>CM055118.1:25693660-26133660 GCA_029206835.1 Rana muscosa
TCACAGGCTTTTGCATATATGTAGATATGTTATAAGACAACGTTATCTTGGTTTTAACACTATGGTGAAGGGTTTGATAATTTTTTTTATTTAGGGTCGTTTGCTGATTTTTATATTTACTTTGTTGCCCCTTTCAATTTCAGTGCAGTCTGGTTAAAGCCACTTGGGGAGAAATTACTTCCCACCCAACGACATCATTCAGATATCTTTTTAGAGTCAGCGATTCCCTGCACCGTAAGAACAATCATATCGGCTGTTCAGCCGCTTGATTGTTCTTACAGGCAGCGGGAGGGGACGCCCCCTCCTGCCGTGCTTCTCCCGACTCGCCCGCACGATTGGCTAGAAAAGGAATCGTCCATGCCAAAAGTTTATTAGAGAATCTGGCGGGCCAGATGGCCTCGGGCGTCTCTATGCTCTTCCGGAGGCCGGGCACGATGTTTTGATGTCACGCCCGACCTCTATTTGAAAAAAATGCAGCCGCCTTCGCTGGGAAGCCAGGATCGTGTGTCCCACCCAGATCTTGCTGAAAAAGAGGACCCGTCGTGGACTATTCCTATTACAAGGGATGTCTATATTCCTTATAATAGGGGAAAAAATTATCAAAAAAAAAAAAAGTGTCAAAGTAGAAAAATTAAAGTAAAATAGAAATTTAAAGTGCCCCCACCAGTCCTCTGCATGCAGAAGCGAATGCATATGTAGGTCACGCTCACATATGTAAACGACATTCAAACCACACGTGATGTATCGCCGCCAACGTTGGTGTGAGCAATAATTCTAGAGCTAGACCTATGTAACTATACAGGTAACCTGTAAAAAAAAAAAAAAAAAAATTGTGTGGCCTATGGGGATTTTTAAGTACCGAAGATTGGCGTCATTCCACGAGTGCGCAGTTTCAAAGTGTGACATGTTAGGCATCCATTAACTGCGTAACATCTTTCACATATAGCAAAAAAATTGGGCTAACTTTACTGTGTTTTTTTTTTATATTAATGCATTATAACAACCCCCCCCCCCCCCCCCCCAAAAAAAAAAAAAAAAAACTTTTGAAAAATTACTGCACAAATACAAAGTGGGAGATAAAAACCACCATTTTATTGACTAGGGTCTCTGGTGTGTATGTGTGTATATATATATATATATATATATATATATATATATATGATAGAGCCCCTGTCTTAGTGAAAATGTGTTTAAAATGGACACAGGACTCTCAAAGAAGCAATTTGAGAAGTTCCAGCAAAAGATTGGTGAGCAGAGAAAACTATGCTTTAAGATTTCCCTGGATTTTGTAAGTCTGGATTGGGGCTGGAAACTTGAAGAGCATTGGGAGGGATGGAGTCTTCAGTCATGTGTCCGGGTTTTCCAGGAGCTCTGCAGGTTGTGTGTGTGTCCAGGTGCACACACTCGTTATAAAGCAGATCTGAACATAGCTCAGAGTGTGTGGGAAAGGAGTTGGCGATACAGCAGTTGCTGCAGGGAAGTGTGCTACTGATAAAGAACTCAGGCAACATCCTTAAGACGGTTCTCCGTGTGGGAGAGGTTCCAGGTCAGTAGACAGAGTTGGGCCAGCTGAGAGAGTCGGGAGACTATAGCTGAGACAACTGGAAGAGAGTCTTGGGGACCAGAGGGGACTAAGTCTTGGAGGAGTGTGGAAGCCTGGAGTGTCAGGAGAGCCCTTCCTAGAGGCCAGGAGTGGGCCTGTGCACCAAGGAACTGCGCCCAAGGCTGAGTGAGCCTTAAGAGCCAGGTGGGGATTGGCATTTTCATTTGTTATTTTTGGGAGAAGAACCCCTGTGTGAGAAACCAAATGCACGTATGAACTTTCCTTTTTCTTTCTTTCAATAAAAGTGGGCTACCACGCCCTTAAAGCTTCGTTCCTGTTGCCTGTGAACTCACTTAAAGCGCATCTATCATTGAGAGAGAGAGATTATATATTACACACACACACACACACACACACACACACACTAAGTTCATTTTTTTGTCCTCATTAACCACTTAACGACCGCCCACTGTAATTATACGTCGGCAGAATGGCACCGACAGGCAAAGTCACGTACATATACGTGACTGCCTTTGTATAGTTGGGGGGTCCCATCAGACCCCCCTTCTATACAGTGAGCGGTCATTAATTGTTCGGGAGCGATCCGGGATGAGGGGACGGCCGTTCGATTCCGGCCACCCCCTCGCGATCGCTCCCTGTAATGTTTACACAGGCAGAGGAAGTGATGTCATCTCTCATGCGGCGCTCACATATACCGAGCGCCGTACAAGAGAAGACACAGGTTAGTGCACAAACAGCACACTGACACCAGGACACATAGGAACATAAATCACCCCCCCCCAGTCACAGTGTCACTGATTGCAGTGACCATTTATTTACTGATCACTGCAATCAGTGACATTTGTGACTGTAAAAAAGTGACACTAGTGTTTAGTTTTAGGTCCAGTGTAGCCCCCTAACCCCCCCTAATAAAGGTTTAACCCCCTGATTGCCCCCCCAGATAACCCTTTCACCCCCTAGCACCACTGTCGCTAAGCGATCGTTTTTCTGATCGCTGTTTTATTGTCGGTGATGCCGAACGGTAGCCAGTTATTTTTTTTAGGTTCGCCGCAGGTTTTTATAGCGTCAGGTACCCCCATATATTACCTAATAAAGGTTTAACCCCCTTGATCGCCCCCTCAGGTAACCCTTTCACCCCCTTTTGCCAGTGTCACTAAGCGATCGTTTTTCTAAACGCTGTATTAGTTATGCTGGTGCCGATAGATAGCCAGTTATTTTTTTTAGGTTCGCCACAGGTTTTTATAGCGTCAGGTACCCCCATATATTATCTAATAAAGGTTTTAACCCCCTAATTGCCCCTAGTTAACCCTGCGTCACACCCCAGGCAGTGTCAGGTTAGTGCTAGTAATGCCAACACCCACGTGTGAAGCATACACCTCCCTTAGTGGTATAGTATCTGAACAGATCAATATCAGATCTATACTAGCGTCCCCAGCAGTTTAGGGTTCCCAAAAACGCAGTGTTAGCGGGATCAGCCCAGATACCTGCTAGCACCTGCGTTTTGCCCCTCCGTCCAGCCCAGGCCACCCAAGTGCAGTATCGATCGATCGCTGTCACTTGCAAAACACAACACACATAACTGCAGCGTTCGCAGAGACAGGCCTGATCCCTGCGACTCCAGTGCTGTAGGAGGTGATTTCACCACCACAGTTAAAAAAATAAAAAAAGCATATATGCCGAAGCATTGGGGCAGCAGGGGCGGAGGAGCGATTTTGCTCCTAATGCCGCATACATACGGTCGAAATTCCGACAGAGGCTTGCCTGTGGAAAAGTCTGACCATGTGTACGCGGCATAACTTTTGCGGGAAGATGCCCCCATGCTTCGGCATATATAAATGGTGCATGTATGCCCATCATTACAAGAAGTGGGTGGATGAAGAAGGGCGGTATTCTAATGGTGGGCATACCCACCGATCAATCTTTTTTCGTTCAGCCAACAGGCTGCATGAAAAAAAAAAAAAAAAAAAAAAAAAGATTACAATACATGTCCAACAAGGACCAGCAACGTACTGGTATGTTGCTGGACTTTGAATGGTTATACCAGATTGATGCCTGCGGGTTTAGGTATCATCTTGGTATCATTCTTTTCAGCCAGCGGCCGGCTTTCATGTAAAAGCAATCCTAGTGGCCAATTAGCCTCTGGACTGCTTTTACAAGCAGTGGGAGGGAATGTCCCCCCCCGGATATAAAAAGCACCATTGGGAAAGCATTTTATCACACCGATCTTGGGGTGGTCAGATGCTTTGAGGGCAGAGGAAAGATCTAGGGTATAATAGACCACAGTTTAAAAAAAAAAAAAAAAGTACCTGTCACTACTTATTGCCATCATAGGGGATATTTACATTCCCTGAGATAACAAAAATTAATAAAAAAAAAATATGGAAGGAACAGTTAAAAAAAAAAAAAAAAAAAAAAAAGCAAAATTAATAAACCATAAAAAAAAGCACCCCTGTCCTGCCCTTGCGCAATGGCGAACGCAAGCGTGGGTCTGGCGTCATATGTAAACAGCAATTGCACCATGCATGTGAGGTATCACCGCGAAGGTCAGATCGAGGGCAGTCATTTTAGCAGTAGACCTCCTCTGTAAATCTAACGTGGTAACCTGTAAAGGCTTTTACAAATGCATGTAGTTTGTCGCCAATGCACGTTTGTGCGAAATTTTAAAGCATGTCGTGTTTGGTATCTATGTACTCGGCCTAAGATCATCTTTTTTATTTCATCAAACATTTAGGCAATATAGTGTGTTTTAGTGCATTACAATTAAAAAAAAGTGTATTTTTCCCCAAAAAATGCGTTTGAAAAATCGCTGCGCAAATACTGCGTGGGAAAAAAAATGCAACACCCACCATTTTAATCTGTAGGGCCTTTGCTTTAAAAAAATATATAATGTTTGGGGGTTCAACATAATTTACATGAAAACATTTTTTTTTTTTGCAAGAAAACAAAGTGTCAGAAAGGGCTTTGTCTTCAAGTGGTTAGAAGAGTGGATGTAAGCTTCCTAATGTTGTGTATAAAATGCCAGGACAGTTCAAAACCCCCCCAAATGACCCAATTTTGGAAAGTAGACACCCCAAGCTATATACTGAGAGGCATGTCGAGTCCATGGAATATTTTATATGTTGACACAAGTTGCGGAAAAAAATACTTTATTTTTTTTGCACAAAGTTGTTACTAAATGATATATTGCTCAAACATGCCATGGGCATATGTGGAATTACACCCCAAAATACATTCTGTTGCTTCTCCTGATTACGGGGATACCACATGTGCGAGACATTTTGGGAGCCTAGCCGCGTACGGGACCCCAAAAACCAATCACCGCCTTCAGGCTTTCTAAGGGTGTAAATTTTTGATTTCACTTCTCACTGCCTATCACAGTTTCGGAGGCCATGGAATGCCCAGATGGCACAAACCCCCCCCCCAAATGACCCCATTTTGGAAAGTAGACACCCCAAGCTATTTGCTCAGAGGCATGTTGAGTATTTTACAGCTCTAATTTGTTTTTGAAAATGAAGAAAAAAAATATATTTTTTTTTTTTCAAAAGATTTCTTCATTTTCAAAAACAAATTAGAGCTGTAAAATACTCAACATGCCTCTCAGCACATAGCTTGTGGTGTCTACTTTCCAAAATGGGGTCATTTGGGGGGGTTTGGTGCCATTTTGGCATTTTATGGCCTTTAAAACTGTGATAGGTAGTGAGGAGTGAAATCAAAAATTTGTGCCCTTAGAAATCCTTAAGGCGGTGCTTGGTTTTCGGGGGCCTGTACGCGGCTAGGCTCCTAAAAAGTCCCACACATGTGGTATCCCCGTACTCAGGAGAAGCAGCAAAATGTATTTTGAGGTGCAATTCCACATATAAACCATGGCATGTGTGAGCAATATATCATTTAGTGACAAGTTTTTGTAATTTTTTTTTTTTTTTTTATTCATTATTAAATCACTTGAGACAAAAAATAAAAAATTCAATGGGCTCAACATGCCTCTCAGCAATTTCCTTGGGATGTCTACTTTCCAAAATGGGGTCATTTGGGGGGGTTTGTACTGCCCTGCCATTTTAGCACCTCAAGAACTGAGATGGGCAGTCATAAATTAAAAGCTGTGTAAATTCCAGAAAATGTACCCTAGTTTGTAGACGCTATAACTTTTGCGCAAATCAAATATACGCTTGACATTTTTTTTACTAAGACATGTGGCTGAATACATTTTGGCCTAAATGTATGACTAAAATTGAGTTTATTCGATTTTTCTTATAACAAAAAGTAGAAAATATTTTTTTTTCAAAATTTTCAGTCTTTTTCCATTTATATCGCAAAAAATAAAAATCGCAGAGGCAATCAAATACCATTAAAAGAAAGCTCTATTTGTGGGAAGAAAAGGACGCAAATTTCGTTTGGGTACAACATTGCATGTCCGCACAATTTCCAGTTAAAGCAGCGCAGTGCCAAATTCTGAAAACACCTCTGGTCCTTTAGCTACAAAATGGTCCGGGGCTTAAGTGGTTAATGTACACACAGCACCCCATATTAAACAGAAAAAAAAACTGAATTGTTGAAATTTTTGCAGATTTATTAAAAAAGAAAAACTGAAATATCACATGGTCCCAAGAATTCAGACCTTTTGCTCAGTATTTAGTAGAAGCTCCCTTTTGATCTAATACAGCCATGAGTCTTTTTGGGAAAGATGCAACAAGTTTTTCACACCTGGATTTGGGCATCCTCTGCCATTCCTCCTTGCAGATACTCTCGAATTCTATCAGGTTGGATGGTAAACGTTGGTGGACAGCCATTTCTTTATCGTACACCACGGGACACAGAGCTAGTCATTACATAATGGGTTAAGGGTCACCAGCGGTGATTGGACACTGGCACAACCAATGGAAGACAGTTCCCCTCCATATAACCCCTCCCATCAGGGAAGTACCTCAGTTTTTTCGCCAGTGTCGAAAGGTGTTGGATGCGTTAGGAGGTGCTAAAGGAAAGCTCTACCAAAGAGACCCTCTGGGGGTAAAAGAGCTATGCTTTCGGATCCATCCAAGACGCCTACAAATTAAGCCGAATCTGGATGGGATCCGGGCCTCATCCATGAGGCGTCGCCTGTAATGTCTCTCTTCGGAGGACTGGGCTCTAAGATCCAGCACTTTCGCTATTTCGCTATAAAGTCCTGGTAAGAGTCTTGTACAAGGCCCAGGGGAGAGGTATCCTTTAAATAGGAACCCATATCCCTGAAGGTTGGCACACATAGCCCACCGTGAAGGGTGAAGTTTGGTATCTGAAAACTTTCAGCAGAAAAACCTGCGGCGTGGATAAGGTGAGATTAGAAGGTCCATAACTAGGTTGGGACCTTTTTTCAAGAGTGGATGTCTTCTTTTTTTCCACCACTGGGGGGAGTAAAGAGCTGAATATACTCACCTCACTCTGTTCAGTGTCGGCTTCGGCGAAGTACACTGCTCGTCACCTCCGCTGCTGAGCTTGCTGGGGCACCCCGCTCCTCCTTTCGGTGGCCGACACAGACACCTGCAGATGCAGGTAAGTGGGAACAGGGGCGGATGAGAGTCCTCTCTCACTATGGCCACCACCATAGCGCTAAAGGCCACGCGGGAGCGTGCTTTATCGGAGGGGGGGGGCCGAAGGCGGGCACGTGGCGCGCGCAGGCACAGAAACGGCGCCAAATTTAAAAGACTGACAGTGTGAGGCACTGCAGCAGCAAGCAAGTTAGTTCTCTTGTTCCTGGCAGAAAAACACAGCAGCTATACAGGGATGTAAGACTCCATGTGGTTGGACTGGGTACTTCCTAGAAGACATCCATGTTATGCATAGTTATGTGTTAAAAGTTGCATACTTAATGTATTTGCTAAACTGAACACGGTAGTATATGCATTTAGGTACCTTGTATTTTGTCTAAACAGTAAGTCTTCCAGGGGAAGTAATGCGGACAAAAAGAGATAAAAGAGCAAAGCCGCCTGAGACAGGAGGCTCTAGCTGTGCTGACTCGGTACCTTCCTCTCCTGTGTTGCCAAATGCACCTGTACAGGATGAGCCATTACCTCTGTCAGGTATGGCGGCTTCCCTAGTGAAGCCTGGGCCTGCATATGTCACTGAGGACACTATCAGCTGCCCTGAATAATCTGGAGGAGAAAATTGCTACCTTAATCGCTAAATCCTCGAAAAAGGACAATAAGCGAAGCAGATCTCCTCCAGTATTGGACCTCCCTTCAGAGGTACCTGAGGAGGAGGAGGATGAGGAGGAGGCTACATCAGCAGAGGATGAGGAGTCAGACGGATCAGGGATATCGGATGAGCCTTTTTCGGTATCCCAGATTTTAAAGTCACAGGTACAATGCTATGCAGGAGCCGTGCGATCTGCATTTAAGTTACCCTCTTTGGAGGTAACAGAATCACCTGTCTCCTCCCTAGGATCATTAAGATCCCTGCAAGGTGCATGCTCCTTCCCGGTTCATCCGTTACTAGAGGATCTAATGTACGCAGACTGGCAACATCCAGATAAGCGTTTTTCACCTCCAAAAAAGTTTAACATTCTTTACCCTATGGAGGAAATTTTTTTGAAGAAATGGAGCCCGCCTGCGGTAGATGCGGCTATTTCTTGTGTAAATAAAAACCTGACATGTCCAGTGGATAATGTACAAGTGTTTAAAGATCCTTCTGAGAAGTTGGAATCCCTACTGAAATCCTCCTTCCTTTTGGCCGGCTCAATTATCCAACCTGCAGTAGCAGCAGTCGGTATGTGTCAGGTCGTCAGCCAACAGGTAAAGCAGGGGCTGAAGGAGCTGCCTTCAGAGCAGGCTAAAAATTGGGAGAATTTGCCTAAAGCCTTATGCTTCACAGTGGATGCCATGAGAGATTCTATCATACAGGCATCACGCCTTACACTCCAGCTGGTACAGATGCGCAGAGTACTTTGGCTTAAGCATTGGTCAGCGGAAGCCCCATGCAAAAAGTTGTTGGCAAGTTTCCCGTTCCATGGCGAACGCCTATTTGGGGAAGACTTCGAAAGATATATCCAAAAGATATCAAGTGGTAAAACGACACTTTTACCTGAGAAAAAGAAAAACAAGAGACCTTGTTTTAAACGCACTCTCTCCCCAGCTCCCGGGAAATCAGACTCCAGCCAGTGGCGACGGCCTTTTCAGCCGCCCACAAAAGCCAAAGAACAGGCTCAGAAGAACAAGAAGCCGTGGGGTTCAAGAGCTAATAAGCAAGCCCCCAAAACCTTTCATTGAAGGGGCGCCCCCGCTCGGCCGAGTGGGGAGAAGGCTTCGTCAGTTCTCAGCGACTTGGCAGACAGAAACCCAGGACAAATGGGTGGTATCCACAATATCCTCAGGGTACAAACTGGAATTTCGAGAGATCCCATCTTCTCAATTCCGAAGTTCAAGACTCTCCAAGGATCCACAAAAAAGAGGATCCTTCTTCAAAGGTTTGAATCACTTAATAGCTCAAGGTGTGGTTACAGAGGTACCCCAAAAGGAGCGAGGTTCAGGTTTTTACTCAAACCTCTTTGTGATTCCAAAACCGAACGGAGAAGTCAGACCCATCCTGGATCTAAAATCTCTAAACCGGTTTCTGAACGTTCACCATTTTCGAATGGAAACGATTCGATCCGTGGTCGCTACTTTAAAAAGGCGGAGAATTCATGGCGTCCATAGATATCAAAGACGCATATCTACACATACCAATCCTCCCCGCTCAAAGATTCCTAAGGTTTGCGGTAGAAGATCGCCACTTTCAATTTGTGGCCCTGCCATTTGGTGTAGCCACCGCGCCCAGAGTATTCACAAAGGTGCTAGCTCCTCTGTTAGCAAACCTGAGAACACGGGGCATTGCGGTAACAGCCTATCTAGACGATCTACTATTAATAGATCAGTCAAAGGAGGGATTGGATCACGCTGTAGACACTACAGTAGGATACCTGGAGCATTTAGGATGGATTATAAACTTACAAAAATCCTCTCTCCAGGCCCAAAGAAGGATAGTGTACCTGGGCATGATCATAGATACAGCCCAAAACAGGGTATACCTGCCAGAGCCAAAGATACAGTCTCTGAAAGACCTGATCCACAAGGTCAAAGCAAACAAAAGGCCGTCTATTCGCCTTTGCATGAGACTATTGGGAAAGATGGTAGCCTCTTTCGAGGGGGTCCCTTACGCCCAGTTTCATTCGAGACTACTTCAAGGCAATATTTTAGCCTCCTGGAACAGGAAGAGCCAAGCTCTGGATATACCCATGCGCCTGTCCTCACAAGTACGCCACAGCTTCAATTGGTGGCTAGAAGCCAAGAATTTACGGAAGGGAAAGTGCTTCCTCCCAGCAGCCTGGAAGGTGGTGTCTACGGATGCCAGCCTATCGGGCTGGGGTGCAGTATTCGAGGAGGCTTCTACCCAGGGAACCTGGGCCAAGACTCAGGGGATCCTGCCCATCGACGTGCTAGAGATCCGGGCAGTATATCTAGCCCTCAAAACCTGGACATACAGGTTACAGGGCTACCCAGTTCGGGTTCAATCCGACAATGCTACTGCAGTAGCTTACATCAATCACCAAGGAGGCACCCGCAGTCGGGCAGCCCAAAGAGAGGTGAACCGGATCTTGGCATGGGCATTAGAGCATGTACCTTGCATCTCTGCAATCTTCATTCCAGGGATAGAAAACTGGCAAGCAGACTACCTGAGTCGTCAGCAGCTGCTACCAGGAGAGTGGTCTCTTCACCCCGAGATCTTTCAGGCCATATGTCTGAGATGGGGAAACCCAGATGTAGACCTGCTAGCTTCCAGGTTCAACAAGAAATTGGACAACTGTGTCCAGAACAAGAGATCCTCTAGCCTACGGGACAGATGCTCTAATAACTCCATGGAATCAGTTTTCACTGATCTATGCATTCCCTCCGATCCCTCTTCTACAAAGACTGCTTCGCAGGATCAAGGAGGAGGGAATACCAGTAATCCTAGTAGCCCCAAACTGGCCCAGGAGGCCTTGGTACGCCGAGATCGTAAAGATGGCGATGGGAAGGCCCTGGAAGCTTCCATTTCGACACGACCTGCTGTCACGGGGTCCAGTATTCCACCCTTCCTTACAAAGGCTAAATTTGACGGCCTGGCTGCTGAGACCCACATTTTGAAAAAGAGAGGGGTCTCTGGTCCGGCTCTTTCTACGCTCATTAATGCTAGAAAGCCAGCCTCCAGACTCATCTATCATAGAGTCTGGAAAGCATACGTTTCCTGGTGTGAATCCGGAAGTTGGAATCCTCAGAAATATGAAATAAGCAGGATTCTTGCTTTTTGCCAGCTAGGAGTGGATATGAAATTAGCCCTTAGCACCATCAAGGGTCAAATATCGGCTCTATCAGTCTTCTTTCAGAGACCATTGGCATCTCACTCCCTAGTTCGGACATTCATGCAGGGGGTACTGAGGATAAATCCTCCAGTTAGGTCTCCCTTGTGTCCATGGGATTTGAATTTGGTATTGTCAGTGTTGCAAAAGCAACCTTTTGAACCTATTCGCCATATTCCTTTAATTATATTTAGTAGGAAGTTGGCCTTTCTGATTGCTATAGCTTCTGCTAGGAGAGTATCAGAGCTAGCAGCTCTTTCTTGTAAAGAGCCTTATCTAATTTGTCACAAGGACAAAATCGTACTACGACCCCATCCGGCTTTTCTGCCTAAGGTGGTGTCGGCTTTTCACTTGAATCAAGACATTGTTCTGCCTTCCTTTTTTCCAAACCCGCGGACGGCGGGGGAAAAATTATTACACTCTAGATCTAGTGAGAGCGGTAAGGGTGTATCTGCAAGCAACCGCTCAGATACGTAAAACAGATGTTTTGTTTATTTTACCAGATGGGCCCAAGAAGGGCCAAGCGGTATCAAAATCCACCATTTCCAGGTGGATTAGACAAGTAATTGTTCAAGCTTATGGTTTAAAGAACAGGACTCCTACTTTTCCTGTTAAGGTGCACTCTACCAGGGCGATAAGTGCTTCATGGGCAGTGCACCACCAGGCTTCGATGGCTCAGATCTGTAAAGCTGCAACTTGGTCTTCAGTCCATACATTTTCCAAATTCTATCAAATAGATGTGAAAGGACATGAGGATTCCGCCTTCGGGCGAAGTGTGCTGCAGGCAGCAGTATAGGGCTTCTGGTCCGCAAGCGGCCTGCTTGATCTGTGTCCCCCCCCCTTCATATGAGCATTGCTCTGGGACGTCCCATTATGTAATGACTAGCTCTGTGTCCCGTGGTGTACGATAAAGAAAGTAGGATTTTTTATAACAGCTTACCTGTAAAATCCTTTTCTTGGAGTACACCACGGGACACAGAGGTCCCCCCCTTCTTATGGGAACCTTACTGCTTTGCTACAAAACTGAGGTACTTCCCTGATGGGAGGGGTTATATGGAGGGGAACTGTCTTCCATTGGTTGTGCCAGTGTCCAATCACCGCTGGTGACCCTTAACCCATTATGTAATGACTAGCTCTGTGTCCCGTGGTGTACTCCAAGAAAAGGATTTTACAGGTAAGCTGTTATAAAAATCCTACTTTTTAGGTCTCTCCAGAGATGCTCAATTGGGTTTAAGTCAGGGCTCTGGCTGGGCCATACAAGAACAGTCAAAGTTGTTGTGAAGCCACTCCGTTATTTTAGCGGTGTGCTTAGGGTCATTGTCTTGTTGGAAGGTAAACCTTCGGCCCAGTCTGAGGTCCTGAGCACTCTGGAGAAGGTTTTCGTCCAAGATATCCCTGTACTTGGCCGCATTCATCTTTCCCTCAATTGCAACCAGTCGTCCTGTCCCTGCAGCTGAAAACACCCCCACAGCATGATGCTGCCACCACCATGCTTCACTGTTGGGACTGTATTCGACAGGTGATGAGCAGTGCCCTGGTTCTCCACACATACCGCTTAGAATTAAGGCCAAAAAGTTCTATCTTGGTCTCATCAGACCAGATAATCTTATTTCTCACCATCTTGGAGTCCTTCAGGTGTTTTTAGCAAACTCCATGCGGGCTTTCATGCGTCTTGCACGGAGGAGAGGCTTCCGTCGGGCCACTCTGCCATAAAGCCCCGACTGGTGGAGGGCTGCAGTGATGGTTGACTTTCTACAACTTTCTCCCATCTCCCGACTGCATCTCTGCAGTTCTGCCACAGTGATCTTTGGGTTCTTCTTTACTGCTTTCACCAAGGCTCATCTCCACCGATGGCTCAGGTTTGCCGGATGGCCAGCCCTAGGAAGGGTTCTGGTCGTTCCAAACGTCTTCCATTTAAGGATTATGGAGGCCACTGTGCTCTTAAGAACCTTAAGTGCAGAATCATTTTTTTGTAACCTTGGCCAGATCTGTGCCTTGCCACAATTCTGTCTGGAGCTCTTCAGGTAGCTCCTTTGACCTCATGATTCTCATTTGCTCTGGCATGCACTGTGAGCTGTAAGGTCTTATATAGACAGGTGTGTGGCTTTCCTAATCAAGTCCAATCAGTATAATCAAACACAGCTGCACTCAAATGAAGGTGTAGAACCATCAAGGATGATCAGAAGAAATGGACAGCACCCGAGTTAAATATATGAGTGTCACGGCAAAGGGTCTGAATACTTAGTACCATGTGACATTTCAGTTTCTTTTTTAATAAATCTGCAAAAATGTCAACAATTCTGTGTTTTTCTGTCAATATGGGGTGCTGTGTGTACATTGAGGGAAAAAAAATGAACTTAAATGATCTTAGCAAACGGCTGCAATATAACAAAGAGTGAAAGATTTAAGGGGATCTGAAAACTTACCGTACCCACTGTGTTCCCCTCTCGTGTCAGAATTGGCCTGGTTAGCAAGTGGTTAACCACTTAAGGACCGCCTCACGCCGATATACGTTGGCAGAATGGCACAAGCATGTACAGGAACGCCCTCTTTAAGAAGCCCAGCCGTGGGTCGCGCGCCGCGCTCGCAACCCGGTCCTGAGCTCCGTGATCACGCCCGTGGGACACGCAGACTGAGAACGGGGAGAGAGAAGTGTAAACAAACCGCTTCCTAGCGTGAGTGTCACTGATAGTCTGTTCCCTGTCATAGGGAACGACTATCAGTGACGTCACGCCAAGCCACGCCCCCACACAGAAGTAATCACTCCCTAGGAAAGACTTAACCCCTTCAGCGCCCCCTAAAGGTTAACCCTTTCACTGCCATTTTCACAGTAATCAGTGCATTTTTATAGCACTGATCGCTGTAAAAATTACAATGGTCCCAAAATGGTGTCAAGTGTTCGCCATAATGTCGCAGTCACGATAAAAAAAAAAAAAAAAACGCTGATCGCCACCATTACTAGTAAGAAAAAAAAAATGCATGCCAAAAACTATCCCTATTTTGTAGACGCTATAACTTTTGCGCAAACCAATCAATAAACGCTTATTGGGTTTTTTGTTTTACCAAAAATATGTAGAAGAATACGTATCGGCCTAAACTGAGGAAAAATAGGATTTTTTACTCACCGTAAAATCCTTTTCTCTGAGTCCATGGACCGACACAGCTTCTCTATTGAAGAAGTGGGTATTATCCGTAAAATTAGGATAATTTACAAACTTAAAAAAAGGAGGGGTGGGTGCTGTGTCGGTCCATGGACTCAGAAAAGGATTTTACGGTGAGTAAAAAATCCTATTTACTCTTTCGTCCATGGACCGACACAGCTTCTCTATTGACAAAGTGGGACGTCCCAAAGCAGTGTCAGAGAAAAAACAAGGGGTGGTTAACAGCATAAAAAACAGGATTTTTATAACGGCTTACCTGTAAAATCCTTTTCTTGGAGTACACCACGGGACACAGAGCCAGTCATTACATAATGGGTTAAGGGTCACCAGCGGTGATTGGACACTGGCACAACCAATTGAATGCAGTTCCCCTCCATATAACCCCTCCCATCAGGGAAGTTCCTCAGTTTTTGTAGCAAAGCACTAAGGTTCCCATAAGAAGACCTCTGTGTCCCGTGGTGTACTCCAAGAAAAGCAGAGTTAGTTTCTTACCGGTAACTGTTTCCAGTAGTCTTCCAAGGCAGCCCTTGAGAGATGGAGCTCCTCCTCACAATCAGGAAACACATTGCCATTAATTTTTCCCTCCCTTTAAGAGGCGGTCCCTCAGGTCCCTGGTCAGTCATCCACGAGAACCGAAGGCCGGAATCTGAAATGATATAATACACAACACAACCCCACGAGGTTAGACATTTTAGGGTGGGATCGTGCTGCCTTGGAAGACTACTGGAAACAGAGTTACCGGTAAGAAACTAACTCTGCTTTTCCCCCAGTCGTCTTCCAAGTCAGCCCTTGAGAGGATAACCAAGAACTCACCAAATCTAGGGTGGGACAACGGCTTGGAGGACTTTCCTACCAAAAGCCTGATCCTGGCTGGAAATCAGATCCAGTCTGTAATGCTGAACAAAGGTCGAGAATCTTGACCAGGTTGCAGCCCTGCAGATTTGTTCTGGAGTGGCTCCTGCCCTTTTCTGCCCATGAGGCTGCTGAAGCCCTTGTTGAATGAGCTTTAAGTTCTTTAGGTGGTGTAATTTCCATGACACTATAGCACTCTAATATGGCTGTCTTGATCCATCTAGCTATTGTCTTTTTGGACGCTTGCTTACCCTTTAGTTGGCCTGCGTATGAGACAAATAGGGCATCTGATGTTCTAAATTCATTAGTGACTTCTAAATATTGAAGTAGACACCTTCTGACATCAAGAAGACTTAGTTCCTGCTCTTTGCTGTTATTGGGTGAACTGCAAAATGAAGGCAAGACTATATCCTGGGATTTGTGAAAAGTTGACGTTACTTTTGGAGTAAATCCCGGATCTGTTTGAAGGACGATTCGATCGTCGTGAATCTTCAAAAAAGGTTCTCTAACGGATAGAGCCTGTATTTTCCCTATCCTACGTGCCGTTGTGATGGTTACTAGGAAAACTGTTTTAAGAGTCAATAATCTTAAAGATGTATCTTGTAGTGGCTCGAAGGGAGGTTTAATGATTCCCCTGAGGACCACTGACAAATCCCAAGTGGGACATTTTTGTATCTTGCCAATGCCCTGCAAAAACCAAAGGGTCCTCTTGTAGTGTCCTTTCTAGATACACCGATAGCGCTGCAATTTGTACTTTCAAAGTACTGAGCGTTAACCCTTTATCAACTCCCTGTTGTAAAAATTCAAGGATGGTGGGTGTATCCATTTTTAGTCTTTTATTTTCAGTGCACCAACTGTTAAATTTTCTCCAGGTCTTTCTGTAGATGGCTCTGGTGTTTGGTTTCCTAACGCTCAGAAGCGTTGTCACCACCTTATCTGAGAGTCCTTTAGATCTCAAGAGGTCCTCCTCAGTAACCAGGCCGCCCATTTGAAACTCTTGTTTTAGGCCTGTCAGGGGTCCCCGACACATCAGGTCTTCCCTGTGAGGTAGAAGCCACGGCTCTGCTGCCGAGAGACTGAGGAGTTGAGAGAACCAGGTTCTCTTGGGCCAGTATGGTGCGATCAGTATCAGTTTCGTCTGTTCCTGTAGAAACTTCTTTACCACCCGCGGTATCAGATGAACCGGAGGGAAGGCATAGCATAGCTTGAAGTTCCAAGGGTTTTGTAGAGCGTCTATCCCAAGAGGCTGATCTTGCTGGGTTAGCGAGAAGAAATGTTTCACCTGAGCATTCTTCCGAGAGGCAAACAGGTCTATGTTTGGCATTCCCCAGCGGGCTGTAATTTCCCTGAACACCCCCGGGTGTAATACCCATTCCTCTTGGGAGATCTCCTGGCGGCTGAGGAAGTCCGCTACTTGGTTGTCTTCCCCTTTTAGATGGACTGCTCCTAGTGACAGCAGATTCCCTTTTGCCCACCTGCAAATTTGGTTTGAGATGTGGCTTAGGGATGGGCTTCTTGTGCCCCCTTGCTTGTTCACATAAGCCACTGCTGTGGCATTGTCCGAAAGAATCAGAATGTGACGACTTCTGAGTTGGTTTTGGAAAAACTCCATGGCCTTGGCTATCGCCATAAGTTCTCTCCAGTTCGAAGATGCCTTGGCTTCTTCTGGGGACCCTCTCCCCTGAGCAGGTTGCCCTGCTAGGTGAGCTCCCCAACCCCAACTGCTTGCGTCTGTGGTCAATTTCTGTGAGGTCGGAAATGACCAAGCCAGACCCTGATTTAGGTTCGTGTGGATCCTCCACCACCACAGCGACCTTTTTACGGATGTCGGGAGTAAAACTGACATGTCCAGATCTTCTCTTTGGTTTTTTAAGAGAAACACTTGAAGTGACCTTAGATGGTATTTTGCCCACTGGACTGCTGGTATCGATGATGTCATCAGACCCAGAACCGACATCAGCTCCCTGATAGATATTGGGAGGTTGTTCTGTATTAAACTCACCCTCTTGATGAGGTTTTGGATTTTCTCCTCCGGTAGGGAAGTCTTCTGTTCTATGGAGTTGAGCAGATATCCCAGGAACCGAATGTTCTGAGTGGGACACAGATTGGACTTTTCTACGTTTAGAATCCAGCCTAGTGACTAACCACAGTTGAGCTTCTGTGAGGTCTTTTGTCAGCTGTGCTTTCGAAGGCGCTGCAAATAGTAGATCGTCTAAGTATGGTATTACGGTCATCTTTTTTAACCTTAGAGGGGCCAGAGCTTCTGCTAACACTTTCGGGTTATCCTCATCCCCAAGGATATTCACCAAAGGGAGAGCTCTGCTCTGGAAATGATATTCCTTTCCCTCCATCTCCACTGCTAACCTCAGATATTTCTGCGACTCCTGTCGGATGGGAATGTGGAGATATGCATCTCGGAGATCCATGGTCGCCATGAAGGTTTCTGGTTGTAGAATGTTTTTGACCGAAAATATGGATTCCATGCGAAATTTTTTGTATTGAATAGCTTGGTTTAACGGTTTTAAGTTTAGTATTAACCGAAACTTCCCGGAAGGTTTTTTGATCACAAAAATGTGAGTAAAAACCCCTTCTTTTTTCCTTCTCTGGGACTGGAGTAAGGACCTTCTGGTCCACTATCTCCCCTAGCAACAGTGGAAGAGCCTTGGCTTTCTCTGGATCCCTGGAAAGTCTCGTTACTAGAAATCTCTCTGGAGGATGACAATTGAATTCCAGAGAGTAGCCCCTTGCGATAATGTCCAAAATAAATTGATTGGCTGTCGCCTTCTGCCATTGAGGTAGGAAGGTAGCCAGTCTTCCCCCTACTGGCACTCTGTTGTCATTGTTTGGCAGTTTGGTTAGAAGAGCCAAAGAGGACATTACTCTTTGGTTTCCCCTTGTGACCTGTCCAGTTTTTCTTAGGGTACTCTTTCTTTTGTTCTTGGGGACGATCTCTTCGCCCACGAAAAAACCTCTTTTGTGGAGGTTTTCATTTTTCAGCCGGAAAGGCTTTCTTCCTGTCCGCTGTTCTTTCCAAGGCCTCGTCCAGGCCGGAACCAAAAAGCAAATCCCCAGTAAATGGGAGATTGCACAGCCTTGTTTTGGATGCCGCATCGCCTGTCCAGGTCTTCATCCAAATTGCACATCTTGCTGCAACTGCTAGTCCACCTGACCTTGCTGCTAGCTTGACTGATTCTGTGGATGCATCCGCAATATAACCAACCGCTTTGGAGAGAACTGGAAGTGTATTCAGAATCTCCTCCCTAGGCGTACCATTTTTAATATGGTCTTGCAGCTGTGAGAGCCAAAACTCTAAGTTTCTTGCCACGCAAGTGGTGGCTAGGGCTGGCTTCAGACTAGCGACACTTGTCTCCCAAGCTCTTTTTAGGATAATGTCGCCCTTTTTATCCATGCCATCTTTTAGGTGTCCCAGGTCTTCAAATGCCAATGAAGAATTTTTGGAGACTTTAGAAAGTGGCGCATCCAATTTGGGATTTTTATTCCAAACTTCTTTTGGATCTTCACTAAAAGGAAATCGCTTTTTATGACTGGCCGCAAAAAAAGGTTTCCTTTCTGGGTCTGCCCATTCGTTTTTCACGGTATCTGACATTACCGGATGACCTGGGAATACTTTGAATTTTTTCTTCCTCAGACCCTGGTACATCAGGTCATGTTTGGAAGGCAGTTCTTTTTCCTGCTCAATTTCCAAAGTTTCGTAAATGGCCCCAAGCAAATCATCCACGTCTTCTAGAGATAACTTGTATTTGGGTCCCTTTCTTTCTTCTCTCCCATCTTCCTGCTCTGGATCTGAGCTATCGGTAGCCATAACACTAGCTGTGCTGCTGCCAGCTCGCTCTCACCGACTCGTGCGACCCTGAGGCGACTTCTGATATGGGTGAGGCCATGGGAGAGGAAACTCCAGTAGGAACTGCTGGAGGTTTAACTTCTGCGATAAACTTTTTGAGATCCTTAAAAGGTGTTAGCCATATCATCTCTTACGGATCCAAAAATCTTCGCATAAACTGCATCTGACTGTTTTTCAATCAGTTTATCAATGCATGTTTTGCATAGCGGATCTGTGTTTTCGAAGAGCATCTTGGTATTACACTTTGCACACCGCTTCTTGGGAGTGGGCTTTGGCTCTTTAGGTGGTTTCACCTGCCAAAAGATAAACACAGGGGGACCCATGGCGGTGAGAAAAAAATACACACTGCACCAAACAATACTAAAGTGCACACCCAGTGACATTAGTAACCCCCTGGCCCCAGCTTGCTAGTGCACCATCACCACCTAGCTGCTGTCCCAATACAAAGGATACAAAGGTCCCCCACTGGTGCCTACCTGCATCCTGCTGGTGCTTTTGCCTTCTGGAGCCTGGGCCGATGGAATCTCATCCTCTTCCAGCATCCTGGCTTGCTGTGGCGTTCGATACTGCCGTCTGCAGCCGCGTCCACGCTACTAGCACCAGCCGACCGTTGGAATTTCCCGCGCCTTTAAGGGGATTGGACCAGCTTCCCCGGCGCACGCCGATTGCGTCATTCCTACCCGGAAGTGACGCCCCGCGTCTTCCGGGTCAAGCGGCGTTCAGACGTGGGTACACGCCCCCCCGCTGACGCCACCAAGGGAACGCAGCAATGGCGCCTTTCTCCTCACCTGGGCACAGAGGAAATTCGAACCCGGGACACCTCCTGCCCACAGCCTAAGGAGGGTTGCCCGTGGTCAAAGAACCGTCCTCCTCCACGCCAGTGATGCGGCTCCGGTAAGGTCCACTGACCCCCTGCCGCAGAGACTCCACACAGTCAGCCCTGCTGACACCCACTGCTGCACCCGCAGACACCTGTCCCGGTCAGCCCATGGGAGATGGAGCCCCCCCTCAGGTCCTTTTGGCAACATGTCTCCTCCGGACGGAGGAAACACTAAGACTGACCAGGGACCTGAGGGACCGCCTCTTAAAGGGAGGGAAAAATTAATGGCAATGTGTTTCCTGATTGTGAGGAGGAGCTCCATCTCTCAAGGGCTGACTTGGAAGACGACTGGGGGAAAAAGGATTTTACAGGTACGCTGTTATAAAAATCCTGTTTTCTTTATCATACACCACGGGACACAGAGCCAGTCATTACATAATGGGACGTCCCAGAGCAATGCTCAATATGAAGGGTGGGAGACCCAGATCAAGCAGGCCGCTTGCGGACAAGAAGCCCTATACTGCTGCCTGCAGCACACTTCGCACGAAGGCGGAATCCTCATGTTCCTTCACATCTATTTGATAGAATTTGGAAAATGTGTGGACTGAAGACCAAGTTGCAGCTTTACAGATCTGAGCCATCGAAGCCTGGTGGTGCACTGCCCATTAAGCACTTATCGCCCTGGTAGAGTGCGCCTTAACAGAAAAAGGAGGAGTCCTGTTTTTTTAAACCATAAGCTTGAACAATTACTTGTCAAATCCATCTGAAAATGGTGGATTTTGCTGCCGCTTGGCCCTTCTTGGGACCATCTGGCAAAATAAACAAAACATCTGTTTTACGTATCTGAACGGTTGCCTGCAGATACACATTTACCGCTCTCACTAGATCTAGAGAGTGCAATAACTTTTCCCCCCGCCGTCAGCGGGTCTGGAAAAAAAGAAGGCAGAACAATGTCTTGATTCAAAATGAAAAGCCGACACCACCTTAGGTAAAAAAGGCAGGATGGGGTCGTAGTACAATTTTTTCTTTGTGACAAATTAGATAAGGCTCTTTACAAGAAAGAGCTGCTAGTTCTGATACTCTTCTAGCAGAAGCAATAGCAATCAAAAAGGCCAATTTCTTACTTAAAATAATTAAAGGAATATGGCGATTAGGTTCAAAAGGTTGCTTTTGCAAGACAATACCAAATTCAAATCCCATGGGCACAAGGGAGACCTGACTGGCGGATTTATCCTCAGTACCCCCTGAATGAACACCCAAACTAGGGAATGAGATGCCAATGGTCTCTGAAAGAAGACTGATAGTACCATCAAGGGTCAAATATCGGCTATAAAGGGCTTATTTCATATGCACTCCTAACTGGCAAAAGGCAAGAATCCTGCTTATTTCATATTTCTGAGGATTCCATCTTCTGGATTCACACCAGGAAACGTATGCTTTCCAGACTCTATAGTAGAGAAGTCTGGAGGCTGGCTTTCTAGCATTAATGAGCGTAGAAAGAACTGGACCAGAGACCCCTCGTTTCTTCAAAATGTGGGTCTCAGCAGCCAGACCGTCAAATTTAGCTTTTTTAAGGAAGGATGGAATACTGGACCCTGCGACAGCAGGTCGTGTCGCAGCGGAAGCTTCCCGGGTCTTCCTACCATCTTTATGATTTTGGCGTACCAAGGCCTCCTGGGCCAATTTGGGGCCACTAGGATTACTGGTATTCCCTCCTTTTTGATCCTGCAAAGTAGTCCTTGTAAGAGAGGGATCGGGGGGAATGCATAGATCAGTGAGAACTGATTCCAGGGAATTATTAGAGCATCTGTTCCGTAGGCTAGAGGATCTCTTGTCCTGGACACAAAGTTGTCCAACTTCTTGTTGAACTTGGAAGCTAGCAAGTCTACATCCGGGGTCCCCAATCTCTGGCATATGGCCTGAAAGATATCTGGGTGGAGAGACCACTCTCCTGGTGATAGCTGCTGGCGCCTTAGATAGTCCGCTTGCCAGTCTTCTATCCCTGGGATGAAGATTGCAGATAGACAAGGAACATGATCTTCTGCCCATGCTAAAATTCGCTTCACCTCCTGAGCACCCCGACTGCGGGTGCCTCCTTGGTGATTGATGTAAGCTACTGCATTAGCATTGTCGGATTGAACCTGAACCGGGTGGCCCTGTAACCTGTGTCCAGGTTTTGAGGGCTAGATATACTGCCCGGATCTCCAGTACGTTGATGGGCAGGCTCTTTTGTGTCTTGGCCCAGGTTCCCTGGGCTGAAGCTTCTTCAAACACTGCTCCCCAGCCCAATAGGCTGGCATCCGTAGACACCACCTTCCAGGTGACTGGGAGGAAGGATCTTCCCTTCCGTAGGTTCTTGGTCTCTAGCCACCAGTTGAAACTTTGGCGCACGTGGAGACAGGCGCATGGGAACATCCAGAGCTTGAATCTTTTTGTTCCAGGTAGTTAAGATACTGCTTTGCAGTAGTCTCGAATGAAACTGGGTGTAAGGGACAGCCTCAAACAAGGCCACCATCTTCCCTAGTAGCCTCATGCAAAGGCGAATTGATGGCCCCTTTTTTGCCTTGATCTTGTGGATCAGGTCTATCAGAGACTATCTTTGGCTCTGGTAGGAATACTCTCCTTTGGGCTGTGTCTATGATCAGGCCCAAATACTCTACCCTTCTTTGGGCTTGCAGAGCGGATTTTTGTAGGTTTACAATCCATCCTAAATGCTCCAGATACTTTACTGTAGTGAGCACAGCGCAATTTAATCCTGCCACCGACTGATCTATTACAAGTAGATCGTCTAGATAGGCTGTTACCGCTATGCCCTGTGTCCTCAGATTTGCCAACAGAGGAGCTAGGACCTTTGTAAATACTCTGGGCACAGTAGCCACACCAAAGGGCAGGGCCACAAATTGGAAGTGGCGATGTTCTACCGCAAACCGTAAGAATCTTTGGTGAGCGGGATGTATCGGTATATGTAAATATGCGTCCTTGATGTCTATGGGCGCCATGCATTCTCCGCCTTGTAGGGAGGCGACCACGGATCCAACCGTTTCCATTTGAAAATGGCATATGTTCAGAAACCGATTTAGAGCTCTTAGATCCAAGATGGGTCTGACGTGTCCATTTGGTTTTGGAATCACAAAGAGGTTTGAATAAAAACCTGAACCTTGCTCCCTTAGGGGTACTTCTGTAACCACCCCTTGAGACAGTATGTGATCAAAAACTTTTGAAGAAGGATCCTCTTTTTTGTGGATCTTTGGAGAGTCTTGAACTTCGGAACTGAGAAGATGGGATCTCTCGAAATTCCAGTTTGTACCCTGAGGATATTGTAGATACTACCCACTTGTCTTGGATTTCTGTCTGCCATGCCACTGAAAACTGACGAAGCCTTCCCCCCACTCGGCCGAGCGGGGGCGCCCCTTTACAGAGAGGCTTTGGGGTCTTGCTTGTTGGCTCTTGAACCCCACAGCTTCTTGTTCTTCTGAGCCTGATTTCCTTTGGCTTTTGTGGCTGGCTGAAAATGCCGCCGCCACTGGCTGGAGGCAGGTTTCCTTGGAGCCGGGGGAAAGAGAACGTTTAAAACAAGGCCTCTTGTTTTTCTCTCAGGTAAGAGTGGTTTTACCGCTTGATATCTTTTGGATATATTTTTCCAGATCCTCCCCAAATAGGCGTTCGCCATGGAAGGGGAGAACTGGCCAAGAGTCTTTTGCATGGAGCTTCTGCTGACCAATGCTTTAACCAAAGAACTCTGCGCATATGCACCAGCTGGAGTGTAAGGCATGATGCTTGTAGAATAGAATCTCTCATGGCATCCACTGTAAAACATAAGGCTTTAGGCAAATTCTCCCATAAATTTGGCCTGTTCCTGAGGCAGATCCTTCAGCCCCTGTTTTACCCGCTGTCTGATGACCTGACACATCCCCACTGCTGCTACAGCAGGCTGGGTAACTGAGCCGGTTAAAAGAAAGGAAGATTTAAGTAAAGATTACAACTTTTTCTCAGAAGGATCTTTAAACACTTGTACATTATCCACCAGACACGTCAGGTTCTTATTTACACAAGATATAGCTGCGTCTACAGAAGACAGCCTCCATTTCTTTGAAATTTCTCCTCCATAGGATAAAGAATGTCAAACTTTTTTGGATGTGAGTAACGCTTATCTGGGTGTTGCCAGTCTGCGTAAATCAGATCCTCTAGTAATGGATGAACCGGGAAAGAGCATGCACCCTGCAGGGATCTTAATGAACCCAGGGAGGATACAGGTGATTCAGTTACCTCCAAAGAGGGTAACTTAAATGCAGAACGCACTGTTCCAGCATAACATTGCACCTGCGACTTCAGAATCTGGGATGCAGAGAAAAGCTCATCTGATATCCCTGATCCGTCCGACTCCTCATCCTCTGCCGGTGTAGCATCCTCTTCATTCTCAGATTTTTCTGAAAGGAGGAGGTCAACCACCGAAAGAGATCTGCTTCGCTTTGTCCTTTTTAGAAGACTTAGCGATTAATGTGGCGATTCTCTCTTCTAGGTTATTTAGGGCTGCTGACAAAGTGTCCTCAGACATACGCAAGCCCAGGCTTCACTGGGGAAGCTGCCATACCTGATAGTGGTAATGGCTCATCCTGTACAGCTGCGTCAGATAATAAAGGAGAGAAAAGTACCGAGTCAGCACAGCTAGAGCCTCCTGTCTCAGGCGGCGGTGCTTTTTTATCTCTTGTCAGCAGTATGCCTTCCAGGGGAAGAAATTCTAAGAAAAAAACCAAGGTACCAAAAAATGCATATACTACTGTGCTAAGTTTAGCAATCTACATAAAGTATGCAACTTTAAACACACAGTTTTATGCACAAAAGTGGGTGTGTCTCGGTAGTACCCAGCCTGTCCACATGGAGCCTTACGTCCCTGTAATGCTGCTGTATCCCAAAAGGAGTGAGCTTGCTGGTCACTGCAGACCTTTATGCCTTTGTAAACAGGCGCCGTGCTCACGTGCCCGCGCACTTGCATGCTCGCGACCTCCCGTCCCTCCTGCCGCCGATAAAGCGCGCCCCCGTGAGCACGCGCGGCTCCTAGAGCTCAATGGCGGCGACTACGGTGCAAGGGAAGCTCCCTTATCCAGCACCCTGCCATCCTTACCTGCTTCTGCAGGTGTCTGGTCGGCCATTCGAGAGGAGGAGGGAGGTGCCCAAGCAAGACTCTGCAGCAGAGAAAACTCAGTGTGCTTGTCCCAGGAAACAGACACTGAACAGAGTGAGGTGAGTTAACACTCAGCTCTTTACTCCCCCCAGTGGCGGCATAAGACATCCACTTATCCTTCGGAAAGGTCCTTAAAAACTTAGTTTAGGACTCTAACCTCTTACCTTTATTCTCGCCGCAGGCTTTTTTCTGCTGAAAATCAGACAGATACCAATCTTCACCCATCACGGCGGGCTGTGTGTGCCAACCTTCAGGGATATGGGTTCCTATTTAAAGGATGCCTCTCCCCTGGGGCTTGTAAAAAGGACTCTTACCAGGACTTTTAGCGAAGTAGCGAAAGTGCTGGATCTTAGAGCCCAGTCCCCCGAAGAGAGACATTACAGGCGACGCCTCACTCGTGAGGCCCGGATCCCATCCAGTTTTGGCTTACTTTAGGCGTCTTTGGGGGTAAAAGAGCTATGCTTTTGGACCCATCCGAGGGTCTCCTTGGCAGAGCTTTCCTCTAGCACATCCTATCGCGTCCAACACCTTTAGACACTGGCGAAAAAACTGAGGAACTCCCCTGATGGGAGGGGTTATATGGAGGGGAACTGCATTCAATTGGTTGTGCCAGTGTCCAATCACCGCTGGTGACCCTTAACCCATTATGTAATGACTGGCTCTGTGTCCCGTGGTGTACGATAAAGAAATAAACTTCACCCCAAAACAAAACAGCACTCCTCCAACGGAGGAGCTGCAACTCTAAACAGCCGCTTGAAAAACCTTGCGGCCGAAAGAGGCATCCGAAGATGCACCTACATCAACTTTGTAGAATTTTGTGAAAGTTTGAGCGGATGACCAAGTCGCCGCTTTACATAATTGGGAAACAGACGCTTGATGTCGGAAAGCCCAAGAGGCACCCATTACCCTGGTCGAATGCGCCGTGACAGGAAAGGGGGGCGCTTGACCCTTTAAGGCGTAAGCCTGGATTACTATCTGTCGGATCCACCTAGAGATGGTGGCCGACGAGACTGCTTGGCCCTTCTTGACCAGCCACCAAACAAGTCAGTGAGTCTGACTTCCGGAACAGGGAAGTAGCAGAAAGGTATACTCTCAAAGCTCAGACAATGTCCAAGAAATGCAACGCCGACTCCTTAGGATTCGATGGATGAGGACACAAGGATGGAAGTACAATGTCTTCGTTGAGATGAAAAGCCAAAACCACTTTTCGTAAGAAAGGAAGGCTGCAGCACCACCTTATCCTTATGGAAAATCAAATAGGGAGCCTTGCAGGACAAGGCTGCCAGCTCAGAGACTTGTCTAACTGACGTAACAGCCACCAACCTTCCTAGAGGACGGTTTCCGAGCACTTCTCTTAGTAGAGATTACTGAATCTGACAGGCCCCGGTCTCTCAGTACCTGGTTCTCAACAGCCATGCCGTTAAAGCCAGTGACTGTAAAGCAGGATGGAGTATGGGACCTTGCGATAGCAGGTCCTTCTGTAGTGGTAGGCGCCAGGGGACGTCTGCTACCAGACGTACTAGATCGGCGTACCAAGGACGCTGAGGCCAATCTGGAGCGATTAGGATCATTAAATTCCCTCTGCCTCCACTCTGCGGAGCAGAAGCGGAAGAAGCCTTAAGGGAGGGAAGGCATAGACTAGCCGATCCTGACCCCACGATGCCACCAACGTGTCCGTTGCGTCTGCCCATGGGTCTCTTGACCAAGCCACAAACCTCAATACCTTCCGATTGAGTCAGGAAGCGAGAAGATCTACGTCTGGTGTGCCCCATCTTTGGCAGAGGAGTTGGAACACCTCCGGGTTTAAGGACCATTCTCCCTGGTCCAGCATCTGGCGGCTCAGGTAGTCCGCCTGCCAGTTTTCCACACCCGGAATGTACACGGCCGACAGTGCCGGTACGCTCCTCTCTACCCACTTCAGGATGCGAGCGACCTCCGATGCTGCAGCAGAGCTTCTTGTTCCTCCTTGATTGACATGCCACTGCTGTGGCGTTGTCTGACTGGATCCTGCCCTTGCAGCCTCTGAGACCATTTGAAGAGGCACAGCCTGATCGCCCGGATTTCCAGGACATTGATCGGCAGGAGGGCTTCCTCTGGGGTCCAGCGACCTTGCGCCGACTGAACACCCCAGACTCCCCCCCAACCTGTAAGGCTGGCGTCCGTCGTGATCACTATCCAGTAAACCGGAAGAAATGACTTCCCGGCCATTAGAGCCGGTGCTGTCAGCCACCATACTAGGGATCTCCTGACTAGGTGGCTCACTCAGATTTGATAATCCAGAGATGATGGACATCTGTTCCATCTGGACAGAACTTCCTTATGTAACACTCGAGTGTGGTATTGAGCATATGGGACCGCCTCAAAGGAGGCTACCATGAGGCCTAAGACTCGCATGCAAAAACGGAGTGACGACCAATTCCTGGAAATCAGCTGCCGTACTGCAGCCCGGAGGGTCTGCAACTTCTCCACAGGGAGGAATACCTTTGCCTCTGAGGAATCCAGAATCAACCCCAGGTACACTAGGCGTTGAGTGGGCACCAATACTGACTTTTGCGTGTTTAGTATGCAACCACAGTCGAAGAGTCTGACAGGTAATGGACATGCTTACCTCTAATTCTGAGCTTGAAGGGGCCTTCAGTAGAAGGTCGTCCAAGTAGCCCATAATAGCGATACCCCGCTGTCTTAGAAGTGCCAGAATCGGAGCGAGCACCTTGGTGAACGTCCTGGGTGCTGAGGCAAGGCCAAACGGGAGGGCCACAAACTGGTTCTTCCCGATAGCAAAATCGCAGAAACCTCGTGTCTGGAGTATATGGGAACATGCAGGTATGCGTCCTTGATGTCCAAGGAGGCCAGAAAGTCCCCCGGATGGAGAGCCGTGACTACAGATCGAACCGACTCCATCCGAAATCTTTGTACTTTCACAAAGCAATTGAGGGCTCTGAGATCAAAGATTGGATGAACCCCATCCTTCGGCACAATGAACAGATTTGAGTAAAATCCCTGACCCCGTTCCTTTTCTGGAACAACTACCCCACGTTCCAGTAGACCCTGGACCGCCCCATACAGGGCCTCCCGACGGGTCGGTAGTAGCTGGAGATGATGAATCTGTTCGGTGGACAAGAGAGAAATTCTATCTTGTAGCCCGAGATTACTTTGCAAACCCACCTGTCGGAGACTAGAGCTGTCCACTGAGTCGCGAATTTGCGAAGATGTCCCCCCACCCGAGAACTGGGTGGGGGCGGACCTTCATGCGGACGCAGATTTGTCCACAGGCTTGTTGGGTTTGCGGGACCAAGGACGCTTTTGTCCTTGGGCAGGCGCCTTGTTGGCCTGGGGTCTTTTCCCTGTCGCCCTAGGGGGACAAAAAAAACGCTTGCGTGCAGTAAAGGAGGGCCCTTGCCCTTGGCGTGGCCCCTACCCTTGCTAGTTTGAGGAAGCAAAGTGCTTTTACATCCTGTGGCATCCTTGATGTCATCCATAGAGGCCACAAAAAGTCTGTCGCCCTTAAAAGGCAGATCAAACAGGGCTTTCTTGGAGGTCTGGTCCGCAGACCAGCCCTTTAGCCTGATCAGGCGGCGTATTGCTACTGCATAAACCGAAGCTTTTGACAGCAGGGGAATCGTATCCATGTCTGACTCGCAGACAAACCTAGGGCCCTGGACCAACTGGTCGGCCAATGTTATCTCATCAGGAGGAGCATCTCGCTCCTTAACCCCTGGAGTAGCAATCTTGCCCATTCAGTAAGTGTCTGAGACACTAGGGCTGCCGCCAATGCCGGGCGTACTGCCGAGCCTACCACTGAGTATAGGTAGCAAGCGAGTGCTTCAGCCTTCTTATCCACAGGGTCCTTGAAAACAGGAGCCCTTCTACTGGAATTGTGGTAGCTCTATTAAGTCTGGACACCGGAGGGTCCACTATAGGGGGAGAGGTCCATTTCTTCAGAAAACTATCCTCAAAGGGGTACCGTACCGCAAACCTCTTTGGGGCTGTAAAGACCCTCACTGGGTTCTCCCATTCCTTGTATAAGAGTTTATCAAAATAAGACACACAAGGGAACACCTTAGCAGTGCGGGCAGGTTTATGAAACCCAAAGTGGACCGAGTCTCTGCTGCTTCTGCAGTATTTTCCAACTTTAGTGTATCCCGCACTGCAGTAATAAGGTCAGATACCAAAGCTGTCTCGTGTACTGACCTGGACTTTGAGTCATCCTCACTGTCTGGTCACGGTCTGCAGTCTGATGCGTCAGAATCTGGGCCCTGAGCCGTTGCTGGACCTGGTTCTGCATCAGAATTATCCCCCAGAAGCTTGCAGGGGACGGGGGCGTTTACTACTCCCTGTATTCCCGTGTGCTGCTTCCACCCTGGCAGCAAACACCTCTAGGATTGCCGTCATAGCGTTCATAGACACCTCAGGGGCACCAGCTGCTAAATCTGGTGTTTCAGGGGAGAAGACATCTGGCTCAGATGCCATGCTGACCACGCGCTGACACCCACAGGGCTCCAGGCAAGATATCAATAGGCCACCCTCCTGTGCTACAGAGATGCTGGGTCACCCAGAGGACTCACCACCCTTGGATCGGTACCGCTATGTTGCTGTGCTGCGCCTGCGATTCTGTCCCACCGCTGCTGTGTCAGTCTGCTTCTCTTATCTGTGCTTCCTGTCTGAATTTCTCGCGCCAGTGTAATGCACCCTAGAGGCCGGAGACTCGCAAAATGGCCGCCAAACGTCTGTATGGAAGATAATATGGGCTCTAAGAAAATGGCCGCCAAGCCGAAGAGAGGCCAAAGCATCCGTAGACCACAAAAAGATGGCCGCCGAACGGCAATATATACATACAGCGTGGATCATTACAAACATGGCTGCCGGTCGATAGAGGCCGTGGAACTACAAGAAAATGGCGCCGAACCCACAGGAAGATGGCCACCAGGCAGTCACTAGAGGCCGAACCCGGCATGGGCACCGCAAAATGGCTGCCGACAGCATGGAGGGGGAAGCGCACACACACAGGTAAGCAGAAATGACATATATTTTTAAATGTTAGTTACAGCCAGCCCCGCTCCAGTGGAACCCCCTAGGTGACCCCCAGCACCCAGCAACCTTAGCTAGAAGCCCAGGGAGGAGGGAAGGGCAAGGAGAGAGGGAAGAAAGGGGCCACAACCACTTACTTGGTCTCTCCAGGAATGTCCAGCCATATCACCCAGCCGAGGCAGGGGAGTTTACTTACCTATCCTGCATGTATCATGCTGGAAGACATTCCAAACAGATCATCGTCCGCGCAGAAGACTGTTGGCCAGGCATACTGTGATTGGACCAAAGGGGACGATCATATGTATGCCCTGGAGTGCGACGCTCACCGGACAGGCTGCTGCGACTCGGCCGTAAGGTCAGCCGAAGCTGAGCGGTCCGATGCAAGCCTTGGAGCGTAAGCTCACCGGCCAGGCTGCTGCGACTCGGTCGAAACGTCAGCCGAAGCCAATCGGTCCGATGCGGTCGTGGAAAACCAAGCGCGTAGCTAGGGTCGGCACACGCTCGATGGCCGAAACTGGGGAGACAAGGATCGAGGATCCAGCCTGTCACCCAGTCAGCAATTGATCGAAGATCGCAGGAAACAAAAATATATATTTTTCCCTCGGACCAATGGGCCCGAAGGGAGCCATGTCCTACTCCTTGCTAGACAGAAAAAAAACTGATCTGCAAAATGCAGACTGAGGGGATATACCCAGAAGGTCCGCCCCCTGGGCGGTACTGTAGAAGGTGTGATGCAACACTTTTTACAAGTTTTCTGCCTAGTCACTCCTAATTAACAGATAATACTCACTTTGTCAATAGAGAAGCTGTGTCGGTCCATGGACGAAAGAGTAAATAGGATTTTTATACTCACCGTAAAATCCTTTTCTCTGAGTTCATGGACGGACACAGCCTTAATCTTGACAAAGTGGGTATTGGCCTTCCTTCAGGAGTGACTGGGCAGAATGTGTTAGCAACTTCAAAGCTTTACAGCCCCGCCCAGGGGGCGGTCCTACTTGCTATATCCCCTCAGCCTGCACTAAGCAGATCAGTTCGTCAAAAGCAGTACAGAAACTTAAAAAAAAAGAAAAAAAAAGAGGGGTGGGTGCGGTGTCCATCCATGAACTCAGAGAAAGGGATTTTACGGTGAGTATAAAAATCCTATTTTCTTTCGTTCATGGACGGACACAGCCTTAATCTTGACAAAGTGTGACGTCCCAGAGCAGTGTCAAAACCGAGGGGTGGGAACCGCATTAAAACAACTTCACCCCAAAACAAAACTCTAAACGGCCGCCTGCAATACCTTGTGGCCGAAGGAAGCATCCGAAGGAGGTGCGCGCGCGCACACAAACACATGTAAAGTTTAGTGAAAGTGTGAACGGACGACTAGGTCACTATGCATACTAGCTCTTTTTTTTTTTTAAACCTGCAAAACAAAAAGTAGCAGGGTTTACAACCACTTTAAGTGGTTAAACTGTGGTAGTACCTAGGGTTCTTTCCCAGGCAAATTATATGATTTGCTTCAGGCTTGTTTTCAGTTACACCCCCCACACCCTAAAAGTGATGAAACAAAAAAAAATCATGTTAAGCTTATCTGTCCTATGCAATGGTTTTGCATAGAGCAGCCCCTATCTGCCTTCTCAGGCCCCCCGCCGGACCCCTCTTCTCTGAGAGCCCCTATAGCAGTGGTTCTCAACTCCTGTCCTCAGGACCCACTAACAGGCCAGGTTTGCAAGATAACTGAAATACATCACATGTGATATCATTTGCTACTCAGTGATTGCAGTATTCTAGTCTGCATCTCCCCAAGGTAATACTTAAAATCTGGCCTGTTAGTGGGTCCCGAGGACTGGAGTTGAGAACCACTGCCCTATAGCAAGCCACACTTGTGTGTGTTCTCTTGGGCCCCACTCTGTGTCCATAAGACACGCAGAAAAGTGCTCGGTCCCTCCACATGCTGACTGGCTGTGATTGACAATGGAGTATATTGCCAATGGCTCCCGCTGCTGTCTCAGCCAATGAGGATACAGAGACACGGGGGAACAGCTGCTCTTGTGCATATCACTGGATCTCGATCGGAATGCATAATTACGTTTTTTTTACCTTCATGAATAGAATATGCATGAAGGCAAAAAATCTTCAGCCTTAACCACTTTAATGTGGCGAGTTGACAGCCAGTACTGTGGAATATTACATTGTCCTCTGGGTGGTGTTTTAAATAATTTTGTTCAGGTTGGAGAAAAAAAAAAAAAAAAAAAAGCCCTTTACAACCACAAAAGCAAGACAGATCATGGCTGTCCTTTTTCTGTGCATGCAATTTATTTTTATTTTTTTACACTGTTCTTACCATCTTTTAGTGGAGCTCTTTGGTGAACGTTCCTTTTGACATCAGGCTGAAAAGCTTTGGCTGGATCTAAATGCTTTACTCCCTTCAAATCATTCAGCTGGGCCAGTAGCTGCTTTTCATTTTGCTTTTCTTTTGACAATTCAGATCTCACCCTTGCAAGTTCCTGAAAGATTTAAGATGGAAATGAGTTACAAAAATGCTTTTTTTTTGTTTTAATAAAACCGGATAACCAGCCAGGGTTACAAATACATATATAATCATTACTGTTCACTTACAAACACTGTATCTATTCAGCTAAAGCTAATGACTGCAGAATGCTGTAGAAAAAAAAAAAAAAAAAGAAGATGACCCCTCAAATTCAAAGTGCCCTGTTCCAGTGACACCCAGTCTCAGATGATCTGCTGGGTCCTATGCAGAACTTGACGCTTCTGCATTTTTCTTTTAAGACTAAGGGCTCACATTTAGCTCAGACACTGGCTGCATAAGAATGCCAGCAGGCCTGCAAAAAGTCTCAAAGTGCTCATCTATGGGAAATGCGCATTTTCCTGCACACTATAGATCATGTAGTTACATAGTGAGTGAGGTTGAAAAAAGACACAAGTCCAACCTCTAAGTGTGATTATATGTCAGTACTGTATTACCTTGTATATCCCTGTATGTTGTGGTCGTTCAGGTGCTTATCTAATAGTTTATTGAAACCATCGTTGCTCCCCAACTGATACCACCGCCTGTGGAAGGGAATTCCACATCCTTGCCGCTCTTACAGTAAAGACCCCTCTACGTAGTTTAAGGTTAAACCTCTTTTCTTCAAATTTTAATGAGTGGCCACGTGTTTTGATAATCTCCCTACCACGAAAGTTTCATCCCTATTGTGGGGTCACCAGTATGGGGTTTGTAAATTAAAATTATATCCCCTCTCAAGCAGCATCTCTTCTCCAGAGAAAATAAGTTCAATGCTCGCAACCTTTCCTCATAACCAATATCCTCCAGACCCTTTATTGCCCTTCTTTGTACTCTTTCCAGTACATCCTTTCTGAGGACCGGTGCCCAGAACTGGACAGCATACTCCAGGTGCAGCCGGACCAGAGTCTTTTAGAGCAGAAGAATTATGTTTTTATCTCTGGAGTCAATTCCCTTTTTAATGCATTCCAATATTCTGTTTCCTTTGTTAGCAGCAGCTTGGCATTGCATTCCATTGCTGAGCCTATCTACTAGGACCCCCATGTCCTTTTCCATCCTAGATTCCCCAGAGGTTCTCCCCCCAGTGTATAGGATTGCAATCGTATTTTTGCCACCCAAATGCATTATTTTACATAGAACCTCATTTGCCATTTAGTTGCCCACCCCAATAATTTGTTCAGATCTTTTTGCAAGGTTTCCACATCCTGCGGAGAAGTTATTGCCCTGCTTCGCTTAGTATCGTCTGCAAATGCAGAGATTGCACCTCTTACCCCTTCCTTCAGGCCGTTTATGAACACATTAAACAGGATTGGTCCCAGCACAGAACCCTGGGGGACCCCACTATCCACCCCTGACCATTCCAAGTACTCCCCATTTATAATCACCCTCTGAACTCGCCCTTGTAGCCAGTTTTCAATCCAAGTACTAACCCTATGGTCCATGGCAACAGACCTTATTTTGAACAGTAAATGTTTATGGGGAGCTGTGACAAATGCTTTTGCAAAATCCAGATCCACCACGTCTACGGGCCTTCCTTTATCTAGATGGCAACTCGCCTCCTCATAGAAGGTTAATAGATTGGTTTGGCAAGTACAAGTCTTCATGAATCCATGCCGATCACTGCTAATGATACCGTTCTCATTACTAAAATCTTGTATATAGTCCCTTATCCCCTCCAAGAGCTTACATACCATTGATGTTAGGCTAACTAGTCTAATTCCCAGGGATGTATTTTGGTCCCTTTTTAAATATTGGTGCTACATTGGCTTTTCTCCAGTCAGCTGGTACCATTCCAGTCAGTAGACGGTCAGTAAAAATTAGGAACAACGGTCTGGCAATTACTTGACTGAGTTCCCCACGTACCCTCGGGTGCAAGCCATTTGGTCCCAGGGATTTATTAATGTTAAGTTCGCCAAGTCTAATTTTAATTCTGTCCTCTGTTAACCATGGAGGTGCTTTCTGTGATGTGTCATGAGGATAGACACTGCAGTTTTGGTTACTGAGGCGCCCCCGATTCCCTCGTGAAGACGGAGAGAAATACATTTAAAAATAACCCACTGACATCATATGTTGTCAGATTTCCACCAAAAATACTAGAATTTTTTTTTTTTATACGGACAGCATCAAAGTGATCAGGCATATCTCCAGGTGTGCCAGATCAGTGAGCAAAAGCCGGCAGGGTCGGTCTGGCTGGAAGGTGGGTTGCCTGACAACAAAGAGGAATTGTGGTGGCTGCGATATCCGGCAGCCTGTATCCAAGCAAAACACTGGCCGGCAGGGCCCCCGCCATTGAAGCCCATGACGTCCGGATGCTTGAGCTGAGCCAGATGTAAAAAACCCATTTTGTCAGGAGGATCGTAGAGATATTTTCTTTCCTGTAACTTTCCCTCCTGTGGAACTATTGTGTTCCCGGCTGGGGGGGGGGGGGTTATGTCGGGGAGAACACACAGTGATTATTGCTAGCGGCTATAGCTGCTGGCAAGACTCGCATGAAAAATGCGACAGGCTGGTTGTACCCAAGTTTAATCGACTGATCAACTCAAATCCTTGCCGCTCCGTGCTGAACTGGCTGAGATTTGAACGGTCTATAGCTAGCAGGGGAAACTGTAAAACCAAAACAGAAAGAAATGTAAAAAAGAAAAGCAAACCATAAAAGGATAAAAAAAAAAAAAAAAAGAAGGGGGGAGGGGGGCAACAAAAGAAAAAATATTGAAGCAAGAATTCCTCTCCTTCTCACTGTCAAGGCCATAACAATGTATGAGAGATCAGGAGGGGTCTTAGGTACGAAAGTCCAATGTGCCATACCGGGAGACACATTGTAAACACAAGTGTTTCCACCATGATCTGGACGACATCTAACCCGTATGTAATGGACATGAATGGCCTAGGATCTGGTGGGAAGGAGAGAACAAGGAAACTTCGAAAGCTCTTGAAACAAACCAATCGTGTGTAAGATTAATCATGTGCAAGCACAGAACGGCAGTCCTGGTCACCTCCTCTAGCTGGCTGCTTAACATGATCAAATCAGTTTATTAGGATCTATCCGTTTACCTTTTCCGTCCTCATCAGGGGCATCCTAATGTCACTCCTATGTTTCTGGTGTAGCACTACCCCCCCGTATGAGCTGCTGGTTTTGTTTGGGCCTGCCCTCCGATTCTCAACCCCTTAACTGGCTCAAACCCTCCCTTGGCACAACTGGTAGCGGAAAGAATTGTAAAACCCACTGGCTATGGGGAAACACAATTCTGCATGTAAATATACCACCTTAAGTGTACGTACACACACACACGTGCGCGCATGTGTGTGTGTGTGTGTGTGTACACCAGGGGTCTCAAACTCAAATTGCCTGAGGGCCACATGACAAGTTTTCATATCCCATGGGGGCCGCATGCAAACTTTTAAAACTTCAAAAACAAACTATACCAGCAATAATATACTATACCCAGCACTGGTGTCAGCAAATGCATTATTAACCCCCATCACTGGTGTCAGCAAATGCATTATTAACCCCCATCACTGGTGTCAGCAAATGCATTATTAACCCCCATCACTGGTGTCAGCAAACGCATTATTAACCCCCATCACTGGTGTCAGCAAACGCATTATTAACCCCCATCACTGGTGTCAGCAAACGCATTATTAACCCCCATCACTGGTGTCAGCAAACGCATTATTAACCCCCAGCATTACCCCCGCCCCCCACACTCCACAAGATAGCCCCCCACACTCCACAAGATAGCCCCCCACACTCCACAAGATAGCCCCCCACACTCCACAAGATAGCCCCCCACACTCCACAAGATAGCCCCCCACACTCCATAAAATACTCCATTCACCCCACTAAGGACTTTGCCTTACTCACCTCTCCTGGCAGTCAGGATCGTCTGGCTTCCGAGTCCTCTCCTCCTGGCTTCCACAGAGGACTAGTGACAGGGCACCCAGAGAACACAATCTCCCGCTCTGAGCAGCAGGACCCTGGATCGGGGCTCTGATAGTCAGTGCCTAGGTGGGCAGGGCGATGGGCGGATCCTTCCTCCGCTCTGTTCTCTCTCTGGGCTGCGGCAGTGTGCAGCGGGGACAGAGCTGATGGATAGGGTAAAGCTCTTCGGCGCCTCCCCCTCTGCGGTGCCTGTGAAAAAAGACGTCCTGGATCGGGCCTGCGGGCCATTTTTAACCAGTCCGCGGGCCGCAAATGGCCCGCGGGCCGGTACTTTGAGACCCCTGATATACACACACACACACACACATTTATTTAACGTTTCTCCGCTTGAGGTCCTTCAGGCCAATAAAAGTACTTCACACAGGTATATACTTAAAGATAAAGTTTACTTCACCAGAGATATAACACTCACTTTTTTACCCTGAAAATAGAGGGTAAACTGTGCCTGCGTGTTATACGCAGGGGGCTGCGGGAAGTTTTTTTCCTGAAACTTCCCTCTTAAAGTTAGGGTGCGTGGTATACGCCGATAAAAACGATATATATATATATAGATATATATATATATATATACACACACACAATCACACACACACTATTTTTTAGTTTCTCCGCTTGAGGTCCTTCAGGCCAATAAAAGTACTTCACACAGGTACATAAACAAGGATAAAGTTTACTTCGCCAGAGATAAGCAAATCAAGACAATTATATATATGTAAATAGCTTCAAATGACTCTGCATGGCCCTGCAAGAGTCAATTGTAAGCTAAAGATTCTAAAATAAACTGGTACCTACTATCTAGGGATAAACAATTCTAAGCTCGCGAGCTCCCCTAGTGGGCAATACCACCCTGTGTCCGTCAAAGTTAGTTCCTGTCAGGCCTGACTCAGATTACTGTACAAGTCCTTGAGGGTGGGAATCTTCGCTAGCAAACGTTGGTGCACTTTATAATTTTAATCCACAGGAGAGTAAAGATGTGAAAGACTCTCACAATGCTTTTGAGAGTGAAACTAATAGTCAGTATAATGTCAACTTTAACTACACAGCTACCACACGCTGCGTTATGTCCTGGTGTACGTCGTGTAGCTCACTACTCAGGTGGTGGTGGGCCTTCAAGAGTCAAACCTAGCAACAGTTGTAGATTCTGGGCAGGTGCCCGCTCACCCAGACTGGCCTAGTCAGCCTGACACGCTCTGCGGTCGGTACCTCGATCTCCGACCTCTCCGTAACACACACAGCCTCTGGTCCTTGTCACAGCAGCTTAAGATGTCAGTTGGCGGACGACTCCGGTCTGAGGGTGACACGAGCTAGTCACACTGAAAGAGACCCCTCTCTGGCGTGGTGATCCTCTGCAAAGTTATAGGCCCAGGCTTTGGGCCTAGTCGCCCCGGCAGCAGGCCTCACACAAACTTCCTGCTTGGTTGAGCGCAGAGTCCAGAGAGACCGAGCGTGGCCCCTCCCTTCCTTTATGTAACCTCCCCCAGCAGGCTGTGCGGTGGTTGTAATGAATTCTGGGAGCACAGCTGCACTGTGGGTACCATTGTCTATTAGGTATCCATGGAAACGGAGTCTCTCTCCCTGTACCATAAGTAAACAATAGGAAAGGTTTCTTCACAGTAAGAGCTGTGAAAATGTGGAACAGACTCCCTCCAGAGATGGTTCTGGCCAGCTCAGTAGATTGCTTTAAGAAAGGCCTGGATACTTTCATAAATGTACATAATATAACTGAGTACTAACATTTATAGGTAAAGTTGATCCAGGGTAAATCCGATTGCCTCTTGGGGGATCAGGAAGGAATTTTCCCTTGCTGTAGCAAATTGGATCATGCTCTGCTGTTTTTTTTGCCTTCCTCTGGATCAACTGTGGGTATAGAATTGGGTATATGGGATTGTAAAATATATTCTTTTATTTTTTTTCATGGTTGAACTGGATGTACTTTGTCTTTTTTCAACATGACTATGTAATAGTCTATAAAGTTGTAATGAACGGAGGAAGTTTGGGGTGTACACACATAATAGTCCATAACAGTAGAACCCCGCTACAATGGAAACGTCTTCTAAATGGAACAGTTGTTTTACCCACATAAGTCAGCACACATGGACATTTCAGGATGTAAAACACAAAATCAAGACGTGTATGCGATGTGACAAGCATTCATCTCAAGTTAGTGAATTACATACATTGCAATTATAGCACCTACAGTATAAAACGACTGTCCTATGAGATTCTGTACAAGGTGATTGTGTTTGGTTTTATTGCGCCTGTAAGCAATCATGGGCATAAACTTGAGATTGGGTGCTAAAGAGCTGTCAGCCTGCAATATGTTAAGGTTCCAATTTACTGCCCGTCCGTACATACTTTCAACTGTGAGTCGTATATGGTCAAATATTGGTCTACTACTCATAGAAAAATACATTTTGGTCAGCGCGGGTCACGTTTGTGCTGTGCCGCGCACAGATCAGCAACTCGGGGACACTGATTGGCAGGTAATTGCGCCTGTATAGAGAGGATCAACAAAACCAGATACGGAGTGCGAGAGCCGCCTTCGTATCCGGGATAATCTTTGATACCTGTCCAGCCCATCTGAGGGCGGAAGTGACGGTTACATCCACCGGAAGTGGCGGGTGGAACGCACATCCACCGCTACTTCCGGCTTCTTCGGCCAGTGTGCGTCCCATCTAGTAGTGGGAAGATAGATACATCAGCTCCCATGACGTTGGACTACCTGTAGACGGGTGGCAGCAGAGATCGGCGGCCCATGATAGTTTGAATGGCATGGGTAAGTCCCGCCAGGCAATGGCTTTTAATTTGCCATTTGCTAGCTGGCACTTAGGTATTTAGGTATGGCGTACTAATAGTTACCATGTAACGATATAGATAGACATATGAGAGTGTATAGTGAGGGGTTAAGCCTAAATGGGTATGCCTTTTAGGCGAGAGGAGGAGTGGCCTGTGGTGGGTGGAGTTGTAGACAGGTGACCACTCAGGCTCATTTACACATGGATAAAAAGGAGCCCAGAGAGAGAGGGGTCCAGTCACCATCACTTTCTGGCTCTGAGGAAGAGGGTGCGCCCTCGCAACGCGTCAGCCGTGGCTGTGAATTTTGTTGTCTTGACTCTCTGGTCATCCGGTTCCAGTAGGAGGCTATCTCCTTTTGATGGAAAGATTATGTGTTCAATACTATACTTGCTTTGTGAGTATTTTTAATCCTTCAAACTTTTTAAATAAAACCTAGCCACTGGTAATGCACTAGGTCGGTGCGCCTTGTTTTCCTTTACTTTTAAATATTGGTCTACTACTCATAGAAAAATACATTTAGGGCTAACAAAGCAAATCTATATTGGCATCATACAAAAAATTATAAATTACACACAAATCTCATGATTAAAATGGTAAAAGGTTTTTTTTTTTTTTTAATTATACCTACTGGTAAGCCTACAATAAGGTTTACCTGTAGGTACAGTAAATATCTCCTAAATGGTGCACATTTAGGTGATATTTACTTAAGCAGTGCCGTGAGGTCACCGGCGCATGAGCACTGCTCAATTTATGGATGGCGTGTCGGCCAGAGAGCCGCGTCGCAGGAGTGAAGTCAATCACGGATCGAAGACCGGGTGAAGATGAAAGCCCCGTTAGCGGGGGCTTCGTTTTCAGGCAAGTCTTTCATAATGTGCGAGTATGCGATGCACATTATGCCATTAATTTGCAGTGAGAAGATTTTTTTGTGGTTTACTGCCACTTTAAAAACCAATCCCTACATCACACGGTTATCTCCAGATCTTTTTTTAGGCCATTGGGTGCCAGGGTATTGTGTTTTTAGATTCAGTAGCTTTCTTGACTATGTAACCTGAGAAATCTTTCGTTCTCAGGTAAAATGGCTGGTATCTAGATTCTACTGCAAATACCCCAAGGTCTGCGATGTTTTTATCGCGTTTGCAAGCAAAGTACCAAGAAACACAGATTCAAAGACCCACTACCAACAAGCCTACAGTGTTTACCAACCCTCCTGCGCAAGGTCCTCTTCGTACATCCAACATAAGATTACAGGGACAATCTTTTTTTTCTCTGCCATTAGTGAGGTGTGTTTTTCACAGGTTCTTGTTTGTTTTTCTTACTAGCAACCCCAGCATCCTCATGCATATTTGAATGGGGGGGATCCAGAAAAATCAGCTCCCATATGTTTGGACCAGAACTTTTCCTAAGGAAAGAAAAAAAACATGTGCCAGGGCCTTTAGGACGAGGCACCAGATATTCCAGGCAGTGCGATGGTTCCAGGATCGATTTATTGAGATTGAGGACCCAGTCAAAATCCTGCTGGTCTGTTGCATACTAGCTCTTAAGCTTGGTTCACATATGTCTGGCTGTGGTTTCCCTGCATTTTTTTTTTTCAATGGACTCAGTTGCAGTTTTGTTCACCGGTTCAGGTGCAAATTTTTACTTGAAATGGTACCTGAACCTGAAAAACGCACAGGACTCATTTTAAAAATGACTGCAGCCAGGCCACAAATGTGAACTGGCTCCATAGCGAAGGCTGCCGGTTCACATGTCAGGCAAATTGAATATGGTTCAAGATGCATCCAATTTGCATGCCCGAAGACGGTCTTGCTTTCTTCCATAGGAGCAGATCGTCCAAACATCCCAGAATAGGAGTCCCCCTGGCTTGCAGATGAACCAAAACTGGGACTAGAACCTTCGTAAACACTCACAATACCATGACAAGGCAAAGCCGCAACCTGAAAACGTTCCCTAATGCAAATCAGAGATGAAGTGAAAAATTATGGATATGGAGGCAAGCTGCCATGGCCAAAGGGGTCTCTGTGCTCTTTCATGCATCCCAATACCGGAAGTATGTTACTGGCCAGATCGTTAGGTAAAAATAGGGTGGAAGAAATAAAAATGCAGCCACCACATTTAATGATTGTTGAGCTGCAATATATTACATTTGTATTTTTTCACTATTTTACATCCCCCAGATAAGATGATCCCTGTACCCCTTGAGCAGTGGCGGCCCATCCATTAGGGGCACCTGGGCGCTGCCCCCTCTGTGTAGAATGGATAGATTCATGCATTGCAGGGCTGGAGCCTCAAGCGACACGGTTTGGGTGGTGCATACCTGCCAGCGCCTAATCCGCTGCCAAAAGAGAGCAGGCCCAGTAGAGCCCATCACAGTGTACCCTCTGACGGCACAGTTGCCAAGCACGCTGAAACCAAAAAAAAAAAAAAAAAAAGAAGAAGGGGGGCAAGAACAAGCACAGGGGATCCCAGAAAGGGGCAACTTACTCTGAACTTAGCACAGCCCTAAAGTGGTTCTAAAGACAAAAGGTTTACCTTAAAGCATTCCCTGCATTAAAGCCGAGTTCCGCCCGCCCTTTAAAAATTAAAAGCCAGCAGCTACACATACTGTAGCTGCTGACTTAACATTAGGAAACTCGCCTGTCCTGGAATTCAGCGATGTTGGCACCGCAGCCAAAGTTTACCTCGGCTGGTCGGGTGCGGCTGTCTTTCGGCTTCACGGCCGGGACCCCACTGCGCATGCGCGAAGCACGCTGCGCTCACTGGCCCAGCAGAAGGGGAGGGAGGAGGGGGGCTGAGCTGCTGATGTAATTTGCGGCCCGGTCTCGCCGGAAGTGGGGACAGGGTACCTGTAAAAAAACAAAACAAACAGGTACCTGCTCCCCCCCCCCCGAAAGGTGCCAAATGGTACTCAAGGGGGGGGGATCAGATAAGCGTTAGTTTCACTTTTGGGTGAAACTCCGCTTTAAAGTTCCGCACACACGGCTCATGTGTAAGGTAAAGTCTACAGGATTGGAAATATCAGTTTGTAAATGGATAGAAAACTGGCTAAAAGTCAGAATTCAGAGAGTAGTGGTTAATGATTCTTACTCTGAATGGTCCAAGGTTATCAGTGGTGTACCCCAAGGTTCAGTGTTGGGACCCTTACTTTTTAATATCTTTATAAAATGATATTGGGTCTGAGATCAAAAGTAACATTTCTGTCTTTGCAGATGACACTAAACTATGCAGTGGAATAACGTCCTTACAGGATGTCGCCAATTTACAAGCCGACCTCAATGCCCTGTCTAATTGGGCGACTATGTGGCAGATGAGGTTTAATGTTGATAAATGTAAAGTTATGCACTTGGGGGCTAAGAATATGAATACATCATACATACTAGGGGGGAGTACAACTGGGGGGATCCGTAGTGGAGAAGGATCTGGGTGTTTTGGTAGATAATAAGCTCAATAATGGCATGGAATGCCAAGCTGCGGTTTCCAAAGCGAGCAAAGTCCTTTCTTGTATTGAGATGTATGGACTCCAGAGAGATATTTTGCCCCTGTACAAATTAGTAAGACCCCATCTGGAATATGCAGTTCAGTTTTGGGCCCCAGTTCTCAAAAAGGATATTGGGGAACTGGAGAAAGTGCAGAGAAGGGCAACCAAACTGATAAGAGGCATGGAGGAGCTCAGCTATGAGGAAAGATTAGAGGAACTGAATTTATTCACCCTTGAGAAGGAGATTAAGGGGGGAAATGATCAACATGTACAAATATATAAGGGGTCCATATTGTGAACTTGGTGTTGAGTTATTCACTTTACGGTCAACACAAAGGACAAGGGGGCACTCTTTGCGTCTAGAGGAAAAGAGATTTCACCTCCAAATACGGAAAGGTTACTTCACATTAAGAGCTGTGAAAATGTGGAATAGACTCCCTGCAGAGGTGGTTCTGGCCAGCTCAGTAGATTGCTTTAAGAAACGTCTGGATTCTTTCTTAAATGTACATAATATAACTGGGTACTGACATTTATAGGTAAAGTTGATCCGGGGAATATCCGATTGCCTCTCGGGGGGGGGGGGGGGGATCAGGAAGGAATTTTCTCCCCTGCTGTAGCAAATTGGATCATGCTCTGCTGGGGTTTTTTGCCTTCCTCGATCAACTGGGGGTATAGAATTGGGTATATGGGATGTTTTTTTTTTTTTTTTTTTTTTTTTTTTTATGGTTGAACTGGATGGACTTGTGTCTTTTTTCAACCTGACTAACTATGTAACTATGTAAAAAGGTCAAAAAAACTTCCACTGGCTGAAAGCTGGAATGGAAAACAAAAAATCGGTAGCGACCAAATTTGGATATCTGAAGCTGCTTCAGAGACATACTCAGAGGCCAATCACCTAGAGCGGGGGTCGACAAGCAGCCAACGGGTCGCTCAGGAACACAGTCTCACACAGTCCTTCCCCCAGCAGCCGTTCTCCTTCCTGCAACGCGGCGATCGGGAGAAATCACACAGTACTGGATAGAGGGCAGGAGCTGCTGTAACTAACTTTCTACATTAACCAGCAGGTGATTGGTTGGCATCCAGTCCTCGCAACCAATCACAAGCTTGTAAATGTAAAAAGTTAATTCCGCCCCCTATCCAGTGGCAAGTGACGGTAAAGGGGACATTGCATAAGGGGGAAATGGACACTATGGGAGGAGATGTAGGCAACGGGAGGACACTGCATTGGGGGGGTGCAAAAGATACTACATTCCGGACAAGGTGTGAAAGGGACAAAGGACAGAGCTTTGGGGTTGGGAGGCAGAGGATACTGCAATAGTAGGAGGAGCAGAGGACCCTACTGCGGGGTAGAGGGGGGCAGAGGACACTATAGGGGGGGGTGAATCGGGGCCGGACACTGCTACGGGGAAGCAGAGGATGCTATTGTATAGGGATGCAGAGTTCGATACTGTGGAGGGGGGGGGGGCAGAGGACACAGATGTGAGAGGAATGGTATAAAGGGGAGTGGAGGGGGGGGGGGCACAGGACACTATGCTGTGTTTTTATTGGGCGATTTTTTATTTTTTTTTTATAAAGGGGGCAACCCCACTTCCCCCGGGGATCTTTGATTTCCACCATGTTGTCCAGGTAGATCTCAACCTCTGAAAGGTTGCCTACTCCTGACCTAGAGAGTTTGTAAAGCTGGTTTAAGATCCAATTAACTGGTATTTTTAGGATTAAGAATCCTCATGTTAGATTGTAAAGAGCTTGTAGATATTTATTTATATGTTCAATTCTCCTTCACTAGAATGCAGTTTTCCCACATTGCCAAATTTCCAATTTTGCGGTTCATTTTAGACACACACACACACACACACACACACACACACCATAAAATTCGAATATCTAAAAAGTTAATTTCAGTAATTCAAAAAGTGAAACTCATCATATAGATGCGTTACGCATCGAGCAATATATTTTAAGCATTTCTTCCCAAATCATCGGACTGTGGAAATGTTGCACTGGACCTCATACAACCTGGGATTATGTGCCTCTGCACTATTCCTCCAGACTCTGGGACCTTTATTTCCAAATGAAAGGCAACATTTTTCACTGTCTGATGATTTTGGGAGCCATGTCATCTGCTGGTGTTGGTCCACTGTGTTTTATCAAATCCAAAGTCAGCGCAGCTTCATGCTTCCCTCTGCTGATCAGCTTTATGGAGATAATTTTCCAGCAGAACTTGTCACCTGCCTACACTGCCAAAAGTACCAATACCTGGTTTAAATGATCATGGTATCACTGTGCTTAAAGTGGTTGTAAATCCTTACAGACCACTTTTACCTACAGGTAAGCCTAGATTAAGGCTTACCTGTAGGTGCAAGAAATATCTTCTAAACCTACACTGTAGGAAATAATTGAAAAAAAAATAAAAAATAAATAAAAGGACAGGCACCAATGTCTACGGCGCATGCGCCCTAGACAACGGCGCAGGCGCACTGAGCGTGCCATTTCTAACGGCTATCGTGCCGTGACTGGCGGCTCCCGCGCTCAAGCGCGGGAGTGACGCCATCGCAGCTCCGGCCAGTCACAGTGCCGGAGCCACGATACCCAGAAATCACTCTTGGAGAGATGGCGAGACGGAGGAGGGGAACAAGGACCGCTGCGGGGGCTTTGCTCTCAGGTAATTCATAATGAGCTAGTATGCTATGCATACTAGCTCACTATGCCTTTGTCTTGCAGGGTGTTTTTATACTTCCTCTTTAACCTCTTCCCGCCCGGTCAATAGCAGATTGACGTCCCAGAAGTGGTAGCGTTATCCTGACTGGACGTCATATGACGTCCAGCAGGATAATAACAGCCGCCGCGCGCCCAGCGATCGGTGGTGTGTCAGACAACGGAGGCGCTTTACCACATGATCACGATGTAAACAGGAAGAGCCGTTGATCGCCTTTGCCTCACTCGCGTCTGACAGACGCGAGTAGAGAAGTGCCGATCGGCGGATCTCCTGACAGGGGGGTCTGCGCTAATTGTTTATCAGCACAGCACCACCATTATGCCGCCCAGGGCCACCAGGGAAGGGGGCAACAGCAGGTATGTACCCCATGGCCATCCACATGAAAAAAATAAGCACAATAGATGCCAGTGCCCACAAATGGGCACTGACTGGCAACATTATGGTCAATATAAAACAAGTGATGCTCATCAGCGCCGACCCATCAGTACCCGTCATTGAAGAAAACGTATTTACAAATTAAAGAAAAACATAATTTTTTCTAAATGTTCGGTCTTTTTTTATTTGTTGCGCAAAAAAAAAAAAAAAAAAAAAAAAAAAAAAAAAAAAATCGCAGGGGTGATCAAATACCACCAAAAGAAAGCTCCATTTCTGGGGGGGGGGAACATTGTCGATTATGTTTTGGCACAGCGTCACACACAATTGTCAATTAAAGCAACGCAGTGGCGAATTGCAAAAAATGGCCTGGTATTGAAGTGGCTAATATTCAAATTTTCTGAGATCGTGAAAACCCAAAATTCAGTATCTGTAAGCCATAATCAAAATGAAAGAAATACTTGAAATATATCAGTGTAACGCATCTATATAAAATATATGAGTTTCACTTTTAAAATTGAATTACTGAAAGAAATTACACGCATACAGGTTATACATACACTGACTCCACTCCAGATGGTTTTGCAGAGCAGCCCCAATCCTCTTTATGGCGCTCCTCTTCGGCGAGTGCCGCTTTCATTGACACAAACCGGGCGGCTCGAGACTGCACCTCACAGCATTTGATTTGACAGCAGCAGGGGCCAATGGCCTTTTTACCTTAATGCATAGAATGCTATAAAGTAAAAAACCTTTAGAACCACTTAAACCACTTCGCGCCCCGGCGTCTGACTTTAAACAGCCACAATGTGGCTCTACAATGCCGGGAGGCCGTCATCATACGGCCTCCCTTTTCCTCGTTCCCCGCGTGCACGCATCGGGGAACTGTGCTGGCCGTGTCCCTTGGACACGGCCAATCACAGATGGCTGTAAATGGCCAATCACAGCGCGATCGGCGTGCCCAATGAGAGACGATCTCAAATGTAAACATATGAGATCATCTCTCATTGCCGGCTCTCCCGCCTCACACAGACACTGCGTGTGAGGAAAACAGGAAAAGGATTTTTCTGGATAGCAGCACTCCAAGATAAAAAGCCTTTATTTCAAAAGTCCAGGAATCCAAAGCATACACTGCACATCACGACACACTGATCAAAAATTAGCTGACATGTTTCACATCAATTGATGCTTAGGCCCCTTTCACACTGAGGCGTTGAAAAAAACGCTCAAAAATTATAGGATTTTGTACCTCTATTTTACCGCGATCGCGGTAAAAATAGCGCTAACGCGTATGCGTTTTTACCGCGTTCGCGCTAAAATTAGCGCGAACGCGGTAAAAACGCATAGACGTTAGCGCTATTTAACATAACGCTTATGCCTATGCGTTTTTACCGCGACTCCCATTCATTTCAATGGGGATAGGCGTTTTTACAGCGCTATTTTATGCGCCCTAAAGTTGCTCTAAAAAAGCTGTTTGCAGGATTTTTTTTCAACGCCCAGCCAGCAAAACGCCTCAATGTGAAAGCCCTCAGAGATTTCACATTGAGAATGCTGGGGCAGGATTATTTCAGGCGTTATTACAGCGCTATTTTTACCGCGAAAACGCGGTAAAAACGCCTCAGTGTGAAAGGGGCCTTACTCATAGCTACCCAATGCACAAATGTTTGCTATAATATACCCTAAAGGAAGGTCATGTGATCCAACACCAAGGTGAAAATGATTGTTCAGTGATTGACTGCATGTGAGGAGATTCAAGTAAAAAAAGGTGTGGTTCTCTAACCAGTGATGGAGAAATCCCTCTTAGAATGTGCAATCAGTAAAAATATATACGATGTGTATATAGAGAAATGTGTATATACATAAAAAAGTATCTGAAGGATGTGATGTGAACAAAGTGGGATAAAAATGTAGGTATAAAATAGAATAATAAAAAAAAAAGGTACAGCGTACTTTCCATCTTTGCGCCAATGTGTATATAACAGTTATGGGTTATTGGTTTATCTGTGTAATTTTATTATTCATTTGAAAATAGATGGGCATTTATATATATATATATATATATATATATATATATATATATATATATATATATATTTTTCATATTTATGCTGATAGAATGTTTGATTTAGAATTTTTCAAAGATCCAACCACAAGGCCTTTTTGCATTTACATGACATCTGGTTTTGTTTAGGCCATACTAGTGGACCGACCCCATACACCATCGATCGATTCCAATCAAGGTGTTTACGGTTGGAGGTTTTTGGAGTTAATATTCTTTTTACATCTGACATAACATGTACATCTATGCACATGCCTACATGAATATATGCATCTTTTTTTATATTTACAAGTATGTTTTCTTTAGGTTCATATACATACTTTCCAATTTTATATCATAATTTTACTACACAGTCTCTAGTCCGGGAAATACTTATTCTTACTCTCTCAAAATATATATATATCTCTCTATCTCTCTATCTCTCTATCTCTCTATCTCTCTATCTCTCTATCTCTCTATCTCTCTATCTCTCTATCTCTCTATCTCTCTATCTCTCTATCTCTCTATCTCTCTATCTCTCTATCTCTCTATCTCTCTATCTCTCTATCTCTCTATCTCTCTATCTCTCTATCTCTCTATCTCTCTATCTCTCTATCTCTCTATCTCTCTATCTCTCTATCTCTCTATCTCTCTATCTCTCTATCTCTCTATCTTTTCCCATGCATTTTACACTTTGATTATACATATTGCATGGGTTCAATAACATTGGTGTTCATGGAACACATGACTTTTTCATGCAATTACAGAGACACATGCATATATGTGTGTTCTCATTGCACATTTACCTAATAATGTTGATCCATGCATGGTGCAACCAAACAAGGAGGTTTTACTTTAGGAGATGCACCAGTCTGGCGCGCCTCAAACAAGACACATATTCATTATTATTAATATAAATATAACAGCACAATATAGCACAAGTTTAATTGGTATATTAGTATTTTCACCCACTATACTTTTACACATTTTTAAAAATAAATGTAAAGATAAAACAATTGAAAATGAATAAAAAAAGTAAAAAACCACGAATATAGAAAATATATATAAAAATAAAAGATAATAAATAATCAAATACTGAAAAAGGTAAATTAAACATGCAAAAACAAAGCATAACACACTAATTAAATAAAAAGAAAAGAAAAGCCCAAAGGGCTAACGTTGCGCTAATAGTGATAGATGATAATATGTGGAAGAACAGTGTAACAAATAATGAAAATAGACACCTACAAGCAGCTAGCATAAAAAGTCCTATACAAAAAAGACCAAATAACAAAAACAATAAAAATAAAATGTGCAGCGCTAAATAGGTGAATAGAGGACCAGTTAACCTAATCTAGTCCAAACAATAAAAACCAAAGTGAATAAATGACCAAAAATCACAAATCAACACACCGTGAAGTGATACTAAAGAGATTACCAAACAAAGGTAAAAATAAAATAAAAATGATGCTGTAAATTAGTGAAATGAATACAATAACTAAAACATCATGAGCAAAAAGTCCCAGAACGGTAAAAGAAGTGAGTGGCTAGAAAAGCTTCTTCCCAGGGGAGCTGTGCAGACTGGCAAACGTGACACCCAGGTGTGTGGTGGTCCTGCTTACCGGATAGCCATGACTGTATCCACAGTCTCACCTAACACAGGGAATAAGGCTTCCCCACAGCCCAACGATATCCTGAGCAGTTCTCACCAGCCCGAAATTATTCCGAATGGGAGAGAAAACAAAAACTCCATAGTGTAATAAGTAAAAAACTGGTTTAATGAATTAATAAAGGTTGCACTTACAATTGGTAGATGGTCAGTCAGCGGTAAAAAACAGATAATGTGCAGCAATAACAGTGCTGCATACGGCAGCGTTGGTTCGAATTTTCCCGAGCTCCTGTGCTCCGCAGATACTTCCTCGTGTGTACTCAAATGCGTGATGACGTCACCGGCCCCCTACGCGTTTCGTCACCACGGACATCAACTGGGGATTGGCCGATCCCCAGTTGATGTCCGTGGTGACGAAACACGTAGGGGGCCGGTGACGTCATCACGCATTTGAGTACACACGAGGAAGTATCTGCGGAGCACAGGAGCTCGGGAAAATTCGAACCAACGCTGCCGTATGCAGCACTGTTATTGCTGCACATTATCCGTTTTTTATCGCTGACTGACCATCTACCAATTGTAAGTGCAACCTTTATTAATTCATTAAACCGGATTTTTACTTATTACACTATGGAGTTTTTGTTTTCTCTCCCATTCGGAATAATTTCGGGCTGGTGAGAACTGCTCAGGATATCGTTGGGCTGTGGGGAAGCCTTATTCCCTGTGTTAGGTGAGACTGTGGATACAGTCATGGCTATCCGGTAAGCAGGACCACCACACACCTGGGTGTCACGTTTGCCAGTCTGCACAGCTCCCCTGGGAAGAAGCTTCTCTAGCCACTCACTTCTTTTACCGTTCTGGGACTTTTTGCTCATGATGTTTTAGTTATTGTATTCATTTCACTAATTTACAGCATCATTTTTATTTTATTTTTACACTAATTAAATAAATTCATAAGACAAAAAAACATCAAGTTATTGGAATCCCATGAATATATTGAATATAATGAAATAAATTCTGGTATAGAATATATCTGTTTTATCAATTCACCTCTAGAATTTTTACTTTTTACTATTGCTGTTCGTACCAGTTTTCACCATTTCATGGTTTCACTAGTTTCTCCATATTTCATGTAATTTCACTTCATTTTTAAACATACTTGATTTATACACATTCACTTTTACACATCCGCTTCTCCACCTTTTGTCTTGCTTGATTTACATATATATTTTTGAATTTAGTTATTTATGCATTTGCATTTTTATTGACATATTTACTTCATTCACATTTCTTTTAGCTCATTCTCTTATATATTCTTTTGATACATATTTATTTTCATTTTTATTTTTAGGTTTACCTTTTTTTATTCTTTTATTTTATACCTACATTTTTATCCCACTTTGTTCACATCACATCCTTCAGATACTTTGTGTATATACACATTTCTCTATATACACATCGTATATATTTTTACTGATTGCACATTCTAAGAGGGATTTCTCCATCACTGTGGTTAGAGAACCACACCTTTTTTTACTTGAATCTCCTCACATGCAGTCAATCACTGAACAATCATTTTCACCTTGGTGTTGGATCACATGACCTTCCTTTAGGGTATATTATAGCTAACATGTGTGCATTGGGTAGCTATGAGTAAGCATCAATTGATGTGAAACATGTCAGCTAATTTTTGATCAGTGTGTCGTGATGTGCAATGTATGCTTTGGATTCCTGGACTTTTGAAATAAAGGCTTTTTATCTTGGAGTGCTGCTACCCAGAAAAACCTTTTCCTGTTTTGCTCATACTTGCATTGCTTGCAACCTTGGTTGCTGGGAGGAGGTCATTTGGAGGAGATCTACATCTGAGCGGCTCCCTTTCTCTACTGCGTGTGAGGAGGGAGAGCGATCTGTCATTTCAAGTGTGAGTTAAATCAGCCTTTTTTCAAATACAGTGAAAACAGTGCCCACCTGAGCCACCACCTCAGTGCCCACCTGAGCCACCGCCTCATTAGTGCACATATGTGCAATCAATCAGGGCCCATTTGTGCCGCACACCTGTAAAGTCGCATCACCACCGCCAGCAACCAAAAGATGTCAAAAAGGTGCTTTTCAGCCGAGGAGGCATACCAAATTCTTTCCACGCCTGACGAGAGCAACAGGGAGCTCTCTTTTTCAGATTCCGATTCAGGTTCTGAGTCGGACGTAAACTATGAGCCAGTCTTCAGTAGTGGAACCGAGACAGGCTCAGAGGAGGAAGATAGTCGGCCCGCCAAACGAAGGCGCTCTGGTGAGGCGGCAGTAGCATCCACCAGCACTGCAGTAGCATCCACCAGCACCGCAGTACCTCGGCAAGAAAGGCCAAGGACCCATGCCGGCCTTCCCTATGTCCTCCAGAACCCCTTGTGGCTTCCTCCTAATTCAGGAGAAGCCAACATCCCCCCTTTCACTGCCCAGCCAGGAGTCCAGGTGGACACGGGCAATTTCTCCCCATATTTTTACTGAGGACATGCTATCCAACATTGTGACCCAGTGCAACCTATATGCCCAGCAATTTATTGCAAATAATCCTACTTCATATTACACCCGTCCCTTCGAGTGGAGAGACACAACGGTGAAGGAGTTTAAGGTTTTTTTTAAGGCCTCACATTTTGTATGGGACTCGACCCAAAAAACACTTTTCGTTCCTTTTGGTCCAAACGCCCCATCTACCATATGCCAATCTTCTCCACGGAAATGCCCAGAACCAGATACCTCGTGATCATGAGGTTTCTCCACTTCAATGATAATACCCAGTGCCCTCCCCGAAATCACCCAAATTATGACAGGCTTTTCAAAATTCGGCACTTACTAAATTATTTTTCAGAAGTATTCCCCCAGTTATATACCCCGGCCCAACACGTGTGGATGAGTCCCTTGTTAAGTTTAGTGGCAGGCTTAAAATAAAGCAATTTATTCCCAGCAAAAGGGCCCACTATGGTGTGAAGGTGTACAAACTAGGTGACCGAGTCACAGAGTACCTGTATGCCTTCATAGTGTACGAAGGGAAGGACACCCAGCTGCATCCCCCCAATTGCCCAGACTACTTGGGATCAAGCGGGAAAGTTGTTTGGCAACTGACCTTGGACTGTTTGACCATGCTTTTTGCCTGCCTCTTGGATTGATCTTGTACCCTGCTACTGGACTAGTGGGATTCAACACAGGGGTCTCACATATGTGAGGGGCTCCAGAAAAGTTTTTCTGGATGAAGTAAACAATTTTTTTTGTTTTCTCATCCTAGATTAGGGTCTGGAGACTCGGAGGCTTCAAAGAGATTTGGGTGGGAGAAGCCTCTACCCCTGTCCCCATTCTGTCCTGAACAAGACCCTACATCTGCCTGTAGGACCTATGCCATAATGCCTCTGCCTGTCGCATGAACTGACCACACCACATGGACATGCCTCCTACCAGGACCAATATTTTTTGCACTGCTGACAATAGCTCTGCCTGCACTGACCCTGGACTGAATATGGACAGTATCCCTGCCTGCTGCCTGGACAATTGTGTATGCCGTTGCTGACCAAGTCTCTGCCTGCTGCCTGGACCAGTGCCATCCTGCTGTGTAGAACTGCGCTACTAAAACCACAGGTAATCTTTTGTCTACGCTTTGCTCAGCATAATGTATTTTGGGGTGTAATTCTTGCATGCTATGTGTCCCTAGAACATCTGATGGTGTTCCTTGCATGTTGGGCCTCTGTATGTGGCCAGGCTGTGTAAAAGTCCCACACATTTGGTATCGCCATACTCAGGGGGAGTATCAGAATGTATTTTGGGGTGTAATTTTTGCTATGTACAGGCTATGTGTTGGAAATATCTTATAAATGAACAACTTTGCGTAAAAAAAAAAAAAAAGTTAATTTTTTTGCCACATTTTCCAAAAACTTCTGGAAAAAAATGAACCGTTCAAAAAGACTTCTTATGCCTCAGATTATACATTGGGGTGTTAGCTTTCCAAAATTGGGTCATTTTGTGGGTGTTTCCATTGTCCTGGTGCTCCAGGGCCTTCAAAAGTGTAATAGATGGTCAACTAGTTAGATGTGTAATTTATGCTCCTAAAACACCTGATGGTGCTGCCTGCATGTTGGGCCTCTGTATGTGGCCAGGCAGTAAAAAAGTCCCACACATGGGGTATCAGGATACTTAGGAGTAGCAGAATGTATTTTGGGGTGTCATTTGTGGTATGCACATGCCATTTGAGAGAAATAAGCTATTACAATGACAATTTTGAGAAAAAATAAAAAAAAATAAAAATCTTAATTTTGCAAAGAATCATGGGAAAAAATTACAACTTCAAATAACTCACCATGCCTCTTAAATACCTTGGAATGTCTACTTTCCAAAAAGGGGTCATTTGGGGGGCATTTGTACTTTCCTGGCTTGTTAGGCCACCAGTACATCAGATGTGATACATTTTTTATGATTTGCACTATAGCTTGTAGACTCTAAAACTTTCACACAGACCAAATAAAAAAAAAGGGTTATTTTTATCAAAGATATGTAGCAGTATAAATTGTGGCCAAAATGTAAGAAAAAAATAATAATTTGCAAAATTTTATCACAGAAACTAAGAAAAATTCATTTCTTTTTTCAAAATTTTCGGTATTTTTTCATTTATAGCGCAAAAAATAAAAAACCCAGAGGTGATCAAATACCACCAAAAGAAAGCTCTATTTGTATGAAAAAAAGGACAAAAAAATAATTTGGGTACAGTGTTGCATGACTGAGTAATTGTCATTCAAAATGTGAGAGCACTGAAAGCTGAAAATTGGTCTGGCAGGAGGGGTGTTTAAGTGCCCAGTAAGCAAGTGGTTAAAGAAGTGGTTTCACACTATGAGCTTTCTCCTAGTAGGAACAAAGGGATTCTTGTGCTTTAAAAAGTGAAGTATGGGTTCTGTTTTTTTCAAAATCATACTTACTGTACCTAGGCAGTTGCAGCATTGGTCTGATTCTGCATCTGTCCCCCGCCGGCTCCAAGACTGAGAACTGATCGTGTTTTTTTGATCGATCGGTTCTCAGAGCTCTGTAAGCGCTTGGCTGTGGAGGGGGGCAGGAGCGGCTGGCTCAGGATCTCAGCGGCTCGCTAAGAGGCTGAGCCCGGTGCCAGTCCAGGGTTGTGGGCAGATCCCAACTGTCATGATCTTGCCTAAGCCTGGAACGGCTCCGACTTTAGCCGACAGCGGGCTTCAGCCCGCTGTCTGCTGAAAACAGGTCACAGGAGTGCAGAACAAACTGCATTCCTGTGGCTGTACTTCTCCTTTAAGCAAAATTACACTGCACTGTTTGGCCAAATCAAATCTGGGGAAAATTTATGCCAATGGTGTGCTGAAGGGTGTGGAGATTTGCGGTCATGTTTCTCACCTTGTGGATGAGGTTTGCTTAAACGCTGCATGATTTATGGACATCTAGTGGATTTACAGTTGGATCAACTCTACACACTTATTTTTTTTTCACTGAATCGCTTGTTTGACGGACTATTGATGTATTGATTCGGAGCACTTTTATTGCTGTGCAAAGCTTTTTTTTAATATAAAAATTCATGCTCCGATGTAATGCACTGTATGTGTATCACTTTGTTATCTTTATCTAATAATTTATAGCATATCGGTGTGTTGCATATAAAGCTTTTAATATGAAGATATTTTTACAACAGCTTGGGTTGAGGGGTTCAGGGTGACTGCAGACATTTTTGTCTTTGCTCCATCTACAGAAACTAGCAAAAAACAAGGCAATGATGGGAGTGTTTCAGGGGTGAGTTAAGCTTTGCCACTGTTCAGTCAGATGGATGTGGAGCATAACCAACAGTATGAGCATTAACCCGGAGTTAAGTTCACATATAACCATATACTGTAGTAGTTTGATAGCGCCATCTGCTGTTCAAATGAGAAAGTAACTTGTACTGCACCTGTTTGAGTTGAATGTTTTCGTTTTTGAGTTTCATAACATGCTTTATCTTTTGTCTTTGATTCTGATGACCAAGCAGCTTGGCATATGCTTCACTGAGTTTGTTCACTTCATCCTGTGCTGCTCCGCGCTCATTAAGCAAGGCATTTTTCTCAGCTTCGAAGGCATCCAGTTGTTGCTATAATACAAATGTCATTAATAATTTTTAGTAGTCACAGTAAACAAATCCATATATAGCACTTTTAAAATAACTTTCAAACCTATTGCATCAGGGTACCCAGAGTATAAGGACTCAGAATAGCCTGCATTATATTCTTCCTTAATTTCAGAAGGATCTGCTAAAGAAACACCAATGTGTAGCCCAGAGTCCAATGCAGGACTCACTACAAAAGTTGCTGAGACTCCAAATAGCGATATGGCATGCTCTAGAATTAAGCCCCGCATCCAATTAAAAAAAAAAAAGGTAAAATTGTACAGGTTACAATTTCCCAGATGCTAGAAACTTTAGGAGGTGTTATGCAGCAATGGATGCCAAATCACTTGGCCTAGGTTCATACTGCTGCTATCGGATTGTAATCTGACTTTCAGTGCAATTATATAGTACAACTCGGAGAAGTTCTGTAAAATATTTGAGCGCATATTTATCCTTAAAATGTCACTAAACCAACATCAGAATAAAAAAATAAAAAAAACACACAATACAATAAATGCTGTATTACAAGTTATGCAGCTGTAAGGGGGGGGGGGGGGAGAGACAGAGGACAATCCTATACTAGGTGGGTTCTGCATGGGACAGAACACTGCTTTGGGGGCACAGGAAACACGCTATGGGGGGGGGGGGCAGAGGACACGGAGTGATGTGAAGGGGGAGAGGACACTATGGTGTACAGAAAACACTGAAATAGAGGGGGACCCCATTAGCGACCCCTTCTCATCCCTGGGACAGGGACCACTTCTCCAGACCATGCTGGCTGGCGTCAGCCACCCTTGGGTGCCAAGATGGGGACAGGGCAGTAAAATCCAAATCCCCAGCCACATGCTCCCTTAGGGTGAATTGGCTTTGTATTAGTGAAGCACCTTAAAGTGAGGTAAACCTGTACTGTTATTACTAGGTTACGATTATTATCATCATCTTAATTTATTAGCAGGTGAATGCAGCCCTCCATGCAGTTAAAAGGTCACGCCAAGGAATAGATTGACCGCAAAAGCACACCCAACTTTGCCAGCACGGCTTAAATGACAGAGCATCTTTGATAAGGATGGTCAGAGTCTTGTTAAAAAAAAAAAAAAAAGACACTAGAGAGCCAACCTCAATAGGAGTAGACATTTAACAGAATCATTTGAAAAATAGATAGTGGGGTTGATTTACTAAAACTGGAGTGCAAAATCTGGTGCAGCTCTGCATAGAAACCAATCAGCTTCCAGGTTTTACTGTCAAAGCTTAGACTCCTGCTATGAGCCGCTGCATTCTCCAGTGTGAACCCAGCCTTAAAGTGGATGTAAACCCCATTCGTGAAATCTGGCCTGGTAACATCTGTAGGGTTTACACATCTCTCTCCAAAGCCCCAAGTGCCCTTTGCTTTCCGCTGCTCCATTCTTCTGTTATCAGCTTAAGACCTTCCGACAAGCTCTCCGACACGGGAGATATAACTACTGAAAAAATAGGATTTCTTACTCACCGTAAAATCCTTTTCTCTGAGTCCATGGACCGACACAGCCTCTCTATTGACAAAGTGGGTATTATCCGTTAATTAGGAGTGACTAGGCAGAAAACTTGTAAAAAGTGTAGCATCACACCTTCTACAGTACCGCCCAGGGGGCAGACCCTCTGGGTATATCACCTTAGTCTGCATCTCGCAGATCAGTTCGTCAAAAAGCAGTACAAACTTAAAAAGGAGGGGTGGGTGCTGTGTCAGTCCATGGACACAGAGAAAAGGATTTTACGGTGAGTAAAAAATCCTATTTACTCTTTCGTCCATGGACCGACACAGCCTCTCTATTGACAAAGTGGGACGTCCCAAAGCAGTGTCAGAAAAAACGAGGGGTGGTAACAGCATAAAAATAAACTTCACCCCAAACACAAAACAGCACTCCAACGGAGGAGTTGCAACTCTAAACAGCCGCTTGCAAAACCTTGCGGCCGAAAGAGGCATCCGAAGATACACCTACATCAACTTTGTAGAATTTTGTGAAAGTGAGCGGACGACCAAGTCGCCGCTTTACATAATTGGGAAACAGACGCTTGATGTCGGAAAGCCCAAGAGGCACCTATTGCCCTGGTCGAATGCGCTGTGACCGGAAAGGGGGGCGCTTAACCCTTTAAGGCGTAAGCCTGGATTACTAGCTGTCGGATCCACCTAGAGATGGTGGCCGACGAGACTGCTTGGCCCTTCTTGGGACCAGCCACCGAAACAAACAGAGTCCGACTTCCGGAACAGGGAAGTAGCAGATAGGTATACTCTCAAAGCTCGGACAACGTCCAAGGAATGCAACGCCGACTCCTTAGGATTCGACGGCTGAGGACACAAGGATGGAAGTACAACGTCTTCGTTGAGATGAAAAGCCAAAACGACCTTCGGAAGAAAGGAAGGCTGCGGCCGCAGCACCACCTTATCCTTGTGGAAAATCAAATAGGGAGCCTTGCAGGACAAGGCTGATAGCTCAGACTCGTCTGACGCAACAGCCACCAGAAAGACCACTTTCTGAGAAAGTGTCAACAGGGGAATATCTCGAATATTCTCAAACGGTGCCTTCTGAAGCACCGAGAGGACCAGGTTCAAGTCCCACGGAGGTAGTGGGGGACGGACCGGAGGGGCCACATGTCAAACCCCCTGAACAAATGTACTCACGAGAGAGTGAGTCTCTGGAAAAAAAAAAACAGCCAGGGCAGATATCTGTCCCTTAAATCGTACTTAAGGCAAGCCTTTGGTCCACCCCATGCTGTAAAAAACAGCAGGATTCTGAAAACCAAATAAGTACGCGGATGCCATTTCATTTCCTCACACATGGAGATGTAGGCCTTCCAAGTGTGGTGATAAACCTTCCTAGAGGACGGTTTCCGAGCACTTTTCATAGTAGAGATTACTGAATCTGATAGGCCCCGGTCTCAGTACCTGGTTCTCAACAGCCATGCCGTTAAAGCCAATGACTGTAAAGCAGGATGGAGTATGGGACCTTGCGATAGGTCCTTCCGTAGTGGTAGGTGCCAGGGGACGTCTGCTACCAGACGTACTAGATCGGCGTACCAAGGACGCTTAGGCCAATCTGGAGCGATTAGGATCATTGGAATTCCCTCTGCCTCCACTCTGTGGAGCAGAAGAGGAAGAAGCCTTAAGGGAGGGAAGGCATAAATTAGCCGATACTGACCCCACGATGCCACCAACGCGTCCGTTGCGTCTGCCCATGGGTCTCTTGACCGGGCCATAAACCTCAATACCTTCCGATTGAGTCGGGAAGCCAGAAGATCTATGTCTGGTGTGCCCCATCTTTGGCAGAGGAGTTGGAACACCTCCGGGTGTAAGGACCATTCTCCCTGGTCCAGCATCTGGTGGCTCAGGTAGTCCGCCTGCCAGTTTTCCACACCCGGAATGTACACGGCCGACAGTGCCGGTACGCTCCTCTCTGCCCACTTCAGGATGCGAGCGACCTCCGAGGCTGCAGCTGAGCTTCTTGTTCCTCCTTGATTGACATATGCCACTGCTGTGGCGTTGTCTGACTGGATTCTGACTGGATGCCCTTGCAGCCTCTGAGACCATTTGACGAGGCACAGCCTGATCGCCCGGATTTCCAGGACATTGATCGGCAGGAGGGCTTCCTCTGGGGTCCAGCGACCTTGAGCCGACCGAACACCCCAGACTCCCCCCCAACCTGCAAGGCTGGCGTCTGTCGTGATCACTATCCAGTAAACCGGAAGAAATGACTTCCCCGGTCATTAGAGCAGGTGCCGTCAGCCACCAAACCAGAGATCTCCTGACTAGGTGGCTCACTCGGATTTGATAATCCAGAGATGAAGGGCATCTGTTCCATCTGGACAGAACTTCCTTCTGTAACACTCGAGTGTAGTATTGAGCATATGGTACCGCCTTGAAGGAGGCTACCATGAGGCCCAACACTCGCATGCAAAAAACGGAGTGACGACCAATTCCTGAAGTCAGCTGCCGTACTGCAGCCCGTAGGGTCTGAAACTTCTCCACAGGGAATACCTTTGCCTCTGAGGAATCCAGAATCAACCCCAGGTACACTAGGCGTTGAGTGGGCACTAATACTGACTTTTGCGTGTTTAGTATCCAACCACAGTCTCGAAGAGTGACAGGTAATAGACACGCTTACCTCTAATTCTGAGCTTGAAGGGGCCTTCAGTAGAAGGTCGTCCAAGAAGCCCATGATAGCGATACCCCGCTGTCTTAGAAGTGCCAGAATCGGAGCGAGCACCTTGGTGAACGTCCTGGGTGCTGAGGCAAGGCCAAACAGGAGGACCATAAACTGGTAGTGGTTCTTCCCGATAGCAAATCGCAGAAACCTCTGGTGTCTGGAGTATATGGGGACATGCAGGTATGCGTCCTTGATGTCCAAGGAGGCCAGAAAGTCCCCCGGATGGAGAGCCGTGACTACAGATCGAACCGACTCCATCCAAAATCTTTGTACTTTCACAAAGCAATTGAGGGCTCCGAGATCCAAGATTGGACGAACCCCCTCCTTCTTCGGGCACAATGAACAGATTTGAGTAAAAACCCTGACCTCGTTCCTGTTCAGGAACTGGAATAACTACCCCGCGTTCCAGTAGATCCTGGACCGCCCCATACAGGGCCTCCCGACGGGTCGGTAGTAGCTGGAGATTGGAGGTGATGAACCTGTCCGGTGGACAAGAGAGAAATTCTATCTTGTAGCCTGAGGAGATTACTTCGCAAACCCACCTGTCGGAGACTAGAGCTGTCCACTGAGTCGCGAATTTGCGAAGACGTCCCCCCCACCCGAGAGCTGGGTGGGGGCAGACCTTCATGCGGACGCAGATTTGTCCGCAGGCTTGTTGGGTCTGCGGGACCAAGGACGCTTTTGTCCTTGGGCAGGCGCCTTGTCAGCCTGGGGTCTTTTCCCTGTCGCCCTAGGGGGACGAAAAAACAGTTTGCGTGCAGTAAAGGAGGGCCCTTGCCGTGGCCCCCTTACCCTTGCTAGTTTGGGGAAGAAAAGTGCTTTTACCTCCTGTGGCATCCTTGATGTCATCCAGAGAAGCCCCAAAAAGTCAGTCGCCCTTAAAAAGGAAGATCCAACAGGGCTTTCTTGGAAAGTCTGGTCCGCAGACCAGCCCTTTTGCCAGATCAGGCGGCGTATTGCTACTGCATAAACCGAAGCTTTAGACAGCAGGTGAATAGTATCCATGTCTGACTCGCAGACAAACCTAAGGCCCTGGACCAACTGGTCGGCCAAAGTTATCTCATTAGGAGGAGCATCTCGCTCTCTTAACCCCTGGAGTAGCAATTTTTCCCATTCAGTAAGTGTCTGAGACACTAGGGCCAATGCCAGGCGTACTGCCGAGCCTACCACCGAGTATAGGTAGCGAGCAAGTGCTTCAGCCTTCTTATCCACAGGGTCCTTGAAAACAGGAGTCCCTTCTACTGGAATAGTGGTGGCTCCATTAAGTCAGGACACCGGAGGGTCCACTATAGCGGGAGAGGTCTATTTCTTCAGAAAACTCTCCTCAAAAGGGGTACCGTACCGCAAACCTCTTTGGGGCTGTAAAGACCCCCAGTGGGTTCTCCCATTCCTTGTATAAGAGTTTGTCAAAATAAGACACAAGGGAACACCTTAGCAGTGCGAGCAGGTTTACGAAACCCAAAGGGGACTGGAGTTTCTGCTGCTTCTGCAGTATTTTCCAACTTTAGCGTATCCCGCACTGCAGTAATAAGGTCAGATACCAAAGCCGTCTCGCGTACTGACCTGGACTTGGAGTCATCCTCACTGTCCGATCGGTCACGGTCTGCAGTCTCTGATGCGTCCAAATCTGGGCCATGAGCCGTAGCTGGACCTGGTTCTGTATCATAATTATCCCCAGAAGATTGCAGGGGAAGTTGGCGTTTACTACCCCCTGTATTCCCGTGTGCTGCTTCCACCCTGGCAGCAAACGCCTCTAGGATTGCCGACATAGCGTTCATAGACACCTCAGGGGCACCAGCTGCTAAATCTGGTGTTTCAGGGGAGAAGACACCTGGCTCAGATGCCATGCTGACCACATGCTGACACTCACAGGGCTCCAGGCAAGATATCAATAGGCCACCCTCCTGCGCTGCAGAGATGCTGGGTCACCCAGAGGACTCACCACCCTGGACCGGTACTGCTATGCTGCCGTGTGCTGCGCCTGTGATGCTGTCCCACTGGTGCTGCGTCAGTCTGCTTCTTTTATCAGCGCTTCCTGTGTGAATTTTCGCGCCAGTGTAATGCACCCTAGAGGCCGGAGACTCTCGCAAAATGGCCACCAAAAAAGTCTGTATGGTAGAAAATGTGGGCTCTAAGAAAATGGCCGCTGAGCCGAAGAGAGGCCAAGCAGCCGTACCCCACAAAAAGATGGCCGCCGAACGGCAATATATACATACAGGGTGGACAAACATGGCCGCCGATCAGTCGATAGAGGCCAGTGGGTGTAGACTACAAGAAAATGGCGCCGAAACTACAAGAAGATGGCCGCCGGGCAGTCACTAGATGCCGAACCCGGCATGGACGACCACAAAATGGGCGCCGACAGCATGGAGGAGGAAGCACACACAGGTAAGCAGAAATTACATTTCTTTTAAATGTTACAGCCAGCCCCGCTCCAGTGGAACCCCTTAGCTAGAAGCCCAGGGAGGAGGGAAAGGCAGGGAGAGTGGGAAGAAAGGGGCCACAACCACTTGGTCTCTCCAGGAATGTCCAGCCAAATCACCCAGCCGAGGCAGGGGAGTTTACTTACCTATCCTGCATGTATTATGCTGGAAGATATTCCAAACAGATAATCGTCCGCGCACGGAAGGTGACTGTTGGCCAAGCATGCTGTGATTGGACCCAAAAGGGACGATCATATGTATGCCCTGGAGCATGACGCTCACCGGACAGGCTGCTGCGACTCGGCCGTAAGGTCAGCCTAAGCTGAGCGGTCCGATGCAGGCCCTGGAGCGTAGGCTCACCGGCCACCCATGGAGCAACGGGCATGTCGTGGAAAACCAGCGCGTAGCTAGGGTCGGCACACGCTCGATGGCCGAACTGGGGAGACTACAAGGATTGAGGATCCAGCCTGTCACCCAGTCGGCAGTTGATCGAAGATCGCAGGAAACAAAAAATGTAGCAAAAAAATATATATTTTTCCCCCGGACCAATGGGCCCGAAGGGAGCCATGTCCTACTCCTTGCTAGACAGAAAAAACTGATCTGCGAGATGCAGACTAAGGTGATATACCCAGAGGGTCCGCCCCCTGGGCAGTACTGTAGAAGGTGTGATGCTACACTTTTTACAAGTTTTCTGCCTAGTCACTCCTAATTAAACGGATAATACCCACTTTGTCAATAGAGGCTGTGTCGGTCCATGGACGAAAGAGTCATTTCTGTTGGGGAGGGTGATTAGAGGGAGATTGGCAGAGAGCTGGTCTATACAGAGTACAGCTCTCCATGTTTCTTCGCTCCTCTGCCTTCAATCATCTCACACAGTCTATGACCAGACTCCCTTCCCACTGCTGAAAAAGGAAGAAACACTTTTTCCCCCCATGGTGTGCACTTTCTAAAGAATATAGAAAGGGAAAGATAGCAGATATGCATGTCGAACTTATTTAAGGAGATTTGTTTCATCTCTGTATATGTAGAGAAGAGGGTTTACACCCACTTTAATTGTACAAGCTGAAATTAGAAACCGATTGGGTACCATGCACAGCTGCACCAGATGTTGCTTAGTAAATCAACCCTAATGTGTCTGGAATAGTGCAGGAACAAAGAATTTGTCTGGGAATGTCCAGTCTGAAAATAAAGTGAATTGCGCTAACTTATGTGTCAATCCTCTGTTTGTCAAAACAATGAGTGTATATCATGTGAACTTTATGCTCTAAAAAAAATTATATAAATATAATATCCACAATTACTTCTATAATGCCAATCTGATTAAATCATACGGTCCAACATCAAAAGGATCCTGCTGCAATCTTAAAGTGCAACAAAAAAAAATGTGCCAAAAAACGTATTCTACAATTCATTGAGTCCATCCAATATGGTATATGAGAAAGGGAGGTATACAGTAAATATATCTCCAATCGTAAAAATAGCCACAAAAACAAGTGATCAAAAAGTCCTGTGTGGACAATTGCCCTTATCCCAGGTGACTTGCTGTGCTTCCACCACCATATATATGTGCCTACACCGCCTCCACGTAGAATGGCCACTCACCAGATAGGCTAGATTATGCGCCTTTGGTTCATAAGGATAACAATTCACTCAGTCTTTCAGACTTGTCAGCAGTCCCTCCCAATGTACTGGTGGTAAATCTTGCTCTATGACCGCTCATGGAACATATAAAGGGCTATCATGGTGCAGTATGTCATAAAAATGTATTGAAGTTAAAAAGATTTCATCCACTCACATGTAAAAGTGCCTTGGAGCCGGCACTGAGCTGATCCAGCCGTGTATAGCAGAGAGATTATATATATATATATATATATATATATATATATATATATATATATATATATATACATACATACATACATACATACACACACATACATACATACATATACACACACACACACATATACATACACACACACACATATACACACATATACACACACACACACACCTCTATATTTCTATGTCTGGTCCGCACGTGTGCCCCTATGGTTCCTTCACAAGCTGGCTTGCATCCCAAGCCTCGTTATGATACAGGAAGTGACGAGCAGATAATGGTACTGCAGCCTCAATGCATTTTTCATCAAGTGCGTCATTGTATAATAGGATTTTTGTACTCACCGTAAAATCCTTCTGTCGTCCATGGACGGACACAGCTTCTCAATTCTTGACAGTTGGGTTATGTTCCTGTTCATAGGAGAGGACTAGGCAGAACATGTTAGTTATCTTAAAACATGTAACTTTAACAGAGTTATGTCCCTTCGTACATAACCCTCCTGCCTGCAGTCAGCAGCCTCAGTTCGTAGTAAAGCAGTGCAAACTAAAAAAGGAGGGGTGGGTGCCGTGTCCATCCATGGACGACAGAGAAAATAATTTTTACGGCGAGTACAAAAATCCTATTTTCTCTTTTTGTCCATGGACGGACACAGCTCCATAATTGACAGTTGGGATGTCCCAAAGCAGTGTAAAAACGAGGGGGTGTCACAGCATCAAAAAAAAACAAAAACATTTTTTCACCCCAAACAAGCAGAGCTCCTCAACAGAGGAGTTGCAACCTCAAAACAGCCGCCTGCAAAACTTTGCGGCCGAAGCTAGCATCCGAAGATGCACTCACATCAATCTTGTAGAATTTAGAAAAAGTGTAAAACGGACGACCAGGTCACCGTCTTACACACTTGTGATAGATGATTGACGTCAAAGCCCAAGAGGCACCAAAAGCTCTGGTCAAACTATGCCGTAAGGGCATAGGCCTGGATGACGGTCCGCCTGATCTGAGAAATGGTGGCCCACGAGACCGCCAGGCCCCTTTTGTGGACCGGACACTGACAGAATCAGTGAGTCAGACCTCCTCAGACAGGTACACCCGCAAGGCACGTACCACGTCCAAAGTGTGGAGCGCAGACTCTGTGGGATGCGATGACCGAGGACACAAGGATGGAAGTACAATGTCCTTTCAGGTGAAAAGCTGAAATCGCCTGTGGAAACTATGGTCGCGGGCGTAGTACCACTAAATTCTTATGGAGGATCAACATGGGGACTTGCAAGGCCGCCAATTCAGAAACCCTTCTGACAGAAGTAATGGCCACCTTCTGAGATCACGTCAGGAGAGTTCTCACTGGTGTTCTCAAAAGAAGGTTCCTGAAGAACCGAGAGCACCAGGTTCGAATCCAGAGGGAGAAGTGGTCTAAATTGGGGGAAGCCCATCAAAACTCCTGTAAAAAAAACAAAAAAAAAAACGGCCATAGAAAGAAAAACAGACAAAGGGTCAGAAGGCAGATGTCATCGCCTTGGTAGAAACGCATGTCACGGGTCATTTACAGACTGCCTTGAAGCGCCTATGGGTGGGGTGGGCATACCATAGCACTCATACCAACATGTCTAGGGGGGTTACAGTGCTAGTAGCAAAATCCACTCCTTTTGAACTGGTGTCTGGTGTCAGATCGGCAGGGTAGATGCCTCTTTATGGATGCCACTGTGGGGGGTACCCCTATATTGATTTTAGCTAGCTACATCCCCCCTCCATACAGGTCAGATGTGGTGACGGAGGGTCTTGATTACATAGCACAGTACCCATCGCTACCAGTGGTATGGATGGGGGACTTCAACAATACAATGACCCCGACACTAGACCACCCAGTACAAGCTGACCCCGGACCGGGCGAACCATTACACACTAGACTATGCCGAACACCGACGGAGTTTGCCCTAGCTGACGTTTGGAGACATAACCCCACGACCAGAGCATACACTTGTCATTCAACAAGTCACAACACCATGTCCAGGATTGATTTTATTCTTGTCTCCAGGGCCCTGTTGCCCAAGGTAACGGGTTCGGGGTTTAATTCCAGGGTCCTCTCAGATCACTCCCCGTGCTGGCTGATGGTGTCTCTTCGAGCTGCCTCCCCAGCACGACAGTGGAGACTTAATCCCCATTGGTTGTCGGTCCTCATGGACCATGATTCCATAGCTAGGAAACTGCTCCTTTTTTGATAGAATGCAGGGGTCCTCTACTCTCAACTCACACTGGGATGACTTTAAAGCGCATGCTCGCAGGATATTATCCCCCAGAATAAGTCGGCGGAAACGTGATTCTACCGCCATACTCCAATTAACTTCTGACAAACTTCGAGACCTAGAAGCCACATACAATGCTAGCCCGACCCCTGAAAACCTTAACAGAGTCAAACTCCAGTCCCGTTTGGTTACGCAAATGCTCACTGAGAAAGCTACACAGCGGGTATTCTTCAGCAGGCAGAGAGTATATAAGCAGGGGGAGAGAGCGGGGAGACTGCTGGCCTATTTGGCTCATTTGGATAAGCCTCCGGTGGCCATCCTCCGCGGGAAACAACCGAATAAGCAGGCATTGAGGCACAACGCAGGGATGTTACTACATCACCAGCGGATATGGGAAATATCCCTTAAAAAACAAAAATGTTGGGAAGTTTTATTCTCATACCCCATTGTGGCTTAACAGCCATATGCCTGAACTGGCGGAGATTCCCGACTCGGTATGGCATAATATACTTATACCAAGTCCTATCAAACCCTGGGTTCAAACAGTTTCAGGCACTTAGAGAGGAATTTTCGCTCCCACAGCACTTCGCCTTTAAATACCTGCAACTCTGTCATGCACTCAGAATCCAGCTGCCATCTCTGAATGTAGAGACGGAACCCCCACCGGTGCTGGGTATTGTTTTGGGGAGTGACCCCTCCAAGCTTATTTCGCACCTGTACTATCAGACGTCAGGATACGGTAGCAGTTTCTCAAAAGGCCAAGACGGCATGGGAACAGGACGTAGGCCCAATGGAAGACGCAGACTGGGACGAAATACTTGAGGGAACAAAGACGGCGTCCCCTAAGCTGTCGGATAGACTGACACAACTTTACATTATTTACAGAGCCTACCTAACACCACCGAGAATGGCCAAAATCCAACCCACATACAATCCGACCTGCCGTCTGTATCGGTCCACGCCTGGCACGTTTTACCATCTCATTTGGAGTTGTCCAAATATTCAGACTTACTGGATGCAGGTTGTCCGCTTTCTGCATGACAATATGGGATCCCCTGTGGTACTTGACCCTAAGATGTGTATTCTGGGGCTATTGCCCGACGTAGGAGGATAAATATCACACACACGCACACACACTTTTTGAATCATTTTTAGCACAGAAGGTGATCGCTCAGAGATGGATTCAGGATTTGCCCCCCACTCTACAAATGTGGAAAAAGGCTGTTAATGACACTGCCATTTAAAAAGCTGATTTACACACACACACACACACACACACACACACACACACACGGGTTCCACACAAAAATATTCCAAAGTTTGGGACAGATGGCTAACGGATGGAGAAACATGTGTCTGACTGGGCCTCAACCGGAGGGTGTTTTACATTAAAATGCTCCGGTATCCTTGTGAACATGTGAATGGATGACAAGCGGTATCTAGTTAAACAAAATGTTATCGCATTTCACTATAGGAAACTGTATTATTGACGTATGTGCTTGACTCATGTATTATGTGATTTATATTAATAAAGTTGGTTTCCCCCCCCCCCCCCCCCAAGTAAGAAAAAGGAAAGAAAATGGACAAGGCTGAGGCACTTGGTGGTGCTTAAAAAAGTTTTTTAAAAACCACTATGCTGTAAAAAGAGCAGTACCCTGGGAACCGTACACGTCCGTGGACGGCACTTCATCTCCGCGCACCTGGAGACATAGGCCTTCCATGTGCAAGGGTAGATCTTGCAGGAGGAAGAATTCAGTGCCCTCAGCATGGTCGAGATGACCGAATCCGAAAGACCTCAGTCCCTTAGTACCTGGCTGACGATAACCATGCCATACGGCCAGCGGCTGTAAGGCAGGATAAAGTGTAGGACCTTGAGACAGAAGGTCCTCCCACATTGGCATCCGCCAGCGCGTCCGCCACCAGGTGTACGAAGTCAGCGTACCAAGGACTCCGGGGCCAATCCAGAGCAATTATGATCACCGGGAATCCCCTCGATCAGCACAACGAGGAGCAGCTGAGGTAGCCACATCAGTGAAGGATAGGCATAAACTAGCCTTCACGCATCTGCCCAAAGATCACTGGACCGGACCACGAATCTCAGCATCATGCAAACGAGTCGCGAAGCCAGGAGGTCCACGTCTGACTCCACCTCTGACAAAGGGGAGTAGAAACCCCTCCGGGCGCAAGAGCATTCCCCTTGTTCAACAACTGGCGACTCAAGTAGTCCGCCAGTTAGAGTTCCACACCGAGAATGTAGACAGCCGACACGCTTCTTCCTGTCCACCGCAGGATAACCAGATGGTTGACATAAGCCACAGCCGTGGCATTGTCCGACTGGAACCTGATCGGGCGGCCTTGTAGTCTCCATGACTTGCTGATCATCAAAAGATCCAGAACATTGACCGGCAGACGTGATTCGTCCAGAGTCCAGCGACCTGGACCGACTGGAACCCCCAACCTCCCTTCAATAGAAAAGGGAAAAAAACTTTCCGGACATAAGTGCCGGAATGTCAGCCATCAAGTCAGAGAGGCCCTGACTAGGCGATTCATCTGAATCTGATGATCCAGAGACAATGGAGAGGCGTTCCATAGGACCGAATCCCCCCTCCGAGTGTGGACTCGGACAAACGGTGCTGCCTTGAAGGAGGCCATCATGAGACCCATTTCACTGCCCCCTGGAGCATCCGCAACTTTTCTGAAGAAAAATTCTCGCCTCTGATGAGCACAGAACCAGCCCCAGGATGGTGACCGACTATAGACTCGTCTTCCTTTAATTCTAAACTGAAAACAGGTTATAAAAAGACCATGCAGAGACCAAATGATGACAATGCCATGTTGACTCAGCAAGGCTAGAATCGAAGCGAGCACCCTGGTGAAAACTCCCGGTGCCGCTAGGTCAAAAAGGAGAGTCATAAATGAATAGTGGTTCTCCCTGACCGCTAATCACAGGAACCTCTGGTGCCTGTCGCATCTGGGGACATGCCAGCTCGCGTCCCTGAAGTCCGGAGCGAACCGATAACACACTGAATTTCCAAATCCCCACCCATCAGGGCAGTCTGACGAGACTGTAGGACAAAAACCATCCGGTATACAAGAAAAAGAAAACATTGATCTTTTATGAAGCGACCACTTCACAAACTCCATGGTCAGAAAAACCGGACGGCTACACAAAGGCATTTTAGGGCCTTGAGGCCTAAGAGCCATGAACAGATCTGAATCTGTCCTGCAGTGGTATGGGTACGACAACCCCCAAGAAACCCCTTAATATATTGGAGAAGGAAGGTCCCAGTTTACGGGGAGCCTCTATTAGCCAAAGAAAGGCAAATCTGTCAGAGCTTCCCTAGAAACTCGGTCAGCGGACCAGTATATCAGCCTTTTCAGGTGGCGCAAAACCACCCCGGACACAGAGGCCCTAGAGGCTAAATCAGTTGCAGTGCACCTGCTGGTCGACTTATATAGGAAGCTGATGCTCCTCCACTGCCTGGTACAAAAGCTTTGCCCAGTCATTGAGCGTCAGACACCAGAGACGCAGACACTAACGGGCGTAACGCTGACCTCAGCATGGCGAACACAGTCCGAGCCATCGCTTCTGATCACCTCCGAAAGGCAGATGACCCCCCCCCCCTGCTGGGAAAGTGGTACCCCTGATACCAGGGGTCAACTTCATAGGCAAAAAACACATCCTTATAAAAATGCTCTACAAGGAATAACGTGCGTTGGGACCAAAAAAGGACCTCTGCGACAAACCCAGTCCCCATCTATGAAGAGTCGTCATCAATATAGAGTGGGAGTGGGTCGAGTGCGACCCAAAAAAAAAAAAAAAAAAAAAAAAAAAAAAAAAAAAAAAGGGACGACTGACCCCTTCCAGCAGCTACTTCATTGATAAGTGCTGATTGTACAAACAGTTTATATTGTATTGCGCCAAATCGCGCAATTGGAGCGTGGGAGGAAACCCACTTAGCCACAGAGAGCATAGTACATAGACATACGGTGTATGTATTTTAGTATGTGTGAATAAACATTGAACATGTTTATGCTGTGCATAGCCCAGAAGGCGCACATACCATTGGAGCGTAGGAGGAAACCCACGCAGACACAGAGCAATAATACATGCATTCAGTGTTGTGTATAAACATATTGCGTATGTTCATACTGTGTATTGCACCGAAGGCGTGCATGACATTGAGCGTGGGAGAAAACCGGAGCACCCCGAGGAAACCCACGCAGACAGAGCATAACCATACAGACATATGCTGTGAATGTATTTAGTGTCGTATATAAACATATTGTTTATGTTTATAATGTGCATTGCACCGAAGGCTTGCATGTCATAAGAGGAAACCGGAGCACCTGGTGGAAACCCACGCAGACACTATGAACATAATTGTGTATGTTTAAACTATGGCGCCGAGGGCGCTTAATCCTCTCTGAATCCAATCCGAGTACAAGTGCTCCCGAAGCAAGAACCAAACTGCACACAAAAAACAACCTCTGACCCTCAGAACAGTGGTCCTGTCAAAGTATCCCTCAGGAAATGGTGGGAGACCACTGGCTGTTGCCTCTCAGATACTGACTCCATGTCGCACAGAAAGCTCTCAGGACTAGTCAAACTAATGACCAAAGTCTCCCCCCCCCCCCTCCATGCTGCACAGACCGGGGGGGGGGGGGGGTCACCTAGGGGACAAACCTGCCTAGAATGAGACCGCTCAGAGTCATTGCCCGCCTCTATACACTAAGACTGTATCACTAAATATCCATGCTGCTCTATAAGCACTGTGTTTAAACAGTGAGGGAAGTTGAGGAGAATCGTGCTTGCCATCCAGGAGCCAACACTATTAGGTCCACACTGCGCCAAAGATGGCCGCCGGACGCCTCAGGAAAGGGCGCGACCACATGAAAATGGCCGCTCGCAATAGCAACTGCGCCAGAGCGCGGCCACAGCAAGATGGCCGACAATGGGGAAAAAGCAATGCAATAGAAAACACCTTAAAAATGTTTTTAAAATGTCAGCGTTGTCAAAATGGCGCCTGAGCACCGTGATGTGGACGAGAAGGCCAGGCATGGGCTTCCCCGGAGTAGAGCACCCCCCAAAGGAGGAACGAGTTACGACACCAGACGGACCCCCACCGGGACACGGAGCCCCCCCTCCAGAAGGGATAAAAGGTGACAGGGGAGGCCAGGAGAACCCCCTTTCCAAGGAATTCCCAGCTGTTCACACCCGCCGAGGCTGGGGGAACTGTACTTACCCATCCAAAGAGGACCTGATTGTGCATTCTTGACAGGCCTACAACCGAGCGGTACGGAGTAGCTGTCGGCCCGGTCCACTGAGTGAGACAGCAAGCAGTCCAGTCATATGTGGACCCTGGAGCAGAAGCTCACCGGCTACCCCTGGAGTCATGGGGTATGTCGTGACAGACCAGACACTTATTTGCAAGGGACTGTAACACGCTCAATGGCCGGACTGGGGGGGACTACAAGGATCTATAATATTCTGCCTGTCATGCCCAGCCGGCAGTTGATAGAAGCTCTTAAAAATAAAATAAAACATTTCTTCAGGACTCAGGTCGCAAAAGGGAGCCACGTCCATCTCCTCTGCTAGGCAGAAAAAAAAAAAAAAAGGAGGCCGCTGACTGCAGGTAGGAGGGTTATGTACGAAGGGCCCGCCCCCTGGGTGGGGCTGTTCAACTCTGTAAAAGTTACATGTTTTAAGATAACCAACATGTTCTGCCTAGACCTCTCCTATGAACAGGAACATAACCCAACTGTCAAGAATTAAGGAGCTGTGTCCGTCCATGAACGAAAAGAGAAATACATTTTTTTTACACTTTTTTTGCACTTTAAAAATCGCAGCAGGATCCTTTGTTGATGGAACGTAGGATTTAATTAGATTGGCATTATACAAGCAATTGTGGATATTAGTTATATTTTTTTAGAGCATAAAGTTCACATGATATACACTCCCAATTGTGTTGATAAACATCGGAACAAAGGATTGACACATAAGTTAGCGCAATTCACTTTATTTTCATATAATCTTCATTCAACCTATATGGTTGCATGGTTCATTTAATTGCAGCAAACTGTTTTCAGTAAAAAGCATCTTGGCGCCGGTAACACATTTTCTAATGTCCAGTCTGGTAATACATTTCTCAGAGAGGGTAAAGAGCAAAAACCTTTGCAGCATATCTGGTTTAATGAGAACCAAGGCTAGACAATGTTTTTTGTCATTTAAAAAATGTTTTTTGAAGTTGTCATTTAAAAAATAATTGTTTACATATCGTCACCAGTGCAGTACAGAGTCATCATCCCCGCTTGCTTTCAAAGAACTACAAGGGGGCATATCAGACCGCTGTCTGAGGTTATGTGAGGGATAGCAGCCAGCAGTCTTACAAACATGAAATCACCAGGCTATTGCAGAGGAACTACAGAGCTCAGAAGAACATGGCTGACAGTCAGTGAAGATAGGAGATCAGCAACGAGAACATGGAAAAAGGGTTTTGCCCGGAGTTCTGGTTTAATCGTACTGTCCTGGAAAAGTCCACCCCTCCATCTATTCCAGCATGGAAGGCACTTAAAGCGCTCCTCCTGTATCAATACTACAAATATGGGAGCGGGGAGGCTGCTGGCCCGCCTAAGCAAGGATCTCGGCACCCCCACACTCAGCTCCATGCTCAAACGCTCATGGTGAACTTATTTCATCCCCTAAAGCCATCAACTGTAATCTGGAACAATTCTATGCAGCACTATACAGCCCCAATCCCATATGCCTCGGAATTTTTTTTTTTTTTTTTTAAAAAAGTCCCCCTCCCATGGGTTTTAGCCCAGCTGAACGCTCCAATCACGGACACAGAAAGAAGTCTTTGCGGCAATCGCATCCCTGGCTAATGGAAAAGATCAGGATTCTATAAGTTATCAATGAATACTTTTGCACAGACTCTGGTCTCTATATACCAGACAGACAAACCTTTTAGGCAGGGAGTACCTTCCATCGGGATTTCAAGCTCATATCAAACTAATCCCTAAAAAGGGTAAAGGCCCTACGGAACCAGGAACCTATCCCGGTTGAATCTCGATTCTAAAATTCTCTACAAAATGATCGCTAGTAGGCTGGCGCGAATTATGCCCATTCTAATCCACCCTTTACAAGCTGGTTTTACATCGGGTCGTTCAGCCACTTCTAATATTTGCAAAGTCCTAACCATCCCGGAGCATGCAAGAGCCAACCTCATCTAGCGACCTTGCCATTGTCAAATGCCTTTTCGCCATCAAGGGTGACAATGTGAGCTTTCGCTGGCTGTGGCTGGTTCTTTAAAAGGTTTGGCTTCTCAGGCCCCTTTTTCCACCATGTATTCAGCCCCGTCAGCTGATGTAATAGCAGCAGGCTCCACAAGGGAAATAGGGAAGAGTGCCCCCTTCACCCAAATTCTATTCAATCTAGCTCTAGAGCCCCTATCCTGCTACCTACCATTCTGTTCACAACTCCACAGGATCAGCGTTGGCCAACATGAGCTACGCACAGCCCTATTTGCAGACGGCATCCCAATATTCAGCTCCAACCCTCGACTGGATATTTTACATATTCAGAAGATTTTCACACAATTTTAGACCCTTTCGGGGCTCCAAATAAATTTCTCTAAAAGGTGAAATCCTGCCATTAAATCATGCCTTGGATCGCCGATTCTGTCTTTCCTATAGCCAAGGCTCACATCACCTATCTTAGGATCAAAATAGGTAAACATCCCTCCTCTACCATTTCAATTTTCCCCCAGTTGTCTCAAAGATCATTGGCGAGTTGGAAACATGGGCCGACCTTCCCCTCACGCTCTTCTGGAGGTGTCCCCCATTTAAAATGGTTTCCCCCAAACCATTATATCCCCTCCAAACTATCCCCCTCTTATTACGTCACCAAGATCTACAGAAATTATACAAGGCTCTCATAGGTTTGCTGTGGTGAAAGTCGCCCACGTCCCTCCTTGCAAAAGATGGTTTCTTCCAAGGTGGGAAGGAGGGGTCAATCTGCCAAATATGAGGGTCTACAACTTGTCTTGCCGCCTGAGAGTGTTTAGATTTGATAAATCAAACCTCTAGATATTCAAATTTTGAGCTGGAATCACAATTGACAGCCCGTGCAGTTTACCTGCTTTGCTGCACTGCAATCTTCAGTCTCTCCCCCCTCTTCTGAAGCATTGCGAGATCCGATTATAGCCTGGAGGGAAATCAGGGGGAAAAAAAAAAAAAAAATGGGTCTTTTGCCCCTGGTTTCCCCAACCTCCAAATCCGAGGACATCCTAAGTTTCCTCAGACGCAGCACTATATGGCCTTTACTGCATGGGCCTCTCGAGGACTTACTAATTTTGTGCAACTTTTTGACCAGTCTACTGGAAAAGCTTAAGAGTCACCTAAATCTTCCTGTCAACTTTATAACCAGACTATGTCCAAATATAAACGAAAGGTGCTACTATCCCAGATTCGTGAAAACTCCTCCTGAGCTGCCAGGTGCAGGATGTGCAGTTGCTCAGCTGCCAGTGATAAATGGATAAAGGACAATCAGCAACTCCATACATGCTCTTAAATCAGTCCGAATTTATTATATCTCTATAAAAATACAGCAGATAGACGCGTTTCAGCCGCAAAGGCCTTGTTCACAACCAAAAAGTCCAAATATAGACTTACGATTCCGCACCTCTTCTGGACACTTTCTTGGACCACTCAAGATATTGATTATCTACAGACCTCTGAACTCTTGCCTCACTAATAATTCACTTTGGAGCGATTTACATCTTTTGGTTATGCAACAGTAAAAGAAAAATCTTCCTAGAGATGCCAACAAACTGGCAAGGGTTTATACCCCCCCCCCCCCCTTACTCAAAAGCTTACTAAAATAGCAGGGGTAGCTTTTAGATCTACAGTGGGGGAAATAACTGATCCCTGCAGATTTTGTAAATTTACCCACTTACAAAGAAATGAAGGGTCTATAAGTGTTATCATAGGTGTATTTAAGATGATAGACAGATTAACCAAAAATCCAGTTGCAGGGAGTAAAATAATTGATCCCCAAGCATAACATGACTTAGTACTTGGTGGAGAAACTCTTGATGGCAAGCAGAGGTAAGACGTTTCTTGTAGTTGGTTACCAGGTTTGCACACATCTCAGGAGGGATTTTGGTCCACTCTTTACAGATCTTCTCAAAATCCTTAAAGGGTTCTTCTCAGTTTCAGCTCCCTCCATAAATTTTCCATAGGAATAAAAGAGTAACTGCAGTCTACCAAAATAATTTGTAATAAACACATCTTTGCCATTCTGAAGCTTCCCTCCAACCACTTTGCATATTTGATAAATACACTTTAAATGTATACTTACTGAATATGCTGCAGAAATCTCCCTCCACTGAGCCTGGTTGCAACCATTTTAACTGTGGGCAACTGAAGCTACCCCCATTTCCAGCAGCTGAAGCTGCTGCCTGTTCACTTCCTGGATTTACACACACCTCCAGCTCTGCAGCTCTCATGACTCATCCACCCTCCCTTCCTAGCAAACTCACAAGAGTTAGAGAGCTGTGCATGATGTCATAAGCCTAGGCTTTTTACCAGACAAGAAATAGGAAGTGGGCTGTATGAGGTATTTACTGGCAGAAAAAAAAAAATATGTTTTATAATCCAAAGTTAAAACAAGGGCAGAAGATTTAATAGATGGAAAGTTGAAAGAAAGGACTGAAGTTCTGCTTTAAGGTGTGTAGACTGGCTAGGCCACCCCTTGACCTTAAAAGGTTTCTTGAGCAACTCTTGTTGCCTCTGCGGTATATTTTGGATCAATGTCATGCTGGAAGACCCATCTTCAGTATTCTGGCTGAGGTAAAAAGGTTCTCATCCAAGATTTTACAATACATTGGCCCCTCAATGCGGCAAAGTCAACCTGTACCTTTAGCAGAGAAACAGCTCCAAAGCATAAGCTTTCCACCTTCTTGCTTGACTGTAGGGATGGTGTTCTTAGGGTCGTAGTCAGTATTTTTCTTCCGCCAAACACAGCGAGTCGAGTTAATGCCAAAGAGCTCAATTTTGGTCTCATCTGACCACAGCACTTTCTCCCAATCCTTCTCTGAATTCATTTAGATGTTCATTAGCAAACGGGTCTGTACATGTGCCTTGAGGGGGACCTTGCGGGCGCTGCAGGATTTAAATCCATGGCAGCGTATTGTGTTACCAATGGTTTGATGACTGATCCCAACTGCCTTTTTCCTTTTGTGCCTTATATACAAGCTCCTCCCATTTAGTTCTGGGCTGATCCCTCACTTCTCATGATCATCCTTACCCCATCAGGAGAAAAATCTTGCATGAAACTGCAGACCAAGGGTGATCGATTTTGTATTTCTTCCATTTGCAAATAATCACTCAAACAATTATCTCCTTCCTTTTTGCTGATGTTCATGTAGCCCATTCCAGCCTTGTGCAGGACTACAATCTTGTACCTGATGTCCTTTGACAGCTCTTTGGTCTTGCCCATGACAGCGAGGTTTAAATGGAAGAAAGATTCTGTGGACAGGTCTTTCATACACATGAATTGTTAGGAGCCATTGCCTAAAATTGACAGGGCTAATCTGTCTACCACATGAGCACATAATGTAGCCAGTCTGTGGGGGCCAGAATTGTTGGTTGGTAGGTAGGGGATCAAATTAGGGCCGAAACAACTATTCGATTAATCGACAACTAATCGATTATGACATTAATCGATTACTATTTTCATAATCGATTAATCGGCCAGTAACATAATGGGGTTAGAAAAACTAAAATTAGCCCTTTATAGTACAAAAAGAGCAAATCGCTACTGTAAATATTACAGTCACTGTCCCACAGTAAAAAATGAACCCCTTACAGTAGCGATTATTTTCTCTTTTTGTACTAATTTTAGTTTTTTTAAACCCATTATGTTACTCATCTCAGGCCTGGGTCACACCTCTGTTTTTTGGTGCTTTTTGCAGAAACACACTACAGTACATTTATATGGTTTCCTATGGGACACGTTCACATCTAAGCTTTTTTCAGCTGCTGCGTATCTGGAAAGGGCAAGGGCTATTTTTGGTTCAATATACTTCAATGGAGAAGCTGCAGAAAAGCATGTAATGCGTTTATGCGGCAATTTGTGTTTAATCTGCCCAAGAATTTGGACAAAAAAACAATCACCGTAAAATCAACTTTTTTTTTATAAGGTTGTTAACCGATTAATCTAAATAATAATCGGCCAACTAATCGATTATGAAAATAATCGTTAGTTGCAGCACTAGATCAAATACTTATTTTACTCACTGAACTGCAACTCAATTTATAACATTTGTATCATGCGTTTTTTCTGGATTTTTGGTTAACAATCTGTCTATCATTTAAAATACATTTATGATAAAAATTATAGACCCTTAATTTCCTTGTAAGTGAACAAACTTACAAAATCTGCAGGGGATCAAATATTTTCTGCACTGTACATTAAAAATTCTTCTAGGTAACCTCATAATAGCTTAGAACTATGGCTTTTAAAAAAAAAAAAAAAAAAGACAGGGTGCAAAATGTCATCAGTATTGCCCATGATCTCTCGGTAGCTGATCTTTCCCCAGTTACCGACTTGCCCTTTTAGGTTCTGCACTGTGTGTGGGGGTGGTCATCCCTGTAGAAAAAAGGTAATATTCTGGCGCAGGATCATTAGCTGAGTGAGCATACAGGAAGTCCTATAATAAAGACAATTAGTTCATGTAGTATATGCATAGACAGTCCAATAATTAATTGGAAAGTAGAAAAGTTGACGAGGGTGGATAAAAAGCGGCAGCTATCCTGAGAGTAAGCCAGCTCTGTGTGAGAAACAATAAGGGGGAGAGAAGGAAGCACCAGCTGCAGAGACTTAACAATTCATTTATTAGTAGGTTAAAATGCACTTACACAATGCAAGCGAGTTTCCAGCTCAGTAGGTGAAGGAGGGGAATCTGTCCCAGTCAGTCCATATCTCTGTAGAGGCAGGGCTTTGCTTCCTCAGCCTGAACCTCCACCAAGGAGAATGTGCAACACAGTAGTGATTTTACCAAACGTCACCTTAAATCTCCTAAAACTAGCAGTCAAAGCAGCAATGCCTTAGATTCACACTTAGACATACAGTGATAGGAAGCTGTATACATAGGAATGCCTAGGCACCTTTACATACCAGGAGTTCAGTTTTTTTTTTTTAGAAGGAATTCAAGACAAATGGTAAACCTTTCAGGGTAATGCTATGGCATAATTAACACTTTTAGATATTCCCTATAAACAAGCAAATCCTCACTTTTGACTTCAATTCAAGAAAGTAACTTACCAGGAATGGAGCCCAAACATGGGGGGGGGGGTCTCTTAAAAATGGAAATACACTGAACCCTATTTGAAAATATTTATAAACCTACCTGAAAGGGTCTAACTTTATTGAATAACTCCTCATACAAAGTACGCCATTTGATGGTTTCTTCATTTTCACAGTCTTGCCTTAAAAAAAAAAAAAAAAAAATCAGTGTTACCAAACCAGACAATACTGAGGAGTCTAGTTATCAATGTTTTCACCAAAAGGTTTAAACCTACGTGAAAAGAGGTTTGTTGTATGAAACATTGTTTCCTGTTAAAATAGCGCTACTGCTGTTCTACCTAAAGACAGACAGACAGACATCGCCAGAATCCAGCTGCCTGCACTCTACATTACAGGCAAGTGATGTGAATAAAGTTGTGGGTTTATTTTTTAGCAAAACTTCAGCTTTAAAAGGGCAATTCCACCTTTACACCAAAAATGAAAGTGGATGTACACCAAATTCATGAAATTTGAGCTGGGCACTCCCATCTCCCTTCAATGCACTAAGTCCGTGACTTTCTCCTGCTTCGTTCCTCTGTTATCAATATAACGTCTGACAAGTGATAAAACCAGGCTAAATTTTGTGTTAGGGAGAGTGCTATAGATTAGCAGAAAGATGCTTTCCTGACACAGCATGACAGCATATACGTATGGGAAGGCTCCGCCTCCCTGCCTAATTCAGGACCGGTTATACTATAAAAGTAGGTCTCCTCCCTTCCTGCAGTATTCTCTTTTTTCCTTTACTGCTACAGCCGGTTATGCTACTGCTAAAAAGCAGAAATTTTTATTTTTCCCTCACCTTGCCGGCCACTTTTGGCCAAGCCCCACAGGTTCAAGCCTCTCCTGTGACGAAGCTCCCCGCTGTAAAGGCAGACATGAACGCCTATATGGGGGTCTCCCCCTCTCAAGATCCAGGAAGATATGGGGGTGAGGGCATCTGGTCTCTAGGGATTGCTCCTTTATCATGACGCAATGGATGGACATTCATTGGACTTTGTTTGGACATGAAGCATGCAGGTGGTAAGGCACCACATGGTGCACAATTCCATTCAGTTACTTCTGCAAGTATGTGGTTAGGCTCCATGTACACAGAAGCTGATAAACTGCAGTTTATTGGCGTTTTAAAAAAAAAAGCCCATTAACTGCACTCTATGTTAGCCTATGTGTTCATGTACACAACGTTTTTGAGCTTTAATGAGCAGTGGAGTTAATGGCCTTTTTTCTGAACGCAAGAAATTCACGTTCAAAGTGCCGTTTTTCGGCAGAAAAACCACAAAAACGCAAAACGCAGAAAAACGCGAGCTTTTTTTGTCCATTGAAAAAAGCTAGCTTTTTCTGCTGCTTTAAAAACGTCCGTTTTTGAGCTTCTGTGTACATGGAGCCTTAATCTTGCATTTCTGAAGGGTTGTGGTTGTGTCTGCAACACTGCTAATGATGATAGCAGGTGTGCTGGGCTGAAGCCTTCCTACTAACTGAACAAGTCTGGCCCTACAGTCTTGACTTATTTTCTGCAGGTATGCTGTTAGTTTGCATTTCACACATGCGAATAGAATTGGCTGTCCATAGTGCCACTTTGTTTACTAATGTTTCACAGATTGAAGTCTGTGTCTGCAGTTTTGCTAATGCTTGAACAGGTGATATTGAGCCCTTTCCTTTTAATGCAGGGCCTGGCCCTGCAGGCTTGGCTCACTGTGTATTGATGCTTGGTTGTGGTATGACCCTTGGTGGTACATGTGTCTAAGGTAGGTTTAACCTGCTAGTGCTAATTGTCAGATGACTATTAAGTTGCGCTGCTTGTCTATGATTACAATAGCTCTACAGTGTGAATGACTGATGCGTTTATTTCTATGCATTTACATGCTGACCTTGGTTCTAAAATAAAAGTCAGGATCTGTTTAGTCACATGCCTTAGTACCTACCTGTTAGCAATAGGTAATTGCTTGCGTTATTTGGGGTACCCCACAAAGATATGTGGTTGTAGTGGTTACTACTTATGGCAAATACCCCAGGCATGGCTCCAGGCCAGGGCCGGCCCTACCATGGGACCCAATGGGCCCATGGTCCCAGGCGGCATTTACAGAGGGGCGGCAGCCGTCAGTGACAAGGCAGCATGAAGGGATACAGCCGCAGAGTTTCCATAGCGACCCGGCCCCTGCTCCAGGGGGGGGGGGGGCGGTGCGGGCTCCCTCTCACATTAGATTCAATGTCAATGCGTCTGTGTGGGCGGCAGGCATCACCTCCGATACCAGACTGACAGGCAGACCACTGCCCTCCCCTTCACACAGGTGAGATGGGGCTGCTTAATGGAGGAGGCGGGTCATGTACTGCGTGGAATGACAGGCAGTACTGCAGTGAATGTTCCGCCTTCCTGGTTCACAGACCCGCCTTCTCCACACTGCCTCCGAACTCTGTGTCCTCCCTGTTTCTGCTCCTCTGGCTCAGAAACAGTTTGGTCCTACCCCCTCCCCCCTTGTCTCCTCCCCTCACCTCTCCATTCAAATCAGACGCCGCTTGTGTCTTTTCACCTCCCTCTGCGCTTACAACCGCCTCTCCCACACCTGTCCTCAGTCATGGTGGGGCCCGCTGGGGGATTAACATGCTCTCTAGCTGGAGCTAAAGAAGTGTGACTAGGTAAGAGTGGAGTGGGGGCGGGCGGAAGTGGGAATGTTAGAACATTCTGCAGTGCGGGACACAGGGCTGGTTGATCTACACACTGAGGGAGACTGAAACTTCTCCTGACTCCCCCTGTACTGGGAACATCCTATATTTGGGGTTGTGACAGAAGCCAGCATGGGGGAGGGGTGAGTCCTGGACATGCTGGGTCTTATAGTGTACAGGCAGTAGGGGGCCCCCTGAGTTCATTCAGACACCTAAAACCAAAGCCCCCCCAACAGGGCTAATAAAAAAAATATGGTAAAAAAAAAAAAAACACTGACACCGTCCACTGCCCCACTGACACCGTCCACTGCCCCACTGACACCGTCCACTGCCCCACTGACACCGTCCACTGCCCCACTGACACCGTCCACTGCCCCACTGACACCGTCCACTGCCCCACTGACACCGTCCACTGCCCCACTGACACCGTCCACTGCCCCACTGACACCGTCCACTGCCCCACTGACACCGTCCACTGCCCCACTGACACCGTCCACTGCCCCACTGACACCGTCCACTGCCACCTGGCAGACTGTGACCTTTCCACAAACGCGACATTTCCTGGGATATTGGGTCCAGTAAGGGCCGACTTGCGGGACCAAGGACTTCTGGTGAGCCTTGTCTGGACAACAGACTGGCGCAAGGACTTCCAGATTCTGGAAAGAGTCCCAATACAGACTCTGATCGAGTCAGGAGGAACCATCATCGAGAGACCAACTAATCTCATCACAACAATGACCTACCGGGAAGCAATTCTGAATCTCTGAAAAAATAGGATTTTTATAACAGCTTACCTGTAAAATCGTTTTCTTGGAGTACATCACGGGACACAGAGCGACATAGTCATTACTAATGGTTATATAGATACCGTCAGGTGCTGGCACTGGCAACTTCCAAAACCGGAAGTACCCTCCCCTATATAAGCCCCTCCCATCCGGGAGCACCTCAGTTTTGTAGCAAAGCAATAAGTGTCCCCAAAGAGGGGCGGGAGCTCTGTGTCCCGTGATGTACTCCAAGAAAAGGATTTTACAGGTAAGCTGTTATAAAAATCCTATTTTCTTTCTCGTACATCACGGGACACAGAGCGACATAGTCATTACTAATGGGATGTCCTAAAGCAATGCCAAATGAGGGGGGGGGGATACACCATATATAAGCTGAGCGCTATCAGACATGAGGATCTTTTGCGGCCTGCAACACACTGCGCCCAAAGGCGACATCCTCCTGACTTCTAATGTCCACCTGGTAGAACCTAGTAAACGTGTGTACTGAAGACCATGTTGCGGCCTTACAGATTTGAGCCAGGGAGGCATGGTGATGCACTGCCCATGAAGTTCCAACTGCTCTCGTGGAGTGCGCTCTAACTTTGAACGGAGGCGGTCTCCTTCTCAAGCCATAAGCTTGCATAATGACCTATCGAATCCACTTGGCTAAAGTGGATTTTGACGCTGCCTGACCCTTTCTGGGGCCTTCCGGCAGAATAAACAAAGTATCCGTTCTGCGAATCTGAGCAGTGGCTTTTAGATAAGCTTTAACTGCTCTTACTACATCCAAAGAATGCAATAACTTTTCCTCTACCGAAGTAGGTTTGGGGAAAAAAGAAGGAAGAACCACATCTTGGTTCAAATGAAACCTCGATACCACCTTAGGAAGAAAGGCTGGATGAGGACGTAACACTACTCTGTCCTTATGGATAACCAGATATGGCTCTTTACAGGACATAGCTGCTAATTCCGATACTCTTTTAGCCGAACAAATGGCTACTAGAAAAATCAATTTCCTGGTGAGAAGCACCAAGGAAATATGCTGTAATGGTTCAAATGGTTGTTTCTGTAGAACCGACAGAACCAAGTTTAGATCCCATGGACATATGGGAATATTAACCGGAGGACTAATACGCATCACTCCTTGTATAAAGGCTTTGACTAGTGAATGCGAAGCCAAGGGCCTTTGAAAAAATATTGACAAAGCCGAAATCTGACCCTTGATAGTACTCAAGGCAAGCTTCCTATCTACAGCCCATTGTAGGAAGTCCAGAATCCTACCTATTACGTATTTACGTGGATGCCATTTCTTGGCCTCACACCAGGCGATGTACGCCTTTCAGATTCTATAGTAGATCTGCCTGGATACCGGCTTCCTGGCATTGATCATGGTAGATACCACAGCATTAGAGAGCCCTCTCTTTTTTAGAATGTGGGCTTCAATAGCCAGGCCGTCAAACCTAGGGCTGGTAAGGAAGGGTGGTATATCGGTCCTTGCGAAAGCAGGTCCGGACGATGTGGGAGGGTCCAAGGACTCCCCACAGACATTTTTACAATCTCCGCGTACCATGCTCTTCGGGGCCACGCTGGAGCCACCAGAATCACTGGTTTCTTTTCTACCCTGATTCTGCGGAGTAATCGAGGAAACAATTGTGGCGGTGGGAATGCATATATCAGCTTGAACTGATCCCAAGGGAACACTAGGGCATCCGAGCCGCACGCTAGGGGATCCCTTGTCCAAGAGACAAACCTGTCCACTTTTGTGTTGAACCTGGATGCTAGCAGATCTACATCCGGTGTTCCCCACCGCTGACATATTGTCCGGAAAACCTCGGGATGAAGGGACCATTCCCCTGGGCATAATTGTTGGCGACTTAGAAAGTCCGCCTTCCAATTCTCCACTCCTGGAATGAATACCGCAGATATGGCTGGGACATATTTTTCTGCCCACTCCAGGATGCAATTTACTTCCCTTTGGGCTGCACGACTCCTGGTGCCCCCCTGACGATTGATATATGCCACTGCTGTGGCATTGTCTGATTGAACTCTGACAGGGGACCCTTGGAGTTTGGATGTCCATGCTACTAGGGCATACCGGGCTGCTCGTATCTCTAAGAGATTGATGGGCAGGGCCTTTTCTGCTTCTGACCACTTGCCCTGGAGAGACCATTGCTCCAGTACTGCTCCCCAGCCTATAAGGCTGGCATCTGTAGTGACCACCTTCCAGGAAATCGGACTGAAGGATTTCCCTCTTTCCAGATTCTGGGGAACCAACCACCAGCGGAGGCTCTTGCGAACGGAAGGGGACAAGGACATTGGTAAGTCCAGAGCCTGAACTTTTTTGTTCCAGGCTGACAGTATGGCCCTTTGCAACTTCCTTGAATGGAATTGACCGTAGGGTACTGCTTCGAATGATGCCACCATTTTTCCCAGCAGCCTCATGCACAGGCGTATGGATGGCTGTCTTTTTGAACCCACTAAGTGGATCAAATCTCTCAAAGACGACCCCTTTTCTTGAGGCAAGAAAATTTTTCTCTGGTCTGAATCCAGCCTTAGCCCCAAGTATTCCAGACTTTTGACTGGTTTTAGGGCTGACTTGTCTCGGTTGATAATCCAACCGTGATATTCCAGAAACTTGATTGTCTCGTGAACAACCACTTCTAGTTTTTCCACTGAGTGGTCTATCAGCAACAAGTCGTCTAGATATGCCATTATCGTTACACCTTGCGTTCTTAGATTGGCCAATAATGGGGCCAGAATTTTTGTGAACACTCTTGGTGCTGTGGCCAGACCGAAGGGTAAGGCTCTGAACTGAAAATGGCGCCCTTCTACCGCAAAGCGTAGACATTTTTGGTGGGCTGGAAAGATGGGAATGTGCAAATAAGCATCTTTGATGTCGATCGAGGCTAACCATTCCTCCCCTTGTAGGGCAGTGGCTACCGATCGGATCGACTCCATCCGGAAAGTCCTGATATGTAGGAATTTGTTTAGCCCTTTTAGATTTAATATGGGCCTCACGTCCCCGTTTGGCTTCGGAACTGTAAAGAGGTTTGAGTAAAACCCGAACCCCCATTCTTCCAGGGGAACCTCTATAATTACTGCTTGGAGCAATAATTGTTCCAGTGCCAACAGGAGGGATCCTCTCTTCTGGGGATCCCTTGGCACGTTTGACCTTATAAAGTGGGAAGGAGGGGAGTTTTTTAACTCCAATTTGTATCCCAGATTTACTGCGGAGAGCACCCATCTGTCTCGGATCGTGTCCCGCCAGGTTTCTGTGAACAACTGAAGTCTTCCCCCCACCCGATTGGGTGGGGGCAACCCTTCATGCATTTGACCTTGGGGGAGGTTTTGTACCTCTCCTGCTCCAGGGCTTCTTGTTACCCTGCAACTGTCCCTGATTTTTACCTCCGGGATTTGACCGAGGAGGCCGTCGGAACTGTTTCACAGCCGATGTCCTAGGGACTGGAGAAGCCGGCCTCTTAAAAGAGGGACCTCTAACTCTATTTTTAACCGGCAAAAGTATACTTTTACCGCTGGAAATTCTCTGGATATACTTGTCCAGGTCTTCCCCGAATAAGCGCTCACCATGAAATGGGAAGCTGACCAGCAATTTTTTACAGGGAGCTTCAGCAGACCAGTTTTTGAGCCATAGAAGCCTGCGCATATGTACTACAGACAGCGTAAGGCGGGAGGCCTGATGGATTGAATCCTTTATGGCGTCCACCGCAAAGCATAAGGCTCTAGGTAGATCAGCTAGGGCAAGAGCCTGCTGATCTGGCAAGTCCCTTAAGACCTGTTTCAACTGATCCTTCACTGCTTGGCAGACCCCAATAGCTGCCACTGCTGGTTGTGTCACCAATCCTGCTGTAGAAAAAGCAGATTTTAATAAGGACTCCAATTTTTTATCTATTGGGTCCTTGAACATTTGGACATTATCCACCGGACATGTCCGTGATTTATTCACACAAGAGATGGCTGCGTCCACTGTAGGGACCCTCCATTTCCTGATGAACTTATCCTCCATGGGATAGACCACCGGAAATCTTTTAGGGGGAGTAAATATTTTGTCAGGATGCTCCCAATCCTGGTAAATGAGCCCTTCCAGTAAAGGATCGGAAAGGAACAAACAGTCTGGGGAGCTTTTAGCGACCCCAACGAGGAGACAGAAGTGGATGATGGCTCCGCAAGTGGCATTTTAAATGCTGATCGGACCATATTAGTCAGGGACTGAACCCATAACTTTTCAGCATGAGATGCTGAGAACGGCTCTTCCACTGTTGATTCCTCTACAACCGAATCGACCTCATCCTGATCCCCTTCAGGTAGGTCGATCCCTGTATGGGACTGTTGCTCTGTTAACAGGCACTCTGAGGGAGGAGACGGAGATCGGGCGCTTTTCTCCTGTGACAGGGAAGCCGCGATCAATGCTGACAATCTCTCTTCCAGCCCTCCCAGAGCTGAGGAAAAAACCTCCTCTGTTACATACACAGGAGCAGGTGACTGAGGACAGCCACAGTACCAGGTACTCCTGAGGGTGCTCTACGGTCACTAACCTCTGATTCTTCAGGGGAGACTGGTGCAGCCAAAGCATGCCCAAGATCCTCAGAGCCCGATGGAGACCCCCTATTCCTCCTGGAATTTCTAGTCCCGGAGTTTTTAGACGGCATATTCCTAAGCCACAAAGCTGAGGTATTCCAGCCGAAATACACCAGTTACTGACAATAGTCTAGCATAAATGCTGCTATAAGAAACAGTTGGTGTCTACTAATGTGCCTTTCTAGGGGATGCCTGTATCAACCGCTTGCTGTATGCCCTTTAAATGTTGCCAGCTCTGTCTCTGTACTTCATAGCCAGCTCACCACACAAAATTGTGGTTTTTAACATGCTGGGACGCCCGCACATGCGCAGAAGCGCTGCGGCGCGCACAGAGCGTCATCCCCCAGGCTCCGCCCCCTTTCCCGGCTCACCTCTATATATAGAGGCACGTGCACGCGCACGCGCGCGGCCACGTGCGCCTTCGGCGCTAATTTTGAAAAATGGAAACTAGGGACAAGAGCCAGGGCCCCTCTTTGCCGCAGGCCGGGGGATGGACGAGCATTGCAACATGGCAGAGGAAGCAGTTTCCCATAAGAGAACTCACCATCTGCCTGGACTTGCTCTGCTGAGAAGAAACTAGTCCACATGACAAGAAAACATTCCACAGCGGCCTCTAGTGGACAAACACAGGTACCGCAGTCTAATAAAATATATATAAAAATTTTTTTTTTTTTTTTTTTTCTTGACCACCATTAAAAATTATTACATTTTTTTAGTAGTTACAGGCATGCACAGAATTTTGCGGGAATACCATTAGGTAACAGACAGAAAGACAAATTAGGCTTGGGGGTCCCCCAATAGAACCAAGTTCCTGGGGGCCCCCACTTACCTGTTCCCCGCCGCAGTACTTTGTTTGGTCCACAAAAGCCCAAACTTCACCTATCACGGCAGGCATTGTAATCAAACCTTCAGGGACCGGGTTCCCAAGGATTCCACTCCCCTGGACCTGTATAGCACCCTGCACAGAAAACATCTTGGTCGTGGGTATGACCAGAGCTCTGGATCCCAGGGTCCAGCTCTCCTAAGAGAAGCATTACAGGCAAAACCTTGCTCTTCTCTGCAAGGCCCGGGTACCGACCGTTTAGCTATGAAGCTTTTTTGGTCGGATCCGGAATAGCTTACTGAGGCCCAAAAGAACCTGTACGCAAGCTCAGTGAAAAACACATGTTTCTTCTTGGCCAACACCTTAGACACTGGCAAAAAACTGAGGTGCTCCCGGATGGGAGGGGCTTATATAGGGGAGGGTACTTCCGGTTTTGGAAGTTGCCAGCACCTGACGGTATCTATATAACCATTAGTAATGACTATGTCGCTCTGTGTCCCGTGATGTACGAGAAAGAAAATACAATAAAGTTACTCAGAGAGCAACAGTACAGTACAAGTATCTCACTTGAACAAATGGCTCTTTCCCATTGGTTGCATCCCTCGGTCGCAAGAGCGATAAAGTAGCCTGTAGTAATCCGTGAGGTCCGAGGTGCCCAAGGGAAGGTTGACAACTGTATTAACTGGTTTTGTAGTAAGGAAAGACTTCCTTCCTGCACTAGAAACAGTAACTCCACAGAGGAGAAAAGTCCCCTCTTGGGGAGGTAGCTAAACTAATCTTTCAGCGTATCAGCTATTAGGCATACCAATCATCCCAAGTGGTTACTCGCCGGGTATTCATGCCAATGGAGGACAATAGGGGTGCAACGGATCAAAAACGCACAGATCGATCCTCGGATCAGAGGTCACGGATCGGATCATTTTCGGATCGGCAAAAAAAAAAAAATATTGAATTTTCAATTTCACAGTTATTTTCAACACAAAAACGGAGCTTATAAGCTTAAATACAGTATTTGTAAATCCAACGGGCTCTTTACATGTTACATTTTCAAAGCAGCAGCAAACCTGCTGACCTTACATGGTTGCTATTGTGACAGAACACCTCTGATTTTCACATTTAATTAAATGTGAAAATCAGAGGTGTTCCGTCACATTTGCAATCATGTAAGGTTTGCTGCTGCTTTTAAAATGTAAAATGTAAACAGTCCGATGGATTTCCAAATACTGTATTAAAGCGGAGCTCCGCCGGAAAAAAAAATATTAAAAGCCAGCAGCTACAACTACAGCAGCTGCTGGCTTTTAATATTTGGACACTTACCTGTCCTGGAGTCCAGCGACGTCCGTAGCAGAGGACGAGCGATCGCTCGTCACTCTGCTGCTCCCTCCGCTATCCTCGCTGAGGGAACCAGGAAGTGAAGCCCTGCGTCTTCATGCCCGGTTCCCTACGGCGCATGCGCGAGTCGCGCTGCGCCGTTCTGATTGGTGCTCCTGTGTTCTGGGAGCCGAGTGTCTCCCAGAACACTACGGGAAGTCTGGGGGAAGTGACGTCACTCCCGCAGATTCCCGGAGAGAGGACTCCCGGATGTGGGTGAAAATACCTGTCTTAGACAGGTATCTTCACCCCCTCCCCCCTGAAAGGTGTCAATTGTGACACCGGAGGGGGGGAGGGTTCCGATGAGCAGAAGTGTAAATTTAGGGTGGAGCTCCACTTTAAAGCTGATAAGCTCCATTTTGTTTTGAAGCTTTGGGTGTAACAAGATGTCCGCTTGTCCCCTTCTCATTACTGTGTGGGGTGGAGCAAGTTAGCGGCGAAACGTCATTAGAGCGGCCGCCGCCGGGTGTACCAAGATGGCCGCCGCTCCGGAGCCAGGCCGAAGCCTTTCCTACGGCCGAGGCTCCGGAGCGCTCCACGGATCGCGTGGTGATCCGAACAGGGTGGCCCGTTCGGATCACCACCGATCCGTTGCACCTCTAGAGGACAAGGTGTTCAAAAGTCAGTTATAGCGGTCGCAGACTGGAGTCTTTCCAAAACGCAACAAAAAGAGCCTCAACTATGCTGAAAAGACTCAGCAAAATGGGGAAAGCCCATCTTCGCTGTCAAGAAGGAATGCAAAACTAATCAACTTCTGTCAGAAGTATCTCCCAGCACGTTAAGTTAGGGTTTTCTAGAACTTACGGCCAGATGGCGTAAGATACAAAAGCCATTGGATGACAAGGGACAGTCTCCAAAACAAAAAGCCGGTCAAGGGATCGGCAACAAAAAAAGGCTATCAAGATATCGGTCTGACAGTAACCTGGGTGGCTTCCCAGAGGTGGAAGCAGAGAAACTAATGACAGCCAACTGGGTCAGCAAATTAGCCAATATGTAGATTCAACAAACCCAATCGTCTCCAGGATCCTTAACTGGATTCGCAGCCGTTCGGTGGTGATAATTGCCCTGTGGCTTGGAGGCCATAATATCCGCGGGTACAGTCTCAGATCCGATAACCTCCTATTCTCCTTCCTGAGATCCAACACCTCATACAGCATAGCCAACGGTATCTTCCAAATTCATAAAACATCTAGATGCTGGAGACCAAGAAGTAGAGGTCTCACCATTCGTGTTTGAAATCCTATGGAGGTCAGAGCACCTACTCCAGACTTCAAGTACATTGGATACGAGAAAAACCTACAGAATTTAAAGGATGGAATTCCCTGTTCCTTACTGTAAGGATTGCATTGTATACAAGTAAGCCGAGAGACGGCATTAAAGGATACATGAAACTTAGTCGTGTCCTCACTCTCTGGGATCCAGTAACGGTTGCATATCTTAGCAACCAATACCGAAAGACCTGGGCAAGTTATTCTTTTCCCATGGGGTCTTCCAAATAGTGTGAGACACATTATCTCACTCTACATTTAGAGGGATAAGACATCCTAAATATGACCAGTAACATGGAATAAGTATTCCTTTTGGCAAATAGGTCTAGAAGGATCAGACATTCAAGTGTCAAGCTATAAACTACCTTGTTGCTGAAATTATCAGGCAAAATGGCTCTAGTCTCTTCCTCAACACTATACAAAAGGTTGGTATCTTTGTAACCTGGGTTAGAACATCAGCCTTCTGGCATATCCAAACTAAAGTGTTTGAAGTACCACGAACATTGAAATTAGTCAAGGTTGAAAAGAGACATAGAATTGGCCCTTCTTCTAGGAGAAAAACAATAGACTTATCAGGCCTAACGGCATCGGAAAAAGACAATCACTGTCTAACGAAGACAATCACAGTGGTGCGGATCAAGTTAGTCAAAGCTTAGATGACTAGGACAAACATCAGATGAGGGCAGAGACCACTCTTACAGTCTGATTGCGCATGCATTGACGGAACTCCAAAATAGTTCCTCCAGAGTTAATATGTAAACTACGACCTGGTCTACATTCAACACGTTGGGGGTCCATTCTTGTGGACCCAGCAGTCTTAACTACAATACATCTCAGTCGTTAGTGGGGATAGAGCTAATCCTCTTAAACACTTGAGCAGTACCCACCCTTGTTGTCTGGTGATCTGGTACATCCCATACGTATATGCTGTCATGCTGTGTCAGGAAAAGGGAACATTTTATACTTACCTGATGGTAAATTTTCCTTTCCTGATGCAAGCATGACAGCATATAGGTCCCCTCCCCAAAAAAAATTAAAAAATCACGTAAATATAATAAAGGCCTTCGCAGTGATACCAAGTTACGAGAATACTGCAGGAAGGGAGGAGACCTACTTTTATAGTATAACCGGTCCTGAATTAGGCGGAGCCTTCCCATACGTATATGCTAGTAAATGGAAAAAATCCAGCGCTGCCTTAAACAGTGACAAAATTAAATAAAAACTTAAAACTTAAGTGTGTTTGAAACACAAATTAAGTGTGATGCTCTAAATGTGTGAGAGAAGGGTGAATGGTATGACCTTCACCTGACGGGTGGGTGCTGCTATTCAATTAGCCTGAAAAAGGACTCAAAACATATGGAAAAAAGAAATCAAAAAAGTGCAACCCAAATGTGAATGATAACAGTGAATCTCTGAAACAATGTGAAATTCCAACCGATATCTCAAAGCTGGAATATAAGTGAAACAAACATATATAAATGGAAAAAGATAAATTGATCAAAAGAAAAAACTTATGACATAAAACTGTCGATTGATAAAAAGTCCATATGATGTAATATCTATGGGAGACTAGTCCAAAGATGACATATATAGGATTGTTGCCGTGAAGGAATTCCTATGCGGCGGAAGGCGTAATACTCAGACAGGTTGATACTATTGGATGTGAAGCTTATACTAAGTAAATTGCTTGCTTACCAGATATAAGATGATATTGGGCTCAGGACTAGGCCGACCTGCCTTCACTCGATCTGTTCTCGGTGTTCACCACACATGGATCGATTGGAAAATCCGGAGGCGGTCACTTTGGCGCTGAATCCCACAGACTGCGGGCACTTCAAAAATCTTTCGCTAGCCGTAAGGTAGTGGTGCAATGGATCGGTGACGATCCGCGATCCGAACGGGTCACCACGTTCGGATCGGCACACACCACGATCCGCGGCCTCAGGAAAGGCCGCGGCTTCGGCCTAGCTCCGGAGCCGCGGCCATCTTGGTACACCCGGGGGCGGCGGCCGCCTTGTGACGTCATCACCCCTCGTTGCTCGTGGATTTGAACTGGCCGGCGGGAGAGACTAAAGTAAGTGGGGGAGATTGTGGATACTACATACGGGGGAAGATTGTGGATACTACATACGGGGGAAGATTGTGGATACTACATACGGGGGAAGATTGTGGATACTACATACGGGGGAAGATTGTGGATACTACATACGGGGGAAGATTGTGGATACTACATACGGGGGAAGATTGTGGATACTACATACGGGGGAAGATTGTGGATACTACATACGGGGGAAGATTGTGGATACTACATACGGGGGAAGATTGTGGATACTACATACGGGGGAAGATTGTGGATACTACATACGGGGGAAGATTGTGGATACTACATACGGGGGAAGATTGTGGATACTACATACGGGGGAAGATTGTGGATACTACATACGGGGGAAGATTGTGGATACTACATACGGGGGAAGATTGTGGATATTACATACGGGGGAAGATTGTGGATATTACATACGGGGGAAGATTGTGGATATTACAGTGGGGGGGGGGGGGGGGGAATGATGTGGATATTAGTAATTTTTTTTTGCCGATCCGAAAATGATCCGATCCGTGGCTCTGATCCGATCCGTGAGTTTTTTGATCCGTTGCACCCCTACCGTAAGGCGAGTATTGTGTTTTATATAACTCACGTTTTCCACATACAGCAAGTGGAGATCAGCATCCAGAAGTCAGCAGTCAATTACCAAAGAGAAGGAAGAAGAAAAGATCCTCATGGTGCAGTATTTCTTCATAAAAAACTTATTTATTACACAGGCTTCATAAAACACTGACATCCATGGAACAGAGACAAATTTTCAAAAACTGCCACGGTTAGCACCAGCTGGCTGGAACGTGATGGTGTCAGACTTGTGGCTCCACCCTACAAGTTTCCCCGTACAAGGATTCTACTGGGAACGGAGGCTGAAGTTCGACGCCCATCACCACATTTAAATACCTCTTGATGTGGGCGTGCCACAGGAAGTGAATTAACTAAATCAACCCGTGTCACTCACACTGCTGAACCAAAAACAGTTAGCTAACAAAATAAAACACAGTTGGCTAATAAAATAACCAACAGCAATCGAATGGTGCTGATTATTCAGCAGGCACTGAGATCTGGTGAGTATGAGCAAAACACATGGCAAATAAGATTTAAGATACATTGATTTTCACAACAAAATTATGTATGCTCTATCGCAGTGAGTGCATCATACCACCATTATGATTCATATAATATACGAATCATAAAATAGGGTCTCGGCACATTATCAAAAGTTAATAAAATTGCCTGTAAACATAAATTTATCCCATCACAAATAAAAATTGTATAAAATGTTTAAGATAACCAAATTAAGGTTATGTAAAAAGACCAAGGAAAAAAGTGCGGCGTAAATATTCCCTAGAGAAAAATGACCCCAGAAGAAAGAAGGGATCTGGTGCCCTTATCTAAAGGAAACAACGTCACATCTTCTGCTGATACATATATCAAAAAATGTGTCAGCTTGGTAAAGGAAGGAAATATACTATAGAATTCTACCAATTAATCGTATCTAGATTTATATAAATGCTGCTGACAATCCAACCCACTGTCCATCTGCTAACGGATCTATGGTGTTGGTAATCTCATAAGTATGAATAAATTCTTACAAGGCAGCATTGATAATCTCAAACCAAACCTAAAATGTATATGTAAAAGAACTAAAAAAAATGGGAGAAAAAAAACAAGTAATCGGTTGTCAATGTAACAATTTATGTCCCATTCAATGTTGAGCCCCCAAGGGCTATAACACTGCATGTCATAGATAAAATCTAGTTTCTCTCCGGGAAATTTGACTTTTCAAATTGCTACCCCGCCAATGGGGAATATATTTTTCTATAGCAATGACTTCCAAAAGGGATGGATCCCTTTGGTGAAATAGGCGGAAGTGTTTGGACACGCTGTGTCCTACAAAGCCTCTTCTAATGTTAAACAAATGTTTACCAATTCTGACATTAAGTGGTCTTGTAGTCCTTCCTATATATTGCAGATGACAGGGACATCTCAACAGGTAAATAACCTGTACTGTACTGCAGGTGATGAACCCTTTTATCTTATATTCCTTAGATGTAACATGAGATGTGAAGGAAGAAGTTTTGATGTTTTTTGAGGTTTTGCAAACTTTACACCTTTTGCAAGGGAAAAAACCTTTCAAATTTGGTAACATACTCATCTTTTCCGGAGGGTTAACCATACTAGGAGCCAGAGTATCCTTCAAAGTTTGATTCTTTCTATAAATGATATTTGGTTTATCCGGCAATTTTGGTCCCAAGATCCTGTCATTTTTCAGAACATCCCAGTGTTTTGTTTAAATCTTATTGACCCACCAGTATTGAGAAGAAAATGTAGTGAAAAAGGACCATTCAAATTTGTTATTTGCCGGAATATTTTTAACTTTAGGAGCTAGTAGACTACTTTTATCTCGAAGAGAGACATCCGTTCGTTCTTTATTTAGGACTGCGGGACCATATCCCTTTTCTTTAAACCGTCACTGAGGATGGTCGCCTGTGTATGATAATCCTCTAATGATGAGCAGTTCCTGCGCATTCTTAGAAACTGTCCTTTGGGAACTGCCTTCAACCAATTGGGGTGATGGCAACTCCCGATCGGGATATACCCATTACGATCACTTGGCTTAAAATAAATCTTAGTGGAAAGTTAGTCATTCTCCTTAAAAATTACCAAGTCCAAAAAGTTAACCGACAAACTACTATGTTCATAGGTGAACTTGATGCCCCAATGATTAGTATTTAAATCGGGACATAAATAAATGTAGCGACTCTGCATTCCCTCTCCAAAAGAAGAAGGCGTCATCTATATAGCGCCTCCAAAAAAATCAGTCTGGAGTCTTTCCCCGTTTGTAGGTTGTCATTCTCCCACAATGACATGAAGAGGTTAGCGACGCTGGGGGCGAATTTAGCCCCCATCGCCACTCCCGTTCGTTGTAGATAGTACTGTCCGTTATAATAAAAGTAGTTATGTTCCATAGCAAAACGTAAAAGTCCCAATATAAAATCCCGGATGGGTTTCCTCAGTGAACGGTCTTTAGTTAGGAAATATTCAGCAGCATGATATCCCAACTCATGCGGGATGATGGTGTAGAGTGAGGAGACGTCCGCTGTGACTAGCAGGACGTCTTGCCCCACTTTAAACTGGGAGATTTCATTAATAATTTGAGTGGAATCCTTCAAAAAGGCAGGTGTCTTAGACAAGAACGGTTGGAGATAAAAATCTAGGAATTTCCCAATCCGAGATGTGAGGGAGTCGATTCCACTCACTATGGGACGACCTGGTGGGCGGATGGGGTCCTTGTGGACTTTAGGAACGTAATATATTATAGGCATCTTAGGGACCAATGGGATTAGATATTCCTGCTCCTTAAGATCTATGATGCCCTTCCTATATCCCTCTTGTACTATACTCTTGAGCAATTTATATGCATTGGTGGGATCTTTAAGAAGGATATAGGTCTCTCTATCCGATAAGAGATGATCCATTTGTTCAAGATAGTCCTGCTTCCTTAGCAGGACAATCCCCCCCCCCCCCCTTTTATCCACTGGTCTGATAATTAAGTTTATTTGAACACAAGGACTCTATACCCTACTGAATATTTTCCTGAGTAGCTTTACGAAAACGGGCATTTCGCAAGTCCTTCAGGACTAAATCTTTTAAACACAGTAACACTGGGGGTGGGTTTACTGGGAGGATTGAACAATGAAGCATTCCTAAGACCTGTACCCTTTGTCTGAACATTCCCTGTATTAACAGCTTGGTGATCATTCGAAATATAGAAAATGTCTTTTAATATTTAATCGTCTAATATATTTCTGAACGTCCAAAAACGTATGAAATTTATTTAGAGATTTATTAGGGGCAAATTTGAGACCCTGATTTAGAGTGATTTTCTCTGTGTGTTAGTTGTTCACCACTCAGATTAAAGATGCCGGCAGTTTAGATTCTTTTCTTTGGAGTGGTACCGCCTCCCTCCCCGGCATCCTCTCTTAACCTTCCTTTTTTGCTTTGGCCTTTCCCAAAAAAATGATTGCTAATCTTAGTTCTTAATGGGGCTGCTCCTGGGGGAACCCCCGTCGGGCGGGCCAATCTCTCATTATCTCTGGGTGGTCCCAGAGAGTCAGGTTGATATCCTACATAATCATCTACATCCTCATAATAATCCTGTAGGGAACCATACCTATTATCTACAGCAGTGGTTCTCAACCTGGGGGTCGGGACCCCTTCGGGGGTCGAATGACGATTTGCCAGGGGTCACCAAATCCTGGGCTGTTCCTGAAGCCCGCAGCGCTCTTCCAGCCTTTTCACAGACACCCAGTTTACGGCATGGCTGGGGGGCAGAGAATAGAGGTCAGCTGACTGGTGAGGAATGTAAAGTGGGAGGGGCTGAGGAGACCCCATCTCCTGATTTTGGCATAGGTGTCACTGCTGCGAGACACTACAAAGTCGAAGACACAGTGAGTAACACTACCTGTGATTATAGTTGCCATTAAAAGTCCCCACTACAGTTCTCGGATCAGCAGATTACCTTTATCAAGAGCACCCAAGTTGCTGATCAGAATTCCCCCCAGCACTTCCACTGATCCCAACGCACTGCCACTCATCCCATTCCCCCCATCCCCCCACCAAGGAGTAAGAGACGGAATAAAAATAGAGAATACATGGAAGGGAGAGGAAAAGAGGGGGAGGAACAAAGAAAAAAGGGAGAGAAAGAATAAGAGAAAGAACAAGAAAGACAGCTAAAGAGAGGGATGGAAAAAAAAAAAAAAAAAAGGAAATTACGATAGAGAGAAATAGGGAAAGAAAGGAGAACAATGATTGGTACATCCTAAAATGTACCATAAGGGTTTTTTATACTGTATGAGTGGAAGGGACTCAGGGGGCACTAAATGTCCATTGGTTAGGGGTGCAAAAAAAAAAAATTCTGTTAGGGGTCCCCAAAACTTGGGAAATGTTATCAAGGGGTCACGGCATTGGAAAGGTTGAGAACCACTGATCTACAGGGACTTCATATCTCCATGAGGCCCCTGGAGATGAGAATGATTCATCTCTATAGTATTGTTCTTGGGGTCTTCTTTGGGAAGGATCCTCGTATCTTCCATTATATTCCATGTTGGGCTGTCTTCCCTGAGGGTAGGAATATGTATTCTGGTGGTTTCTTGGAGTTGTGGTGGGTCTATTACCTCTAAAAGTACCTGGATATGAATTATCCCCCCGATTCCTACTCTGATTAGGCTAAAAATATTGATTGCCATGGGGATATTGTTGAGGATTCCGCCATCCATTATTTGGTTTGGTCTGATGGTAGTCTACCCTCTTTTTTGGTTGTTGTGGTCCCCGATTGTTCCCTCCACTTGGTGGCCCCAAATCCCTTAGTTTTGGGGATGAAATAACAGCACCAAGTCTGGAAATCTCCACGGGCTGGGGCAATGGTGGACCACAAGTACCATCACTACTGTCCATACTGGCAGTTTGTGAGGGCTGTATGTACATTTCCTTGAAGATCTCTTGCCCTTTAAAAACATTGTGGGACTTCTAGTCCTCCACATCTGAGGTATTTTTCGTTTTTTTATTCTCTGCTCTTCCTCTGCCATTTCTCTTAGTTCTTTAGTGTAGACTTGGTAAAGCCCCTCCTTACTCATAGGAATGAGCTTTTCCTTAATCTCACTAATTTCTTGTTGTAATTTAGCAACTTTGGCCCTTTTTTTTGACCAAAAATCTGAGTGGTGAACAACAGACTCAGAGAAAATCACTCTAAATCAGGGTCTCAAATTTGCCCCTAATAAATTTCATACGTTTTTGGACGTTTAGAAATATATTAGACGATTAAATATTAAAATACATTTTCTATTTCGAATGATCACCAAGCTGTTAATACAGGGAATGTTCAGACAAAGGGTACAGGTCTTAGGAATGCTTCATTGTTCAATCCTCCCAGTAAACCCACCCCCAGTGTTACTGTGTTTAAAAGATTTAGTCCTGAAGGACTTGCGAAATGCCCGTTTTCGTAAAGCTACTCAGGAAAATATTCAGCAGGGTATAGAGTCCTTGTGTTCAAATAAACTTAATTATCAGACCAGCGGATAAGGGGGGGGGGGGGGATTGTCCTGCTAAAGAAGCAGGACTATCTTGAACAAATGGAACATCTCTTATCGGATAGAGAGCCCTATATCCTTCTTAAAAAAGATCCCACCAATGCATATAAAAAATTGCTTAAGAGTATAGTACAAGAGGGATATAGGAAGGGCATCATAGATCTTAAGGAGCAGGAATATCTAATCCCATTGGTCCCTAAGATGCCTATAATATATTACGTTCCTAAAGTCCACAAGGACCCCATCCGCCCACCAGGTCGTCCCATAGTGAGTGGAATCGACTCCCTCACATCTCGGATTGGGAAATTCCTAGATTTTTATCTCCAACCGTTGATATCTATGACACCTGCCTTTTTGAAGGATTCCACTCAAATTATTAATGAAATCTCCCAGTTTAAAGTGGGGCAAGACGTCCTGCTAGTCACAGCGAACGTCTCCTCACTCTACACCATCATCCCGCATGAGTTGGGATATCATGCTGCTGAATATTTCCTAACTAAAGACCGTTCACTGAGGAAACCCCATCCGGGATTTTATATTGGGACTTTTACGTTTTGCTATGGAACATAACTACTTTTATTATAACGGACAGTACTATCTACAACGAACGGGAGTGGCGATGGGGGCTAAATTTGCCCCCAGCGTCGCTAACCTCTTCATGTCATTGTGGGAGAATGACAACCTAACAACGGGGAAAGACTCCAGACTGATTTTTTGGAGGCGCTATATAGATGACGCCTTCTTCCTTTGGAGAGGGAATGCAGAGTCACTACATTTATTTATGTCCCGATTAAATACTAATCATTGGGGCATCAAGTTCACCTATGAACATAGTAGTTTGTCGGTTAACTTTTTGGACTTGGTAATTTTTAAGGAGAATGACCAACTTTCCACTAAGAGCTATTTTAAGCCAAGTGATCGTAATGGGTATATCCCGATCGGGAGTTGCCATCACCCCAATTGGTTGAAGGCAGTTCCCAAAGGACAGTTTCTAAGGATGCGCAGGAACTGCTCAGAGGATTATCATACACAGGCGATCATCCTCAGTGACCGATTTAAAGAAAAGGGATATGATCCCGCAGTCCTAAATAAAGAACCAACGGATGTCACCCTTCGAGATAGAAGTAGTCTACTAGCTCCTAAAGTTAAAAATATTCCGGCAAACAACAATTTGAATGGTCCTTTTTCACTACATTTTCTTCTCAATACTGGTGGGTCAATAAGATTTAAAAAAAACACTGGGATGTTCTGAAAAATGACAGGATCTTGGGACCAAAATTGCCGGATAAACCAAATATCATTTATAGAAAGAATCAAACTTTGAAGGATACTCTGGCTCCTAGTATGGTTAACCCTCCGGAAAAGATGAGTATGTTACCAAATTTGAAAGGTTTTTTCCCTTGCAAAAGGTGTAAAGTTTGCAAAACCTCAAAAACCATCAAAACTTCTTCCTTCACATCTCATGTTACATCTAAGGAATATAAGATAAAAGTGTTCATCACCTGCAGTACAGTAGGGGTTATTTACCTGTTGAGATGTCCCTGTCATCTGCAATATATAGGAAGGACTACAAGACCACTTAATGTCAGAATTGGTGAACATTTGTTTAACATTAGAAGAGGCTTTGTAGGACACAGCGTGTCCAAACACTTCCGCCTATTTCACCAAAGGGATCCATCCCTTTTGGAAGTCATTGCTATAGAAAAATATATTCCCCATTGGCGAGGTAGCAATTTGAAAAGGCAAATTTCCCGGAGAGAAACTAGATTAATCTATGACATGCAGTGTTATAACCCTTGGGGGCTCAACATTGAATGGGACATAAATTGTTACATTGACAACCGATGATTACTTGTTTTTTTCTCCCATTTTTTAGTTCTTTTACATATACATTTTAGGTTTGGTTTGAGATCATCAATGCTGCCTTGTAAGAATTTATTCATACTTATGAGATTACCAACACCATAGATCCGTTAGCAGATGGACAGTGGGTTGAATTGTCAGCAGCATTTATATAAATCTAGATACGATTAATTGGTACAATTCTATAGTACATTTCCTTCCTTTACCAAGCCGACACATTTTTTGATATATGTATCAGCAGAAGATGCGACGTTGTTTCCTTTAAATAGATAAGGGCACCAGATCCCTTCTTTATTCTGGGGTCATTTTTCTCTAGGGAATATTTACGCTGCACTTTTTTCCTTGGTCTTTTTAAATAACCTTAATTTGGTTATATTAAACATTTTATACAATTTTTATTTGTGATGGGATAAATTTATATGTTTACAGGCAATTTTATTAACTTTTGATAATGTGCCGAGACCCTATTTTATGATTCGTATATTATATGAATCATAATGGTGGTATGATGCACTCACTGCTATAGAGCATACATAATTTTGTTGTGAAAATCAATGTATCTTAAATCTTATTTGCCATGTGTTTTGCTCATACTCTCACCAGATCTCAGTGCCTGCTGAATAATCAGCACCATTCGATTGCTGTTGGTTATTTTGTTAGCCAACCGTTTTTGGTTCAGCAGTGTGAGTGACACAGGTTGATTTAGTTATTAATTCACTTCCTGTGTCACTCCCACATCAAGAGGTATTTAAATGTGGTGATGGGCATCGGAACATCAGCCTCCGTTCCCAGTAGAATCCTTGTACGGGGAAACATGTAGGGTGGAGCCACAAGTCTCTGACACCATCACGTTCCAGCCAGCTGGTGCTAACCGTGGCAGTTTTTGAAAATTTGTCTGTTCCATGGATGTCAGTGTTTTATGAAGCCTGTGCAATAAATACGTTTTTTATGAAGCAATACTGCACCATGAGGATCTTTTCTTCTTCCTTCTCTTTGGTAATTGACTGCTGACTTCTGGATGCTGATCTCCACTTGCTGTATGTGGAAAACGTGAGTTATATAAAACACAATACTCACCTTACGGCAAGCGAAAGATTTTTGAAGTGCCCGCAGTCTGTGGGATTCAGCGCCAAAGTGACCGCCTCCGGATTTCCCAATCGATCCATGTGTGGTGAACACCGAGAACAGATCGAGTGAAGGCAGGTCGGCCTAGTCCTGAGCCCAATATCTTATATCTGGTAAGCAAGCAATTTACTTAGTATAAGCTTCACATCCAATAGTATCAACCTGTCTGAGTATTACGCCTTCCGCCGCATAGGAATTCCTTCATGGCAACAATCCTATATATGTCATCTTTGGACTAGTCTCCCATAGATATTACATCATATGGACTTTTTATCAATTGAGAGTTTTATGTCAGAAGTTTTATTTTGATCAATTTATCTTTTTCCATTTATATATGTTTGTTTCACTTATATTCCAGCTTTGAGATATCGGTTGGGATATCGGTTGGAATTTCACATTGTTTCAGAGATTCACTGTTATTCACATTGGGTTGCACTTTTTTGATTTCTTTTTTCCATACATATATGCTGTCATGCTTGCATCAGGAAAGGAAAATTACCGTCAAGTATAAAATTTTCCCTTTTACTCACAGGACAGCTCTGAAAGTCTCTGCCTATCTGGAGGGGGTGTGTACCTTTCCTCCAATCAGCTGTCTCCCAGTGTAATCCAAGACTTCTCTCAGTGCAGAATGAGGAAGAGAAAATTCTAACACAATCTGCACTTTATAAACAGTATATGAAGCTGAAGACAGCAGATATACATGTAAAACTTGTGCAGGAGGATTGGTTTTATCCATCTGAAGCTGTTCCCTTCACTGGGTATATGAAGGTTTACATAGACTTTAAAGATGAATTTCCAACACTCTTCCCACTGAACAGATAACCTTTCGATGACCATGTCTGCTGGTGTACTGATCTGTACTTTAAACTCCATAAAAAAAGAGCCTGAGGCAGTGTTGGTGTATATTGCTAATAAATTGCTAGGTCATTGGTCAACACAGTCATATGTCATCACAGGTGTTGACCAATGAAAGTCTTCTTAGTTCTGTAACAGAAGAGCCTCATTGGTCAGCAAGGTCACATTACAGCACTGGCCAAAGACCACTAGCCACTCACAGCATTAGGTTGCTACAGAGTTTAAAAGTGTACAGATCAGTACACCAGCAGCCACAGGAGGCAGAAGATTATCAGCAGAGAAGAAAAGTTTAGTGTAGAGCATAAATTTTTGGTCTAAACATGGAATTACCCTTTAAAAAGTGCACATAAGCCACAACAATGAGCTCCTCTTATTTGCTCCCTTTTGGCTGGTTTAAAGCAAAAATAAAGCCACACACAACACTCCTCCGACTATCAAAGCTGTCCTATGTCCTCTGCACACTTCCTGTGTTCGCTCAAGGAGATCTTAGTTATCTTGAACGTCAGTTTTGTTAGAAAGCAATACTGGTCTGAAACAAGCAAGGGTAGGGGATCACATCCTGTGATGCGCTTCGAAAAATAGGATTTTTATTACAGCTTACCTGTACAATCCTTTTCTTGCAGTACATCATGGGACATAGAGCCTTAATTACTTAATGGGTTATAGGCCACCTTCAGTTGATGGACACTAGTTAAACCCAATCCAGGAAGTTCACTCCCTATATAACCCCCTCCTTCCAGGAGCACATCAGTTGTTGTAGCAAAGCAATATGCTTAAATCCCAAAAAAGAGGGGAGGGACCTCTGTGTTCCATTATGTACTCCAAGAAAAGGATTTTACAGGTAAGCTGTAATAAAAATCCTATTCTCTTTATCCTGCATCATGGGACTCAGAGCCTTAATTACTTAATGGGACGTCCCATAGCAATGCCACTTGAGGGGCGGGAGAAAAAACCCGCAGGGTACACCCAGACTTGAGGATCTATACTGCTGTTTGCAGCACACTTCGCCCAAAGGTAATATCCTCACACCTCCTTACATCCATCTGATAACATTTTGTGAATGTACACACTGAAGACCAAGTTGCAGCCTTACAGATCTGAGCCATGGAGGCCTGATGACGCACTGCCCAAGAAGCACTAACCGACCTGGTAGAATGCGCCTTAACTTGAAACGGGGGAATCCTACCCCTTAAATCATAAGTTTGAATTATCACTTGCCAAATCCACTTAGCGACAGTGGATTTAGATGCTGCCTGTCCTTTCTTAGGACCCTCTGGCAAAATAAATAAGACATCAGTCTTACAAATCTGAGCAGTTGCCTTTAAATAGATTTTCACTGCTCCCACCACATCAAGACAATGTAGTGACTTTTCTTTCCTGGAACATGGTTTTGAAAAAAAACGATGGCAGGACAAGATCTTGGTTCAAGTGAAAACCTGAGACCACTTTTGATAAAAAACCTGGACGAGGGCACAACACCACTCTGTCCTCATGAAAAATCAAATATGGCTCTTTACAAGAAAGAGCAGCCAATTCCGAAACCCTCCTTCCTGAGGATATAGAAACCAAAAATAGCAACTTCCTTGTCAGAAGGAATATGTAGTATTGGTTCACATGGCCTTTAATAGTACTTGAGGCCAATTTCATTTCTACCCCTAACTGTAGAAAGGCAAGAATTCTGCCTATGATACATATCCGAGGGTGCCAACCCTTGGATTCACACCAGGAAACATAAGCCCTCCAGACCCTATAATATATAGTTCTGGACGCTTGCCTCCTTGCATTAATCAGGATAGAGATAACTGGGGTCGGTATACCCTTTACGGTCAACAAAGGACAAGGGGGCACTCTTTACGTCTAGAGGAAAAGGGATTTCAGAGCTGTGAAAATGTGGAATAGACTCCCTGCAGAAGTGGTTCTGGCCAGCTCAGATTGCTTTAAGAAAGGCCTGGATTCTTTCCTAAATGTACATAATAACTGGATACTAACATTTATGGGTAAAGTTGATCCGGGGAAAGCCAGATTGCCTCTCGGGGGATCAGGAAGGAATTTTTTCCCCTGCTGTAGCAAATTGGATCATGCTCTTCTGGGGTTTTTCGGTTCCCTCTTGATCAACTGCAGGTATATTGGATTGTACGATATTATATATTTTAGTTTATTTTATTTTTTATGGTTCAACTGGATGGACTTGTCATTTTTCAACCTAACTATCCAGCTATATAACTGACCCAGAAAGCCCACGTTTCTTCAGAATGTGGGATTCAATAGCCAAGCCATTAAATTTAGAGACCTTAAGGAAGGATGGAATAATCGGTCCATGTGAGAGCAGATCTGGCCGTAGTGGGAGGGACCATGGGCTCTCCACTGCCATCTTTACGATTTCTGCATACCATGACCTTCTTGGCCATGCTGGTGCCACCAGGATTACCGGCTTTTTTTCCAGCTTGATCCTGCAAAGAAGTCGAGGCAGCAACTGAATAGGGGGGATTGCATAGATCAGTGAGAACTGATCCCATGGGGTCACCAACGCATCCGTTCCGCATGCAAGTGGATCCCTTGTTCTGGCCACAAAGTTGACTAACTTCATGTTGAACCTGGATGCTAGAATATCTTCGTCCGGAGTTCCCCCATCTTTGGCAAACAGCCCGAAATATGTCGGGGTGAAGAGACCATTCCCCTGGGAAGAACTGCTGGTGACGCAAGTAGTCCGCCTGCCGATTTTCTACTCACGGAATGAAGACTGCCGATGGGCAGAAAGGAATGTTCCGTGCTTAAGTTAAGAGTTGGTTTACCTCTCTCTGTGCTGAGAGACTTTTGGTGCCCCCTTGGGGATTGATATAGGCCACAGCTGTGGCATTGTCAGATTGAATCCTGATAGGACAATCCCGTAACCTGAAAGTCCAGGCCTTTAGAGCCAGATGCACTGCCCGAATCTCTAGGATATTGATGGGCAAGGTTATTTTGGTTCTTGACCACTGTCTCTGGACAGTTGTCTTTTCCAATACTGCTCCCCAGTCTGAAAGGCTGGCATCTGTTATGACCTTCCAGGTGACTGGTCTGAAGGATTTTCCCAGATTCTGGGTTAGTAACCACCAAGTGAGGCTTTGGGACACTCTTGGGGAGAGCCGCATTGGCAAGTCTAAAGCTTGAACTGTCTTGTTCCAAGCAGACAGGATATTGTTTTGCAACAGTCTTGAATGGAACTGGGCATAGGGAACTGCTTTGAATGAAGCCACCATGGTTCCTAGCAACCTCATGCAAAGGCGAATGGAGGGATCGCCATTTGACCTGACCATCCGCACCAGCTCTCTTATGGGAGTTGATCTTTGCCTGAGGCAAGAACACCTTTTCCTGGACCGTCTATGATCAGACCCAAGTACTCCAGCCTTCTTAGCGGTATTAAGGAAGATTTCTCCAGGTTGAGAATCCAACCCAAACTTTCCAGATAGTTTGTTGCAGTGCGTACGCTTCTCTCCAAACGAGCCATCGACTGATCTATTAGTAATAGATCGCCTAGGTATGCTACAACTGTTATGCCCTGTGCCCTTAACCTGGCTAGAGGTGGGGCCAGCACCTCTGTGAACACCCGGGGTGCTGTGGCTAGCCCAAAGGGCAGGGCTACAAACTTGAAATGCTGCTGTTCTAACTTAAACAGCAGAAACCGCAGATATGCATCGCTGATGTCGATGGATGCCAGAAGTTCGCCTCCTAGAAGGGTAGAGACTACTGACCTGATCGTCTATGTGAAAGGAGCGGATCTTCAGGAACGGATTTAGATTTTTTAGATCCAAAATGGGTCGGACATCTCCATTTGGTACCATAAAAAGGTTTGAATAAAACCCCAAATCTTGTTCTTTTGCGGGGATCTGTATGATCACCCCTTGAGATAATCGGTCTAGTGCCTGAAACAGAGATTGTCTTTTCTCTGGATCTTTGGGAACGCTTGACCTCAGGAAACGAGACTGTGGGAAGTACCGAAATTCCAGCTTGTACCCCAGCGTTATCGTTGAGATGACCCATTTGTCCTGAATTTCCTCTTTCCAGACTTCTGAAAATTGCAGAGGTCCCCCCACCTTGGTGAGGGGTGTTGCCTCTTCATGATGAGGCTTTAGGATTCTGCTTTGCAGGTTTCCAACCCCAGGACTTCTTTTGAGCCTTGGTATGACTCTGGGATTTCCTTCTAGAGGCCGTCGCCACTGCTTAGAGTCGGAAGCCCCTGGTGTGGGGGAAAGAGCCCGTTTATACTTTCTTTATACTGGCAAGAGAGTACTTTTCCCCACTAGAAATGGTTTGGATATATTTGTCCAAGTCCTCTCCAAATAGTTGCTCCCCATGAAAAAGGGAACCCAGTTAGGTTTTTAGATGGTGTTTCAGCTGACCAATTTTTTAACCACAGGATTCTACGCATATGCACAAGCATAAGGCGGGACGCCTGGTGAATAGAATCTGTAATAGCATCTATGGCAAAACATAATTGCTTTTGGTAGTTCAGCCAAATGCAGAGCTTGTTGCGCAGGGAGCTCTAAGGGCCCGTTTAAATTGGTCCTTTAGGGATTGACAGACGCCTACTGCAGGCTGAGTAACGGCACCTGCCATGTTAAAGGCTACCTTTTCCAGGGATTCCAACTTTTTATGCATTTTCTACAGGACAAGTTAGGCCTTTATTGATACTGGAAATCGCAGCGTCAACTGCTGGTAATTTCCCCATTTTTTGGAGAATTTCTCCTCCAGCGGATAGAGAATTGAAAATCTTAGGAGGAAGAAACATGCTTATCCAGGTGATCCCATTCAGCAAAAAAGGATTTTTACTCATCGTAAAACAATTTTCTCGGAGTTCATGGACCAACACAGCTTCCAATTGACAGAGTGGGTATTATCCGTTTAATTAGGAGTGACTAGGCAGAAAAACTTGTAAAAAGTGTTGCATCACACCTTCTACAGTACCGCCCAGGGGGCGGACCCTCTGGGTATATCCCTTTCCTCTGCATCTCGCAGATGAGTTCGTCAAAAGTACAAAAAAGTTAAACCAAAAAAAAAGGAGGGGTGGGTGCTGTGTCGGTCCATGAACTCCAAGAAAAGGATTTTACGGTGAGTAAAAAATCCTCTTTTCTCTTTCGTTCATGGACCGACACAGCTTCCTATTGACATAGTGGGACGTCACAAAGCAGTGTCAAAATTCAAACGAGGGGTGGTAACAGCATAAAAGTAAACTTCACCCCAAACACAAAACAGCACTCCAATGGAGGAGTTGCAATTCTAAACAAAAGCCTGCAAAACTTTGCGGCCGAAAAAGAGGCATCCGAAGATGCACCTACATGAACTTTGTAGAATTTGGTGAAAGTGAGTAGACGACCAAGTGGCCGCTTTACATAATTGGGAGACAGACGCTTGATGTCGGAAAGCCAAAGAGGCACCTATTGCCCTGGTCGAATGCGCCGTGACAGGAGAGGGGGGCGCTTGACCCTTTAACGTGTAAGCCTGGATTACTGTCGGATCCACCTAGAGATGGGGGCCGATGAGACTGCTAGGCCCTTCTTGGGACCAGCCACCGAAACAAACAGTGAGTCTGACTTCCTGAAAGAAGAAGTAGCAGATAGTTATACTCGCAGAACTCAGACAATGTCCAAGGAATGCAACGCCGACTCCTTAGGATTCGAAGGATGAGGACACAAGGATGGAAGTACAATCTCTTCATTGAGATGAAAGGCCGAACTCACTTTCGAAAGGAAGGCTGCGGCCGCAGCACCGCCTTGTCCTTGTGGAAAATCAAATAGGGAGCCTTGCATGACAAGGCTGCCAGTTCAGAAACTCGTCTGACGTAACAGTAGAGCTGCACGATTCTGGGAAAAAGGAGAATCATGATTCTTTTGCTTAAATTAAAGATCACAATTCTCTCGGTCCTCCCTATGTCACCATGCACCACCCACAGATCTACAACTCACCGCTGCACTGCTCCTGTCACGTACGAAATTCAAAACAATACATAGAAAGCACGTTAACACACTAATCCCCTGAATACATTAAATACAGTACCACCACTAATCCTGACTATATTAAATACTTTATCACTCGCCGCTGCACTGCTCCTGCACGCCTGTCACCTATGAAATTCAAAAGCACTGATCAAAAGCACTGCACGCTACACTAAAATAAATTAAATACAGCGCCTGTCAAACAAAATTTTTCATTTTTTTGCTTTTGAATTTGTTAATGTATTGAATTTATTTTAGTGTAGCGTGCAGTGCTTTTGAATTTCATAGGTGACAGGCGTGCAGGAGCAGTGCAGCGGCGAGTGGTGTTAAAGTATTTAATATAGTCAGGGGGATTAGTGGTGTTACTGTATTTAATGTATTCAGGGGATTAGCATGTTAATGTGCTTTCTATGTATTTTGAATTTCGTACGTGACAGGAGCAGTGCAGCGGCGAGTGGTGTAAATGTATTTAATTTATTCAGGGCATTAGCGTGTTAATGAACGACCGCGCAGACACACTGAAGTTGGAGACTAATAGGAAGACGACGTGAATCACATTGACGTCCTCTGACAGAACAGCGGCGCATCATGCTCTCTGCTCTGACGTCAGTGCCAGTATCGGCGCCATTTGCGTTCCACGATGGTTCCGACAGCTTCTCCTCCGGTCCAGGCTACATCCCGGGAGAATCGCGGTAATCCGGGCTGGAGATCGCCGGGGGTGAATCGAGATCGCGATTATCATACGATTAATCGTGCAGCTCTACGTAACAGCCACCAAAAAGACCACTTATTCTCAAACTGACTTCTGAAGCACCGAGAGGACCAGGTTCAAGTCCCATGGAGGTAGCGGGGGATGGAACGGAGAAGCCACATGTCGAACCCCCCTGTACAAATGTACTCACAAGAAGCTGAGTCGCCAAAAAAAAAAAAAAAAAAGAAGAAGGACAGCCAGGGCAGATATTTGTCCCTTAACCATACTTAGGGAAAGCCTTTGGTCCACCCCACATTGTAGAAACAGTAGGATTCTAGAGACCAAATAAGTACGCGGATGCCATTTCATTTCCTCACACATTGAAATGTAAGCCTTCCAAGTGCAGTGATAAACCCTCCTAGAGGACAGCTTCTGAGCACTTCTCATAGTAGATTACTGAATCTGACAGGCCCCGGTCTCTCAGTACCTGGTTCTCCATAGCCATGCCGTTAAAAGCCAGCGACTGTAAAGCAGGGTGGAGTATGGGACCTTGCGATAGCAGGTCCTTCCGTAGTGGTAGGCGCCAGGGGACGTCTGGTACCAGACATACTAGATCGGCGTACCAAGGACGCTGAGGCCAATCTGGAGCGATCAGAATCATTGGAATTCCCTCTGACTCCTCTCTGCGAAGCAGATGAGGAAGGAGCCTCATGGGAGGGAAGGCATAGATTAGCCAATACTGACCCCACGATGGTACCAACGTGTCCGTTGCATCTGCCCATGGGTCTTTTGACCGGGCCACAAACCAACACCTTCCGATTGAGTCGGGACACCAGAAGATCCAAGTCTGGTGTGCCCCATCTTTGGCAGAGGAGCTGGAACACATCCGGGTGTAAAGGACCATTCTCCCTGGTCCAGCATTTGGCGACTCAGGTAGTCCGCCTGCCAATTCTCCACATCTGGAATGTACACGGCCAACAGTGCCAGCACGCTCCTTTCTGCCCACCTCAGGTTGTAAGCGACCTCTGATGCTGCAGCTGAACTTCTTGTTGCTCTTTGATGATTGACATATGCCACCGCTGTGGCGTTGTCTGACTGGACGCCCCTGCAGCCTGAGACCATTTGAAGAGGCACAGCCTGATCGCCCGGAGTTCCAGGACTTTGATCGGCAGGCAAGATTCCTCCGGGGTCCAGCAACCTTGCGTCGACTGAACACCCCAGACTCCCCCCCCCCAACCTGTAAGGCTGGCATCAGTCGTGATCACTATCCAATGAACAGGAAGGAATGATTTCCCGGCCAGCAGAGCCGGTGATGTCAGCCACCATACCAGGGATCTCCTGACTAGGTGGTTTACCCGGATTTGATAATCCAGAGATGGGCATCTGTTCCATCTGGACAGAACCTCCTTCTGTAACACCCGAGTGTGATATTGAGCATATGGGACCGCCTCGAAAGAGGCTACCATGAGACCCAAAACTCGCATGCAAAAACAGAGAGACGACCAACTCTTGGATGTCAGCTGCCGCACTGCAGCCCAAAGGGTCTGCAACTTCTCCACAGGGAGGAATACTCTTGCCTCCGAGGTATCCAGAATCAACCCCAGATACACTAGGCGTTGAGTCAGCACCAATACTGGATTTTTGCGTGTTTAGTACCCAACCACAGTCTGATAGTCTGACAGGTTATGGACACGCTCATCTCCAATTCTGAGGTTGAAGGGGCCTTCAGAAGAAGGTCGTCCAAGTAACCCATGATAGCGATGCCCTGCTCTCTTAGGGACAGAATTGGGGCGAGCACCTTGGTGAATGTCCCAGGTGACGAAGCCAGGCCAAACGGGAGGGCCACAAACTGATAGTGGTTGTCCGATTGCAAATCACAGAAACCTTTGGTGTCTGGAGTATATGGGGACATGGAGGTATGCATCCTTGATGTCAAAAGGATGCAAAAAAATCCCCTGGATGGAGAGCAGTGACTACAGATCGAACCGAAATCTTTGCATCTTCACAAAGCAATTGAGGGCCCTGAGATCCAGGATAGGACGGACCCCCTCCTCTTTTGGCACTATGAACAGATGCGAGTAAAAACCCTGAAATAGTTCCTGTTTTGGAACTGGAATGACCACCCCACGTTCCAGCAAACCCTGGACCGCCCCGTACAGGGCCTCCCGACGGGTCGTGTGTAGCTGGAGGTTGGCGGGAACGAATCTGTCCGGTGGACAAGACAGAAAGTCTATCTTGTAGCCTGAGGAGATCACTTTGCAAACCCACCGGTCGGAGATGTCCACTGAGTCGCAAATTCACGAAGACGTCCCCCCACCCGAGAGCTGGGTGGGGGCGGACCATCATGCGGACGCATATTTGTCCGCAGGCTTGTTGGGTTTGCGGGGCCAATGACGCTTTTGTCCATGAGCAGGCGCTTGGTCGGCCTGGGGTCTTTTCCCTGTTGCCCTGGGCGGACGAAAAAACGCTTACGTGCAGTAAAAGGAGGGCCCTTGGCGTGGCCCCTCCTTAGTTTGAGGAAGCAAAGCGCTCTTACCTCCTGTGACATCCTTGATGTCATCCAGAGAGGCCCCAAATAGTCTGTCGCCCTTAAAGGGCAGACCCAACAGGGCCTTCTTGGAAGCCTGGTCCGCAGACCAGCCTTTTAGCCAGATCAGGCGGCGTATTGCTACCGCCATAAACCAAAGCTTTAGACAGCAAGGGAATAGTATCCAACTGGTCAGCCAAAGTTATTTCATCAGGGAGGAGCATCTTTGCCCATTCAGTAAGTGTCTGAGACACTAAGGCCCCGGCCAATGACGGGCACACCGCTGAGCCTACCACAGAGTATAGGTAGCGAGCGAGCGCTTCAGTTTTCTTATCCGCAGGGTCCTTGAAAACAGGAGCCCCTTCCACTGGGATTGTGGTAGCCCTGTTAAGCCTGGACACCGGAGGGTCCACTATTGGGGGGAGAGGTCAATTTTTTCAGAAAAAAGGGTAACGTACCGCAAAATTCTTTGGGGATGTAAAAACCCTTAGTGGGTTTTCCCACTCCTTGTATAAGAGCTTATCAAAATAAGAGACACAAGGAAACACTTAAGCAGTGCGGGCAGGTTTACGGAACCCAAAAAGGGACTGGTGTCTCTGCTGCTTCTGCAGCATTCTCCAATTTTAGCGTATCCAGCACTGCAGTAATAAGGTCAGATACCAAAGCCTTAGCGCGTACTGACCTGGACTTTGAGTCATGGTCACGGTCTGCAGTCTGAAGCCTCAGAATCCGGACCATCAGCCATAGCTGGGCCTGGTTCAGCTTCAGAATTATCCCCGGAAGATTGCAGGGGACAGAGGCATTTGCTACCCCCGTGTGCTGCTTCCACCCTGGCAACAAAGGCCTCTAGGATTGCCGACATAGCATCCATAGATACATCAGGGGCACCAGCTGTCAAATCAGGTGTTTCAGGGAAAAAAAATTCTGCTTCAGACGCCATGCTGACCCAATTGCTGAGACCCACAGAGCTCCAGGCAAGGTATCAATAGGCCACCCTCCTAGCTGATACAGAGATGCAGGTTTCTCCCAGAGGACTCACCACGCTTGGGACGGTACCGCTACTGCTGCAGTGTGTTCCGCCTGTGATGCTATCCCACCGCTGCTGTGTCAGTCTGATTCCCATAAGCGTAAACATGGCCGCCGAGCAGTCGATAGAGGCCAAAGTGCCGCGAACCACAAGAAAATGGCCGCCGAGCGGCGATATACACAGTCGCGAAACCACAAGAAAATGGTCGCTGGACAGTCACTAGAGGCCAAAATAGGCATGGAGGAAGAGAGACACACACACACACACACACACACACACACACACACACACACGTAAGCAAAATTAAATTTTTTAAATAACAGCGCAGCCCCGCTCCAGATGGAGCCCCCCAGCACCCTTAGCTCAGAGCCCAGGGAGGAGGGAAGGAATGTTCAGCCAAGTCACCCTGCCGGGGCAGGGGAGCTATATACCTTTCCTGCGTGGATCGTGCTGGAAGACATTCCAGACAGATCACCATCCACGCACGGAGGCAACTGTCGGCCAGGCATGCTGTGATTGGACCCTAGGGAACGATCATATGCATGCCCTGGAGCACTAGCTCACCCGACAGGCTACTGCGACTTGGCCATAAGGTCAGCTGAAGCCGAGCGGTCCGATGCAAGCCTTGGAGCGCAAGCTCACCGGACAGGCTACTGCGACTCGGCCGCAAGGTCAGAATGCAGGACCACTGGTCACCCGTAGAGCGACGGGCATGTCGTGGAATACCAAGCGTGTAGCTAGGGCCGGCACACGCTCGATGGCCGAAACTGGGGGGACTACAAGGATCGAGGACCCAGCCTGTCACCCAGTCGGCAGTTGAGCGAAGATTGCAGGAACCAAAACAAAAAAAATAAAATCTTTTCCCTAGACCAATGGGCCTGAAGGCAGCCATGTCCTACTCCTTGCTAGACAGGAATAAAAAAAAAAAAAAAAAAAAACTGATCTGCGAGATGCAGAGGAAGGGGATATACCCAGAGGGTCCGCCCCCTGGGCGGTACTGTAGAAGGTGTGATGCAACACTTTTTACAAGTTTTTCTGCCTAGTCACTCCTAAATAACAGATAATACCCACTATGTCAATAGAACGCTGTGTTGGTCCATGAACGAAAGAGAAAACCTCAGTTAGACTTACCGGTAACGGTATTTCTACGAGTCTTTCAGGACAGCACCTGGAGAGAGCGCAGCTCCACCCCTTTTCCCAGGAAACACTGCAGTCAGTTTTCTTTAAAGACCGGACACTTCCACCATGGCCTCAGTTGTTTAAGAGTACCTCCAGCCATGCTGAAATTAGATAAGCAGAACATAGCAATAACACCACATCTTATTACTTTAGGGCGGGTCATCGGTGCTGTCCTGAAAGACTCGTAGAAATACCGTTACCGGTAAGTCTAACTGAGGTTTTCTCACCTCGTCTTTCAGGACAGCACCTGGAGATGATAAAAGAGTACTTACTCTAGGGTGGGACCACTGCCTGTAGGACCTTTCTGCCAAATGATTGCTCAGATGCAGAGAGTAAATCCAACCTGTAATGGCGGGTGAAAGTGGAGAAGCTTGTCCACGTAGCCGCCTTGCATATTCTTCCCGGCGAAGCTCCAGCTCGTTCTGCCCAGGATGTTGCTACTGCCCGGGTTGAATGAGCCCCTACTCCTGTGGGAGGTTCTATCCCTGAAGCTCTGTAGGCTTCGCCGATAGCCATTCGTAGCCACCTACCTATGGTATTTTTGGACGCACTATAACCTTTACGTGGGCCAGAAAACAAAATAAACAGGGAATTCGATCTTCTGAATTCACTTGTTATCTTTAGATAGTGCAGTATGCACCTCCTTACATCCAAGCTGTGAAAGGCTTCTTCTTTCGTGCCCACTGGTGTAGGACAGAAGGAAGGGAGAACTATTTCCTGTGACCTGTGGAATACCGTTGCCACTTTTGGTAGGAAGCCCGGGTCAGTTCTCAGCACTACCCGGTCTGGAAATATAGAAAGGAAAGGTTCTATGATTGACAGGGCCTGTAGATCACTCACTCTCCTAGCTGAGGTAACCGCCACTAAGAGTGCTACCTTAAGGGACCAAAATTTAATCGTTGCTTCCTCCGGAGGTTCAAAGGGTCTTTTTGTCAGACCCTGTAGCACCAGAGATAAGTCCCATTTTGGGAAGAACTTAAAGGGTACTGGCCTAACTCTGGTCAGTGCCTTAAAAAAATCTAACGATAAGGGGGTCCTGAGATAGTTGTCTCTCCAGGAACACCGATAAGGCGGCTACTTGCACCTTTAGGGTGCTAATCGCCAACCCCTTCTCCATTCCCTCATGGAGAAATTCTAATACAGAGATAGTCTCCTTTGGTGAACAGATCTTTTCTCTGCACCAGGAATTAAAACATTTCCAAGCTTTGAAATGGATCGCTCTGGTGACCTTTTTTCGGCTGTCCAATAATGTTGAAATTAGTTTATTGGACAAGCCCCTCTTTTTTAGGATTTGCTCCTCAGTAGCCAAGCAGCTAGTCTGAGGTGCTTGATATTGGGATGTTGTAGGGGCCCCTGTGTTAAAAGGTCCTTCTGTAAAGGAAGAAACCAATGGGGTTCCACCGCCATCCTCTGGATGGTTGAAAACCAAGTCCTTTTGGGCCAGAATGGGGCTACTAGGATTAATGTTGTAGGCTCCTTCTGTAGCTTTTTGAGGACCAATGGGATCATTTGGAAGGGGGGAAAAGCGTAGCACAAGTGGAAGGTCCATGGTTGTGCCAGTGCATCTAGACCCTCCGCTTGATCGTGCCTGTTTAGGGAGAAGTATGTTTCCACCTTCGCATTGGCGTGGGATGCGAACAGGTCTATTTGGGGAACTCCCCATCTTCCTGTTATCTTCTGGAATACTACCGGATTCAGACTCCATTCTGATTCCAGTACTCTCTCGGCTTAGGAAGTCTGCTATTTGGTTCAGATCTCCCTTTAGGTGTACCGCCGTCAAGGAGGCTAGATTGGATTCTGCCCAGGCCAAAATGTGGAGGGCTGAGGATAGCAACACTCTGCTCCTCGTGCCTCCCTGCCTTGTTATATAAGCCACTGCCGTGGCATTGTCTGATAACACCTGAATGTGGTGACCCAGGACTTGTTTCTTGAACGCCCATAGTCCCAGTAGAATGGCCCTCAATTATCTCCAATTGGAGGATCTCCGGGCTTCTCTGTTTGACCATGTTCCTTGGGCCATCTGTCCATCCAGATGAGCACCCCACCCCCAGAAGCTTGCGTCCGTTGTCAATCTGTGTTCTACAGGGAAAGTCCAAAGCAGGCCTTTGTCTAAATTTGCTTGCTTCCTCCACCACCACAGCTTTCTCTGAACTTGAGGGGGTATTTTTATCAATTTTTCCAGCGACTCTCCGTAGGACCAATTCCTGAGAATTGTCTGCTGGAGCTCTCTCGCATGCAGACGTGCCCATTGTACCGCTGGTATTGAGGCGGTGAGTAGGCCTAGGACTGACATGGCTGCTCTGATTGTCATCGGCAGATTTGTTTGAGTCCCCTTTACTGCCCTCTGGAGTTTCTCTATTTTTTCCTCTGGGAGAAAAAGTCTTTCCTGTATGGAATTTATTGTATATCCAAGAAATGTTATCGTCTGGGAAGGGATCATGTTTGATTTTTCTTGGTTTATGATCCATCCGAGACTCTCGAGATGTCTTTTCGTCTCTTTTAGATCTTTCGCCAATAACTCCCTTGTCTTGGCAAATATCAGGAGGTCGTCCAGATATGGCACTATTGATATCCCCTTTAATCTGAGGGGTGCTAGAGCCTCTGCTATGACCTTTGTAAATATCCTTGGTGAGGATGACAGTCCGAAAGGGAGGGCTCTGAACTGCAGGTGTGAGATCGAGTCTCCCGTCTTTACTGCTAATCGCAGATACTTCTGTGATATTGGCGCTATAGGAACGTGTAGGTACGCATCCCTCAGGTCTATGGATGCCATAAAACAACCTGGCGTCAGGAGATGTTTCACTGAGAAAATTGTGTCCATCTTGAATCTTTTGTATCTGATGGACCTGTTTAGTATCTTCAGGTTCAAGATCAACCGGAATTTTCCTGACGTCTTCTTCACTAGGAAGATGTGTGAATAGCACCCTATCCCTTCCTCTTCGGGGGGAACAGCTATAATTACCTCTTGCTGGATGAGTTCTTCCAGTAAGGATGACATCCCTATAGACTTCTCCAGGTCTCGAGGAGTCTGGGTTATATAAAAACGGTTTGGAGGGGGTTGCGAGAATTCCAGCCTGTAGCCCTCTGATATTATTTTGAGGACAAATGGACTGGACGTCGCTGTCTTCCATTGTGGAAGAAAGGCCTGTAACCTTCCTCCCACCGTTGGCGGACTGTCACTGGGTGTTTGTGGTTTGGCCAGGAGGGCGGAATAGTACCCCTGACTTTCCTCTCCCTCTCTGGGACCTCCAAGGTCTTATAGCCCGTGTCTTTTTTAACCTCGGTTTGCCGAAAAGCACGAAAATTAGTTTTACCCTGAGGAACCACTTTCTTCTTTATTGGGAAAGCCTTCTTTTTATCAGCCGTTCTATTAAGTACGGCTTCCAAATCAGGGCCAAAAACTAAGTCACCGTCAAAAGGCAAACCACATAACTTCGCCTTTGAGGCTATATCCCCTGACCAGGTCTTAACCCATAAGGCTCTGCGGGCTGAGTTGACCAAGGCTGCTGATCTAGCTGACATTTTGATAGATTCAGCAGAGGCATCAGCCATGTACCCTACCGCCTTCTGAAGTATAGGCAGCGTGTCAAATAGATCCTTACGAGAAGTTCCCGCCTCAATGTGAGTTTTTAATTGCTCCAACCAGTGTTCTAAGTTTCTCGCTACCACGGTTGATGCCATTGCTGGCTTAAAGTTGGCTAGAGTCGAATCCCATGCCTTTTTTAGTAGGGAGTCTGCCCTCTTGTCCATGGCATCTTTTAGGGTGCCCATGTCCTCGAAGGCCAAGTCTGTATTCCTTGAAACCTGCGAAAAGGCTGCGTCAAGTCTTGGTTTTTTATTCCAAACCTGCTGACTATCATCCTCAAAGGGGAATCTTCTCTTGAGGGATCTGGAAAAGAAAGGTGCCCTCTCTGGGTCCTTCCATTCTCTCTTTACTGTCTCGGAGATGTATTTGTGCACTGGGAACACCCGTTGCTTTACTTCTCCCATGCCTTGAAACATCTTATCGTGCAAGGATAATTGCGTCTTATCCTCTTCGATATTAAGCATTGTGTGTATTGTTTTTAATAGATCGTCCACTTCCTCCAGGGATAACCTATAGCGGGAAGAAGAAATTTCCCTTTCTTCTTCCTCTTCTTCATCCGAACCTGTGGCAACATTTATCTCCTCATCCTCTGAGTCGCTGACCCCTCTGGGTGCAGGAGTACTAGGATGAGAACAGGATGGTGAACTGCCTTTCCTGTTTGGCTGGGCCGCCGGACGTCTATCCAAAAAGGAGCGGAATGACTGAAAAGTGTCCGCTAGTTCCTTTCGGAAGGAGCTTAATAGCTCCCCTGGTTGAGCAGCAGCTGAGGCAGTTTCCTCTTAACAGCTCTGCAATACATGTCTTGCATAGCGCTTTAGGCCATGTTTCCCTAAGCGTGTCTTTGCAAGACAGACATCTCCTCTTGGGAAGAGGAGAGGAGTGTTTGGTTTTGTCTTTGGCTTTAAGCTGAAATACACCAACACCATACTATATTTAAAACATTTTTAAAACATAATAGTAACCAAAACCTTCTAAATCAGCTGGGAAATAAAAAAGGAAGTAACACTTTAGCCCTTACATTTATAAGCACAGCTTACCTAGTGACTCACCCCCTGAGCCACCATAACAACAAAAAAAACAACTCTCTAGTAACAATCTCTAGGGAGAGTGGCACAGGCTCCTTTGCTTTCCCTCCAGGGGAGAAAAGGAGGGAAAGAATATACAAGACCCCATAAAGTATATGTACAGGGACCTCTGTCCCTGCTTACCTGGGTCTGGCTGGTGTGAGTGGCTCCTGTTCCCACCACTGCCGCTTGTTCCTCTTCCATTGCGAGGTTGAAGTGGCGTCCGACAGCTCCTTTTTTGATTTTCCCGGTCCTTTCACCGCTGTGAGGACCGGAAATGATACCAGCCGAAGGCCGCCTCCTCCCCCTGCGTTCCAGCGGCCGGAACCGGAAGCCGCGTCGCACCACGGGAAGTCCCGCCCCCGGCCGGAATGACGCGCTCGCCATCCGGGACCCGGAAAACATGGGGATACAAACGAAAGAGACGCTGCTCGTCTCCTGAGGAGCACGCCATCCCTCCTTCCATGCCCCCAGTGCCGGTCTGATGAGAGCGGGCCCTCCCGCAGCCTGAACCCTCGCCGGGTATGAAGGGGAGAAGGTACCGCAGCATCCACCTCACGTAAGGGGGGGTGCTGGGCTGGCCTGGAACAAAGAAAAAAACTAACAGGTATGCCCCATACTGTCTCCACCTGGAGAGAGCGCAGCATACCCCTGGTTCCCTGCAGCGCTTCCACCATGGCGGAGGAAACACTACAACTGAGGCCATGGTGGAAGTGTCCGGTCTTTAAAGAAAACTGACTGCAGTGTTTCCTGGGAAAAGGGGTGGAGCTGCGCTCTCTCCAGGTGCGGTCCTGAAAGACGAGGTGAGAAATAAGCGGTTCTAGTAATGCATTTGCAGGAAACGCATGCAAAGGCTGGGAAGGTTTCAAGGAACCCAAGGAAGAGACCGAGCTTTCAGGAGACTATGTTAGAGGAAGCATGAAAGTAGAACGAACCATCTCCATAAGAGATTGTATCTGCAATTTCACAGATTGAGAGGCTGAAAAGGGTTAATCTACTGTTTCCTCCGCAGAGGAATCCTCGGTTTGTTTTTCCTCCTGATTGACTGAGGGTAGCACCTCATCATTTGCAAAGGTTCTGCAGTGGGGGAGAGGGATCTAGTGCGCTTCCTATACATTTGAATTGGGGATGCGATTAAAGCCGCTAATCTTTCTTCCAGACCCTGCAGGGAGGAAGAAAGGACATCTTCAGTCACATATACAGGGGCTGAGATGTGAGAAGCAGTTGCACCAACAATTTGTTCCAATGGCTCACCCTGGCTTGCCATAACTGGTAATTCAGGCGAGGATGACCGCGTGGAAATGCGACTCGAGATCCTAACGCCTGGGGGTGGAACCCCTTTGGTATTTATGGTGTCTTTTTTGGTAAGCATAGTCCCTAGTACAAAAAACAGAGGCACTATACAATTTGCACTTAATTGCTGAATATAGTCATGACACAATAAAGCCACTATAAAGTTCAGCCTAGTGCTGGGGAAAAAAAAGGGTCTTCCTGCATCAGGAATGCCAGTTTGCAACCCTCACGTGTCCCGCAGCTCCTGTGTCTGTGTGCAGACTGCTTGTTTCCTCCTCGTCAGCCGAGGAGAGACCGACACAGCTGTAGTTTTATCTGTTTGCCTGGCGTGCGTACTTATGGACGTTTCACGGCACTGCGCTCAAGCCCCGCCCCCTCCGAAAAACCCTGCCTTTTTTTAAAATGTTCCCACGCTCGTACACGCCGCTTTGAGGGAGGAAGAAAGCTGTTTAGAGTCTCTCTCTCTCTCATTATGGACAATGCGCCGGTCCTGAGGGCAGGAGTTTTTAGGCGAGGCTTCGGCCTAGTCTGGCGTCCAGCTTTGCGGCCCTTTCCCAGGATCGCAGTGGATCGACTTCTCCCTTGCACACCCCGGAGAGGCCACCAAGGCAGGAGCATACTAGCTCATTAGGAATTACTTACCTAAGATCAAAGCCCCCACAGCGACCCTCCTCCTCCGTCACCGCCATGATACCCGGAGTGACTTCCGGGTATCGCTGCTCCGGCGCAATGACTGGCCGGAGCAGCGATGACATTACTCCCGCGCATGGGAGCCAGCAGTGACAGCAGAATAATCCTTTACTAGCGGCAGGCTCAGTGTGCCGTTGTCTATGGCGCGCATGCGCCGTAGACATCGATGCCCGTTTTTTGGAAAATATCTCCTTACCGTGTAGGTTAAGGAGATTTCTTGCACCTACAGGTAAGCCTTAATCTAGGCTTACCTGTAGGTCTAATTGGTCTGTAAGGTTTACAACCACTTTAAGGCTATGTGTCCCATGATGTACGATAAAGAAAATTGATTTTTCGGGTAACTCAAAAAATAGGATTTTTGTACACAGCCTCTTAATATTTGACAAGTGGGTTTATGTCCCTGCTCGCAGGAGAGAACTAGGCAGAATGTTAGAGGTTACAATATACATTCCAAAACCAGAGCTAAACAGCCCCACCCAGGGGGCGGGACATAACCCTCCTACCTGCAGCCAGCAGCCCTCAGTTCGTAACAAAGCAGTACAAACCTTAAAAAGGAAGGGTGGGTGCTGTGTCAGTCCATGGACGTCAGAGAAACGGATTTTACGGTGAGTACAAAAATCCTATTTTCTCTTACCATCCATGGACTGACACAGCCTCTTAATACAGTGTCAAAAAGAGGGGTGGGAGCAGTATGAAAAGGAAAAAAAAAAAAAAAACTCCACTCCAAACAAGTAAAGCTCCTCAACTGAGAAGTTGCAACTTAAACAGCAGCCTGCAACACCTTGCGGCCGAAGGAAGCATCAGAAGATGCAGCCACATCAACCTTGTAAAACGTATGAAAGGTATGTGCGGACGACCAGGTCGCCGCCTTGCACACTTGTGCAACCGACGCATGATGTCTGAAAGCCCAGGAAGCATCAATTGCTCTGGTAGAATGCGCCGTAACCGGAAAGGGAGGTGCCCGCCCCTTAAGGGCATCGGCCTGTTTGACGGTCTGCCTAATCCATCTAGAAATGATGGCAGGCGACACGGCTTGGCCCTGTTGTGGACCAGACACAAACCGCGAGTCAGACTTCTGAACGGGAGCAGTAACAGACAGGTACACCCGTAATGCACGTACCCCGTCTAGCATGTGAAGCGCAAACCCTCTGGGATGCGATGGATGAGGACACAAGGACGGAAGAACAATGTCCTCATTAAGGTGAAAGGCCGAGACCACCTACGGAAGAAAAGAAGGTCACGGACGCAACAGCATTATCCCTATGGATGACCAGGTAAGGCGGCTTGCAAGACAATGCCGCCAACTCCGACACCCGTCTGACAAAAGTAATGGCTACCAGGAAAGCCACCTTCTGAGACAAGGTTAAGAGGGAAATCTCTGATGTTTCCAAAGTGAGGTTCTTGAAGAACCGAGAGCAGCAAATTCAGATCCCAAGGAGGGAGAGGAGGTTTGACGGGGGGGGGGGGGGGATAACATGGCTAACCCCCCTGCACAAAAGGTACTAATCAAGGAATGGCCTGCTAGCGGTCGTTGAAAGAAGACAGCCAAGGCCGAAATCTGACCCTTGATGGTAAGAACAGCAGGATCCTGGGAATGGAATACGTCCGTGGACACCAATCCAGCTCCTTGCACAGAGCGATTTAAGCCTTCCAGGTACAGCAATAGATCTTTCTGGAGGAAGATTTCCATGCCCTCAGCATGGTCGAGATGACCAAGTCCGAGAGACCTCGGTCCCTCAGCGCCTGGCTTTTAATAGCAATGCCGTTAAAGCCAGCGACTGTAAAAGCAGGACGAAGTATGGGAGCTTGAGACAGAAGGTCCTCCCGCATCGGAAGTCGCCATGGAAGGCCCGCCACAAAGCGCACAAGATCGGCGTACCAAGGGCGCCGAGGCCCACCTGGAACGATAAGGATCACAGGAATCCCCACGGCCTCCACCCTGCACAGTAGTCGAGGAAACAACTTCAGTGGAGCATTGCACAAATCAGCCGATACTGAACCCACAGGGCCACTAATCTCAACACGAATCTCGACACCTTGCGAGTGAGTTGAGAGGCCAGAAGGTCCACATCCGGTACCCCACCTCCGGCAAAGGAGATGAAACGCCTCCGGATGCAAGGACCATTCCCCTGGAATGTAAACGGCCGACAGAGCCATCCTGCAGCAGTATGGGTATGACTGCCCCAAAGAAACATCGTAATATATTGGAGAAGGAAGGTCCCAGCTTAAGGGACGCCTCTACTGTTAGCCAAAGAAAGGCAAATCTGTCAGAGCTTCCTTAGAAACTCGGTCAGTGGACCAGTATATCAGCCTTTTCAGGCGGCGCAAAACCACCCCGGACACAGACCCTAGAGGCTAAAGCAGTTGCAGTGCACCTGCTGGTCGACTGATTGAGGAAGCAGATGCTCCTCCACTGCCTGGTACAAAAGCTTTGCCCAGTCATTGAGCGTCAGAGGCACCAGAGACGCAGCCAACGTGCATAACACTGACCTCAGCATGGCGAACACAGTCCAAGCCATCGCTTCTGATCACCACTGAAGGGCAGGTGACCCCCTTGCCTGGAAAGTGGTACCCCTGATACCAGGGATTCAACTTCAAAAAAGGGAAAAACACATATCCTCATGACAATGCTCTACAAGGAATAACTTGCGTTGAGGGACCAAAAAGGACCTCTGCGACAAACCCAGTCCCAATCCACGAAGAGTCGGCGCACCTCTTCAATATAGAGTGGGTCGAGTGTGACTCAAAAAAAAAAAAAAAAGGGACTGACACCTTCCAGCAGCTACTTCATTGATAAGTGCCGATTGTACAAACACATAATTTATACCGTGTATTGCATCAAAACGTGCAATTGGAGCGTGTGAGGAACCCCCTCAGCCACAGAGAGCATAGTACAACCACAAACCGTGTAGGTATTATAGAATGTGTGATAAACATTTTGAACATGTTTATATTGTGCATAGCGCCAAAGGCGCGCATACCGTTGGAGCGTGTGAGGAAACCGGAGTACCCGGAGGAAACCCACGCAGACCCAGAGAGTATAAAAACATACATATACTGTGAATGTATTTAGTGTCCTGTATAAACATATTGTGTATGTTTATACTGTGTATGGCACCGAAGGCACGCACATCATGGGAACGTGGGAGGAAACCCACGCAGACAGAGAGCAATTATACATACACTGTGAATGTATCCAGTGTTGAGTATAAACATATTGGGTAAGTTTAAACTATGGTGCCAAGGGCGCTTATCTCTGTATCGTTCCAACCTGCGTATATGTGCTGCCGAAGCAGCACCAACCTGCAGATAAAAAAACAACCTGACACCTCAGACCGTGGTCCTGTCAGAGTCAGAGCGTTCCCCAGGAAATGGTGGGAAACCACAAGTGCAGAGACTCCACAAGTGCAGAAAGCTCACAGGGAATAGACAAATGAAGTCCCCCCACCATGCTGCACTGACGGGGGGGGGGGGGGGGGGGGGACTGTGTATCACTGTATCATCCATGCTGCTCTAGAAGCAGTGTGTGAGGAAACAGTGAGGAAGCTGTGAGGAGAATCGTGTTGCGCCCTGCAGGAGCCAGCACCAAGCCAATGGTGTAATAGAAAAGCTTTAAATGAACCAAGGGAGACTGCCTACACCAAAGGTTCTCCAGCTGCAGCCTCCACAGCTTGAGTGTCCCTCACCATCAATGAGTTCACTACCAAGCGTCCTTTCAATTACTGATCCAGGAGTCTTCCTCAGAAGGAATGTCCTGGTCAAAAAAATATACAAATATTCATAGCTAGGGTCCTGTGCAGCAGCCATGCCCATATCTGAACCAGAGCACTCCCCTTTGTGGGGAAAGGATGCTTTTAAGCTCCCCTGCGCTCGCACACTGCTTCCAACCTGGCACAAATGGAATCCAGGACTGCCGAGAACTGGTCCCTAGAGACCATAGGTGCATTAGCACTGCCTGTTGCTTCTGACAGAAAGGGGGAAGCAGGTGAACCAGACTCCATAACTCGCCACTCAGACTTTTTGCCAAATAAATAGAAAAAAAGCCCACCCTCCGGCTGCGCTGACTGTGGGAAGTTACCCAGGGGACTCACCAACCCGGTTAAGACTGCTCGGTTCCACTGCCAGTGCTATGCATACAGCGCAAATGAGCAGTGAGGAGAATTGCGCCATTCAGCAGCGATAGAGGCCAAACAGTATAAAAAGCGCACGCAGCACCAAGAAAATGGCCGCCGTAATGTAACTGTGCCATAGCGATCCACGGCAAGATGGCCGCCATGCGCACCAATGTAAAACATAGAATGACAAAAAAATAAAAATATAGCGCCAAAGGGCGCACAGGCCCAAAACACTGAAAAACATCCCCCAGCTCCATGCAGACACCCATGAGCCCCCCCCCCCCGGGACAGAGTGACCCCCAGACAGCACAGCGCCAGAGTAAAGTGACAGAGCAACAAACAAGGGGGAGACAGAAAATCCCCCAGACACAGGAACACAGCATGTACTCACCTGCGGAGGCAGGAGATACTATTTACCCATCCCAGAAGGACCCACTGGTGTGTTCCTGACAGACCTATCACAGTTCGGTACTGAGTAGCTGTCGGCCCGGTGCACCGCGAAAGATACAGAACTGTTCAATCTTATGCGGACCATAAAAGCCCACCGGCCACCCCTGGAGTCACGGGGCATGTCGTGAACTGAGTCTCACGCCGAAGCGAGGATCAGCACGCTCGATGGTCGGACAGGGAAGACTGAGGATATCCAATGTACCCAACCTGTTGCCCATCCGACAGTTGATAGATCTCAAAAATAGGGAGCCTTGCAGGACAAGGCTGCCAGCTCAGAGACTCGTCTAACTGACGTAACAGCCACCAAAAAGACCACCTTCTGAGAAAGTGTAAACAGGGGAATATCTCTAATATTCTCAAACGGTGCCTTCTGAAGCACCGAGAGGACTAGGTTCAAGTCCCACGGAGGCAGCGGGGAACGGACCGGAGGGGCCACATGTCGAGCCCCCTGCACAAAAGTACTCACGAGAGAGAAAGTGAGCCGTCAGGGGTCCCTGAAAAAAAAAAAAAAAAAGCCAGGGCAGATATCTGTCCCTTAAATCGTACTTAGGGCAAGCCTTTGGTCCACCCCATGCTGTAAAAACAGCAGGATTCTGGAAACCAAATAGGTACACGGATGCCATTTCATTTCCTCACACATGGAGATGTAGGCCTTCCAAGTGCGGTGATGAACCTTCCTAGAGGACGGTTTTCGAGCACTTCTCATCGTAGAGATTACTGAATCTGACAGGCCCCGGTCTCTCAGTACCTGGTTCTCAACAGCCATGCCGTTAAAGCCAATGACTGTAAAGCAGGATGGAGTATGGGACCTTGCGATAGAAGGTCCTTCCGTAGTGGTAGGCGCCAGGGATGTCTGCTACCTGACGTACTAGATCGGCATACCAAGGACGCTGAGGCCAATCTGGAGCGATTAGGATCATTGGAATTCCCTCTGCCTCCACTCTGCGGAGCAGAAGAAGCCTTAAGGGAGGGAAGGCATAGATTAGCCGATACTAACCCCACGATGCCACCAAAGCGGCCGTTGCGTTTGCCCATGGGTCTCTTAACCGGGCCACAAACCTCAATACCTTCCGATTGAGTCGGGAAGCCAGAAGATCTACGTCTGGTGTGCCCCATCTTTGGCGGAGGAGTTGGAACACCTCCGGGTGTAAGGACCATTCTCCCTGGTCCAGCATCTGGCGGCTCAGGTAGTCCGCCTGCCAGTTTTCCACACCCGGAATGTACACGGCCGACAGTGCCAGTATGCTCCTCTGCCCACTTCAGGATGCAAGCGACCTCCGATGCTGCAGCTGAGCTTCTTGTTCCTCGATGATTGACATATGCCACTGCTGTGGCGTTGTCTGACTGGATCCTGACTGGACGCCCTTGCAGCCTCCGAGACCATTTGAAGAGGCACAGCCCGATCGCCCGGATTTCCAGGACATTGATTGGCAGGAGGGCTTCCTCTGGGGTCCAGCGACCTTGCGCCGACTGAACACCCCAGACTCCCCCCAACCTGTAAGGTTGGCGTCCATCATGATCACTATCCAGTAAACCGGAAGAAATGACTTCCCGGCCATTAGAGCCGGTGCTGTCAGCCACCATACCAGGGATCTTCTGACTAGGTGGCTCACTCGGATTTGATAATCCAGAGATGAAGGGCACCTGTTCCATCTGGACAGAATTTCCTTCTGTAACACTCGAGTGTGGTATTGAGCATATGGGACCGCCTCGAAGGAGGCTACCATGAGGCCCAACACTCGCATGCAAAAAACGGAGTGACGACCAATTCCTGGAAGTCAGCTGCCGTACTGCAGCCCGGAGGGTCTGCAACTTCTCCACAGAGAGGAATACCTGCCTCTGAGGAATCCAGAATCAACCCCAGGTACACTAGGCGTTGAGTGGGCACCAATACTGACTTTTGCGTGTTTAGTATCCAACCACAGTCTCGAAGAGTCTGACAGGTAATTGATACGCTTACCTCTAATTCTGATCTTGAAGGGGCCTTCAGCAGAAGGTCGTCCAAGTAACCTGTGATAGCGATACCCCGCTGTCTTAGAAGTGCCAGAATCGGAGCGAGCACCTTGGTGAACGTCCTGGGTGCTGAGGCAAGGCCAAAACGGGAGGGCCACAAACTGGTAGTGGTTCTTCCCGATAGCAAATCGCAGAAACCTCTGGTGTCTGGAGTATATGGGACATGCAGGTATGCGTCCTTGATGTCCAAGGAGGCCAGAAAGTCTCCCGGATGGAGAGCCGTGACTACAGATCGAACCGACCATCCGAAATCTTTGTACTTTCACAAAGCAATTGAGGGCTCTGAGATCCAAGATTGGACGAACCCCCTCCTTCGGCACAATGAACAGATTTGAGTAAAAACCCTGACCCCGTTCCTGTTCTGGAACAGGAATAACTACCCCGCGTTCCAGTAGACCCTGGACCGCCCCATACAGGGCCTCCCGACGGGTCGGTAGTAGCTGGAGATTGGAGGCGATGAACCTGTCCGGTGGACAAGAGAGAAATTCTATCTTGTAGCCTGAGGAGATTACTTAGCCAACTCACCTGTCGGAGACTAGAGCTGTCCACTGAGTCGTGAATTTGCGAAAACGTCCCCCCACCCGAGAGCTGGGTGGGGGCGGACCTTCATGCGGACGCAGATTTGTCCGCAGGCTTGTTGGGTCTGCGGGACCAAGGACGGTTTTGTCCTTGGGCAGGCGATTTATCGGCCTGGGGTCTTTTCCCTGTCGCCCTAGGGGGATGAAAAAAACGCTTGCGTGCAGTAAAGGAGGGCCCTTGGCGTGGCCCCTTACCCTTGCTAGTTTGGGGAAGCAAAGTGCTTTTACCTCCTGTGGCATCCTTGATGAGGTCATCCAGAGAAGCCCCAAAAAGTCTGTCGACCTTAAAAAGGCAGATCCAACAGGGCTTTCTTGGAAGTCTGGTCCGCAGACCAGCCCTTTAGCCAGATCAGGCGGCGTATTGCTACTGCATAAACCAAAGCTTTTGACAGCAGGGGAATAGTATCCATGTCTGACTCGCAGACAAACCTAAGGCCCTGGACCAACTGGTCGGCCAAAGTTATCTCATTAGGAGGAGCATCTCGCTCTTACTCCCTGGAGTAGCAATTTTGCCCATTCAGTAAGAGTCTGAGACACTAGGGCCCCCGCCAATGCCGGGCGTACTGCCGAGCCTACCACTGAGTATAGGTAGCGATCGTTTCAGCCTTCTTATCCACAGGGTCCCTGAAAACAGGAGCCCCTACTGGAATAGTGGTGGCTCTATTAAGTCTGGACACCGAAGGGTCCACTATAGGGGGGAGAGGTCCATTTCTTCAGAAAACTCTCCTCAAAGGGGTACCGTACCACAAACCTCTTTGGGGCTGTAAAGACCCCCAGTGGGTTCTCCCATTCCTTGTATAAGAGTTTGTCAAAATAAGACACACAAGGAAACACCTTAGCAGTGCGGGCAGGTTTATGAAACCCAAAAGGGGACTGGAGTTTCTGCTGCTTCTGCAGTATTTTCCAACTTTAGAGTATCCCGCACTGCAGTAATAAGGTCAGATACCAAAGCCGTCTCGCGTACTGACCTGGACTTGGAGTCATTCTCACTGTCCGATCGGTCATGGTCTGCAGTCTCTGATGCATCAGAATCTGGGCCATGAGCCGTAGCTGGACCTGGTTCTGCATCAGAAATATCCACAGAAGATTGCAGGGGACGGGTGCGTTTACTACCCCCTGTATTCCCGTGTGCTGCTTCCACCCTGGCAGCAAACGCCTCTACAATTGCCGACATAGCGTTCATAGACACCTCAGGGGCAGCAGCTGCTAAATCTGGTGTTTCAGGGGAGAAGACATCTGGCTCCGATGCCATGCTGACCACACGCTGACACCCACAGGGTTCCAGGCAAGATATCAATAGGCCACTCTTCTGCGCTGCAGAGATGCTGTGTTACCCAGAGGACTCACCACCCTGGACCGGTACTGCTATGCTGCCGTGTGCTGCGCCTGTGATGCTCTCCCACTGCTGCTGTGTCAGTCTGCTTCTTTTATCAGTGCTTCCTGTGTGAATTTTCGCGCCAGTGTAATGCACCCTAGAGGCCGGAGCTCTCGCAAAATGGCTGCCAAAAACGTCTGTATGGAAGGAAATGTGGGCTCTAAGAAAATGGCCGCCGAGCCGAAGATAGAGGTCAAGCAGCCGTAGCCCACAAAAAGATGGCCGCCGAACGGCAATATATACATAGAGGGTGGACACACATGGCCGCCGATCAGTTGATAGGGGCCAGTGGGTGTAGACTACAAGAAAATGGCGCCGAAACCACAGGAAGATGGCCGCCGGGCAGTCACTAGAGGCCGAACCCAGCATGGACCACCTCAAAATGGCCGCCGACAGCATGGAGGAGGAAGCACACACAGGTAAGCAGAAATGACATCTCTTTTAAATGTTAGTTACAGCCAGCCCCGCTCCAGTGGAACCCCTTAGGTGACCCCCAGCACCCTTTAGCTAGAAGCCCAGGGAGGAGGGAAAGGCAGGGAGAGCGGGAAGAAAGGGGCCACAACCACTTACTTGATCTCTCCAGGAATGTCCAGCTAAATCACCCAGCCGAGGCAGGGGAGTTTTACTTACCTATCCTGCATGTATTATGCTGGAAGACATTCCAAACAGATCATCTTCCGCGCACGGAAGGGGACTGTTGGCCAGGCATGCTGTGATTGGACCCAAAAGGGACGATCATATGTATGCCCTGGAGTGTGACGCTCACCGGACAGGCTGCTGCGACTAGGTCGTAACGTCAGCCGAAGCTGAGTGGTCCGATGCAGGCCCTGGAGCGTAGGCTCACCAGCCACCCGTGGAGCAACGGGCATGTCGTGGAAAACCCAGCGCGTAGCTAGGGTCGGCACACGCTCGATGGCCGAAACTGGGGAGACAAGGATCGAGGATCCAGCCTGTCACCCAGTCGGCAGTTGATCGAAGATCGCAGGAAACAAAAAATTTATCAAAAAATTTTTTTCCCCCCGGACCAATGGGCCCGAAGGGAGCCATGTCCTACTCCTTGCTAGACAGAAAAAAAAACTCATCTGCGAGATGCAGACTGAGGGGATATACCCGGAAGGTCCGCCCCCTGGGCGGTACTGTAGAAGGTGTGATGCAACACTTTTTACAAGTTTTCTGCCTAGTCACTCCTAATTAACGGATAATACCCACTTTGTCAATAGAGAAGCTGTGTCGGTCCATGGACGAAAGAGTAATATATTTTTTCTTAATGGTACATAATAAGACACGGTCGCGTTAGAGCCCAATTTTAGTTAAAGCAGTATCATACTCAAATGCAAAAATTTAATATAATGCAGCTTAGCAATTCGATGTGGTGGCTGCATTAGTTTTCTTGTTTAGGATATTTCCCCTGGTGATCCGACCAGTAACACACCTCCTGTATTAGAGTGCCCCAACTCTGGATAAAGGAGAACAGGAGGCACATTTGGTTATTGAAGAAAAAGGCAGAGAGGTCAGATAAAACACCACATCCCAATAATGACTAGAACAGAAGAAAGGGAGAGGAGGCAACAAACCTCTGGACTTTTAAGGTGTACAGTAGAAAAAGTGTGCAAGACACAATTACAAATAGATAAAATATTTAAATTGTATTACAAAGAAAAAAAAAAAAAAAAACGAGGGAAATATTCCATCCATATCAAAAAGTTTTAGGTTCTACTTAAACGAAGAAATACAAACACTACCACTCAACAGGTTTCACTTTTTAGAGCTTCTTGAGGAGATCCGGTGAGATGTATAAATTGCTATAAGCAGAGAAGACAGGAATGAAAACTATTGCTTGTGATTTAGCAAAAAGATAAATCAATCAATGTTGGCATATTGTGGATATGCAAAAAAAAGAAAATTGTGATTTAACATTAGCAAATATCAATGGATATCAGTGGCGGTGACCATCTGTCAGAGGCGCGTCTGGAGAGGGAAAGTGACACCTCTCTCCCACCCGTCCATATAATTTGTCCTTTTAACTGTCGGTAAGCAATTTTCTGATCTTTTTTTGTGCATTTTACTGCCATACTTTCTAGAATCTCATGAGGCTTGCTTGTCTCATGTGTTTGTTTTTTCCAGATTATCTCCTCTGATCACCATGTATATCCTGATACCTTTATAGTGCGGTTTCTCTGGGTCTACTATATGCTATGCTGGACTTATTTGTGACCAGCAAGACAATCAAAATGGATTCAACTTTTCAAGTATTCACAGAGGTAATTTACCTGCCGCCATTCTTAATAATGCATGGGATATATACCTCTTCATCCAAATAAAGTTTTTTGTACTATTTTCAAGCAGCCTTGGTAAAATTCATCTCTACCCACATCTATATCCATTGATATTTGCTAATAATGTTAAAATCACAATTTTCTTTGATGATTTGCATATCCACATCATGCCAACATTTTGATTGATTTATCACGAGCATGAGTTTTCATTCCTGTCTTTTCTGTTTATAGCAATTTATAAAATCACACCTGAATCTCCTGAAGCAGCTCTAAAAAGCAAAACATGAGTGGTAATGTCTGTATTTTTGCTTTTGAGTAGAACCTACAACTTTTGATATGGATGGAATGTTTCCCTCATGTTTTTTATCTTTGTAATAAAATATTTAAATGTTATTTGTAATTGTGTCTTGCACACTTTCTACTGCACATCTTAAAAGTCCAGAGGTTTGTTACCTCCTCTCCCTTTCTTCTGTAGGAGGCACATTTCGACAACAGCATCATCATTCTGAGGGGGAAGGGAGTGTTAAATGTACCAAGATATAAATACACTAAATATGAAGCTGAACTCCAGCTAAGTTTATAAAGTTATAGTAAACTTTTTTCCTTTTGGGATAAAAGGTTAATGGATATTGGTTGGGATAAATAAAACTGGTCATTGTAAGCACCCCCATCAGTGCTAAATGTTTTTTCCCTGAATGGATACATTTGTAGGAGAGCCGGTTTATTTTTCATTTAAGAATAGACTTACAGGCCAGAGCGCCAGATGTAAATTGAGATGAGAATTGGTAAGCTGCAATATAATAAAGGTTTGCTTTTGGCTTTAATACTGCTTGAAACACCAAAAAAAACAAAAAAACAACAAGGGGCATTACGTACTATTAGCGTGATGTGTACATTGTGCCGTCTACCGATTTAGGTGACATCTTCCTTCTCAGATGCTTTCCTCCCCCCCTCTACTGTCCCATAGTCTTAGTGCCACTGGGGGTTAATAGAACCAAGGAAGCTGACAGCCACTCATCAAGAAAGTCAACTATACCTGCCCTTTCCACCCAGTTAGTTTATTCATAGAAGCCGAACAATATCTTCTATGAAAAAAATATGAGTGGAGGACGTACCGGTGATATTCATAGATGCTATAGTACGATCTCTATGAATAGAAGAACTGGGTGAAAAAGGCAGGCACAGTTGGGCCCGTCACAGCCCCTCAGTTCTATTAAACCATGCTGCACTAAAAGATAACAGCAATGGGGTGGGGACATTGAAAGGGGATGATTTTCACCTTAACCACTTCAACACCGGGCTTTTTTACCACATCAATACCGGGCCTATTCTGGCACTTCTCATTTTTTCACTGATCTCAAACTTACAAGCCGCAATGGCGGCTTTGTTTACATCAGAGGACCCAGGCGTGACATCATCACATCGCGCCCGGGCCTCAGACGATCATAGAGACGACTGGTGACCATCTGGTCACCAGTCAGCTCTATGCTCGTCACGTGACCCACCACCGGACGATTCTCTCCGGGTCCCCGATGGCACGGGAGAGCCCGGAGAAGCACCGGATGGCGGCGGGAGGGGGATGTCCCCTCCCGCCGCCTATAAGAATGATCAAGCAGCGGAACCACCGCTATGATCATTCTTATGGTGCGCAGAATCACCGGCACAAGAAAAGGATATCTGAATGATGCCTCTAGCTGCAGGCATCATTCAGATATCCCCCCACAAAGCAGAGGACGTCCTATGACGTCCACCCAGGATGGGAGATCCCATCTGTGGACGTCATGACTATGGGCGGTAGGGGAAGTGGTTAAAATGGTTGTAAAAGTGTTTTTTTTTTTTTAAAACACACATGCAAGACAAAGCCATAATGAGCTAGTATGACTAGCATACTAGCTCAGTGTGCATCACTTACCTTAGATTGGGGCCCCCAAAGCCGTCCTCGTCTCCCCCTCCAGCCATCGCTCCACAGATACCCGGAAGGTTACTTCTGAGTATCGCCGCTCCGGCGCTGTGATTGGCTGGAGCGGCGAAGACGTCACTCCGGGCTAGACATGTGCATTCGTTTTCGTCCGAATGCATTTTCGTCCGAATTTCAGCTATTTTCGTTATCATTTTAACAAACGAAAACGAAAGCACAGAATCCAAAAACCAAAAGATCCGACATAAACAAATGCTTTATTTTCGTTTTCGTTGCTACAACAGTTCGATATAGATAGGAGATTTGACGTGACGCTGACAATAACAATCTGTGTCTATCGAACCTGTGGTCGAATGTGCCTAACCTTAACTCTATTAGTCCAAGATTATTCGACATAGGAGAGGAAAGATTCGACATAGGAGAGGAAAGATTCGACATAGGAGAGGAAAGATTCGACATAGGAGAGGAAAGATTCGACATAGGAGAGGAAAGATTCGACATAGGAGAGGAAAGATTCGACATAGGAGAGGAAAGATTCGACATAGGAGAGGAAAGATTCGACATAGGAGAGGAAAGATTCGACATAGGAGAGGAAAGATTCGACATAGGAGAGGAAAGATTCGACATAGGAGAGGAAAGATTCGACATAGGAGAGGAAAGATTCGACATAGGAGAGGAAAGATTCGACATAGGAGAGGAAAGATTCGACATAGGAGAGGAAAGATTCGACATAGGAGAGGAAAGATTCGACATAGGAGAGGAAAGATTCGACATAGGAGAGGAAAGATTCGACATAGGAGAGGAAAGATTCGACATAGGAGAGGAAAGATTCGACATAGGAGAGGAAAGATTCGACATAGGAGAGGAAAGATTCGACATAGGAGAGGAAAGATTCGGCATTAGAGAGAAAAGATTCGGCATTATAGAGAGAAAAGATTCGGCATTATAGAGAGAAAAGATTCGGCATTATAGAGAGAAAAGATTCGGCATTATAGAGAGAAAAGATTCGGCATTATAGAGAGAAAAGATTCGGCATTATAGAGAGAAAAGATTCGACATAGGAGAGAAAAGATTTGACATTGGAGAGAAAAGATTTGACATTGGAGAGAAAAGATTCGACATTGGAGAGAAAAGATTCGACATAGGAGAGAAAAGATTCGACATAGGAGAGAAAAGATTCGACATAGGAGAGAAAAGATTCAACATTATAGAGAGAAAAGATTCGACATAGGAGAGAAAAGATTCGACATTATAGAGAGAAAAGATCACTGCTTGTAGGCGGAACATTCGACCGGAAATGTATGATTGCAGAGTCGTACAGTTTCGCTGCTCCGTCGAATCTTCTTTGAACATTCGACAGACACCATAAGCCTTCAATGACAGATTCGACCTTAATTCAGATTTTCGGACGAATGCAATTTTTAACGAAAAACGAAATAAATAAAAACGAATTTCGGGAGTAACTAAATAAATTTATTTTTTGGACGAAAACGAAATTCCGAAACGAAATATTTCAGTGTGCACATGTCTACTCCGGGCTTGTGCGCGGGAGCCGTCAAATCCGGATTTGTGAATGGGGATTCTGACTGAATGCACCATTTTCTACGGCGCGCATGCGCCGTAGACATCGGTGCATGTCTTTTTTGCAAATATCTCCTAAACCGTGTAGGTTTAGGAGATATTTCTTGCACCTACAGGTAAGCCTTAATCTAGGCTTACCTGTAGGTGCAAGTTGCATAAGTGGGTTTACAACCACTAATGTCCTTTGTGCTTATTTGTTTCCCCATTTTTAACGAATCTTAGACCACTGGGACATCCAAAGGCAAACCCATGAAGGTCAAAAGCAAGTGGCCAAAATGCCCACCAGGAAAACCTGGAGGAAAGGAAAAAAGCCCCCTCTGCAGAGTGAGAGCCTTGTCCCATCACCTAAAGACACTAGCAAAAAAAATAATAAAAAAAAAAAAAAACCTGAGGCAATGCTGAGTGGAATTGGTTATGCAGGGCTTTGACAAGCTTTGCTATTTGCCAGTGTCCAATAACTGGAAGGCATAACCAAATGGTCAAATTAAAGTGATTGTAAACATTCAGGAAAAAAAAAAAAACCCACACGTCATACTTGTCTACTCTATGCAATGGTTTTTCAGAGAGCAGCACTGATCTCTTCTCAGTTCTCCCACTGGCATTCCTAGTACTGTATACTGAGCAATGTTGGGCGGCACAGACAGCATAGAGGCAAGTATACACTTTTACATGTATAATGTGACCGGGTAAACTTAAAATACAATAGGGTTGCTTTAGATCAATCATAAAAGATCATACCTTGAAAGCTCTTGCAACTCAGCAATTTTTTTTTTTAGGATTGTTAGCTCATTATTTTGTTGTTCAAACTCCTCCTCTCTTCTAGCAGAGGTCTCAAGAAGTTCTTGAAGCTGTTTCTCCAAGTTATCCTTTGTTTTCTTAGATAACTCTTGCAGCTCAAGTAGTTGCAGCTCCAACTGTTCTTTTTTTTCTGAAGCCTTATTCATCTCCTGAATTTGTTTTTCCATGGCTTCATTATTATTTTTTAGTTCACAATACTTTTGCTCTGCATCATTCTTTGTTTTTGCCAGCTCTCGCTGTAGTTCAAGCACTTTCAGCTCCAATTCACAAACAGTCTTTGTGGAGGTCTCTTGTACCGCAAGAAGCTTTTTTTCCAAACCTTTGTGAGTTTTGGTTGCGCTAGTCTTAAGCGCATCAATTTGCTGCTCCAATTCTTCCCTAGTTTTGGTTGAACTTTCCTTCAAGTCACGTAGCTCTTGTTCCAATTCTTGTCTAGTTATGGTTGAACTTTCCTGCAAGTCACGTAGCTGATGCTCAAGGTCTTTTCTAGATTTTGATGAACTTTCCTGCAAATTCCGTAGCCGTTCCTCCAATTCTTCCCTAGTTTTGGTTGAAGTTTCCTGCAGGTCAAGAAGCTGCCGTTCCAATAATTGCTTCGTTTTTTCAGAGGTCTCTAGGACTTTGAGAAGCTGCTGCTGTAATGCTTCCTTTGTTTCTTGTAGATCTTCTAAGGTCTTCTTAGATTTTAAAGATATCTCCTGGAGTTCAAGAAGCTGTTCTTCCAGTTTTGCTTTTGCTTTACAGGAGGTCTCCTGCTCGTAAAAAAGCTGCTGCCTCAAAGCGGCAGATGATTCCTGAAGTTCAAGAAACTGTTCTTCCAATACCTCTTTCTCTTTGTCCGAGGTTTCTTGAACGTTCAGAAGCTTCTTCTCTAGTTCGTTCGTTGCTTTAATTGAGCTATGCTCAACCTCTTTAAGATGTTGTTCCAACCCCTCTCTTGTTTTGGTTGAGGTTTCCTGAAGCTCAAGGAACTTCTGCTCCAATCTTTCCCTCATTTCAGAAGAGGCATTTTGGAGATCATTAAGCTCTTGCTCCATTCTTTCCTCAGTTTTTCTTGAGCAGTCTTGGAGCGCAAGTAGCTTTTGTTCTAAACTTTCCTTTGTTTTTGAGGATTCTTCTTCTAGTTTCAAATTTTGTTGTTTCAATGATTGCCTTTTCTTCAAATTTTCCTCAAGCTGCTGGTGGAGAACTTTCTTATCCATTTCTGCCTGGGAAATTTTATCCATAAGAGACATATTTGTCATCTTTAATGAGTCCATTTCTGTTGCTGCCGTAGTCCTGAAACTAGATGGAAAATACACGTTTATTAATATGATAAACCATCACATCTAACGCCAGTGAGTTTCACAGACATACTCTGATACCTTTCATATTCAGAGATCTGTAGCAGTAGGTTATTCTGCTCTTCTTGCAGCTGTGAAATGTGTTTCTTGTGTTTCACCTTTGCTTTTTCCAGCTCCTCATTTTTGCTGAGAAAAAAAAATTTTTAATTCAATATCAGTTTTGTTGACAGAATAAAAATATTAGCGCCATCTGCTAAAAGATAAAACACAAGCTCAAATTTTACACCCCAAGCACGCAACCTTTACTCTTGTACCTTCAAGCGTATTGCTGCAGGAGCACAGTTCAAAAAAACACACCTCTGAAGGGATTAAAGCACAAATCCATCTAATCGCATATAAAAAAAATAAAAATAAAAAAAAAGGAGCTATACATCTTTGCAGCATCTGTGCACAGTGCTGTTGGTACATAGGATTGCAGGAAGCCAAGCAGATTCAGGTAATTAAGGTGCATGTTTTTTGCCAATGTTTAACTGATTTTCTATTTTAGAAGCAATAACTTTAGAAGCAAATATATTATTGTAATCCACAAATATAGCATTAAATATATTGCGAATCTCATTCCCCCATGCCTGTACAGGCTCTGAAAAAAAAAAAAAAAAAAAACACATACTGTATTAAATTGTTCAAATTTCACTTAAATGTCAGGGAAATTACAGATTATGGCTTCTCTCAACCTTCTCATACTCTAAACAACTTCCAGCATTCCACTGAAGTTAGCCTCTGCATCCTCAAACTTCGCTCTGACAGCATCCTGCAGTTGTCGGCTAAACACCCAGATTTATCTAAAAATTCACACGAAGAAACCTTTCGCAGATATGTTTTGCAACTCCCCACATAGAACTGTATGGATGCAACTGGATGTTTGGCTGAAGATTACAAGTAAGCAGTGACAAAAAACAAAAAAAAACAAAAAACAGATTTATTCCAATCAGATTCCCTCCTCCCTCACTGATTATTTAAGTGGGGGAGCAGTTTGAGGGTGGGGGCTGTGCATGCTCATCTTGTTTCATCCTACATATGGGTGCGATTTGAAACACGCAGACAAAAAAGGTGAACTTGGCATTTTAAGAAAACACATTCTGAGGAATTCAAACACGTTACACTTTTTTGCCAGTAGGTCCCTTTAAAGCCACCGGTGCCCAATTCAGGCAAGCATTTGTCACACTTGTCAGTCCTGTTAGAGACTGTCGCAAATTCCACTTTAAAAACCTGTCAACTGAGTGCGTGGGACTCCCGGGAGGACACCGTAGCCGAGAGCTCCACATCACACCGGCCCTTCTCAGCACCCAAGCAGTCCGATTGAGCGGGACCCACCTCAGACCGACCCCACGCCTCCCGGAAGATGCAGGGAATCGACCCGCATGCCGCGCGACCCCCCAAAAAATAGGATTTTTTTATACTCGCCGTAAAATCCTTTTCTCTGAGTTCATAGAAGGACACAGCCTTAATCTTGACAAAGTGGGTATTAGCCTTCCTTTAGGAGTGACTAGGCAGAAAGTGTGAACAACTTCAAAGCTGAACAGCCCCGCCCAGAGGGGCAGTCCTACTGACTAAATCCCCTCAGCCAGCACCAAGCAGATCAGTTAGTCAAAAAGCAGTACAAACAAAAAAAAAAAAACAAAAAAAAAAAAAGGGGTGGGTGCTGTGTCCGTCCATGAACTCAGAGAAAAGGATTTTACGTTGAGTATAAAAAAAAAAAAATCCTATTTTCTCTTTCGTTCATGGACGGAAACAGCCTTAATCTTGACAAAGTGGGATGTCCAAAAGCAGTGTCAACAATGAGGGGTGGAAACAGCATTAAAACTACTTCACCCCAAAACAAAAAACAGAGCTCCTCAACAGAGGAGTTGCAACTCTAAACAGCCGCCTGCAATACCTTGCGGCCGAAAGAAGCATCCAAAGATGCACACACAACTTGTAAAGTTAGTGAAAGTGTGAACAGACGACCAGGTCAACACCTTACACACCTGGGAAACAGACGCTTGATGCTCTCAAAGCTCAGATAGCGTCCAGAAATACGTTGTCTCCTAGGATTCGACGGATGAGGACACAAGGATGGCAGTACAATGTCTTCCTTGAGATGGAAGGTCGAAACGACCTAGGAAGAAAAGAAGGCTGTGGATGCAGCACCACCTATCCTTGTGGAAGATTAGATAGGGAGCCTTGCATGACAAGGCTGCCAGCTCAGAAACCCATCTTAACTGATGTAACAGCCACCAAAAAGGACCACTTCCTCAGAAAGTGTTGACAAGGGAATCTCCCTGATGTCAAACGGTGGTTTCTGCAGCACCGAGAGGCCATGCCGTTAATCTAAGAGGCGCCTATTGCCCTGGTTGAATGCGCAGTGACAGGGAGGTGCCCGACCCTTTATGGCATAAGCCTGAACCACGATCTGTCGGATCCACCTTGAGATGGTGGCCGATGACAGCTGGGCCCTTCTTGGGACCAGCCACCGAAACAAACAGCGAGTCTGAACTCCGGAACGGAGCAGAAACCGACAAGTATACTCAGAGCTTGGACAACGTCCAAGGAATGCAAAGTCATCTCTTAGGATTCGACAGATGAGAACACAAGGATGGCAGTACCATGTCTTCCTTGAGATGAAAGGTCGAATGACCTTAGGAAGAAAAGAAGGCTGCGGACGCAGAACCACCTTATCCTTGTGGAAGGTCAAATCGGGAGCCTTGCATGACAAGGCTGCCAGCTCAGAGGCCAAGCCGTTAAAGCCAGTGACTGTAAAACAGGATGGCGCATGGGACCTTGCGATAGCAGGTCCTCTCGTAGCGGTAGACGCCAAGAGATGTCTGCCTCAATAGCCATGCCGTTAAGGCCATTGACTAAGCAAGATGGCGTATGGGGCCTTGCGACAGCAGGTCCTCTCGTAGCGGTAGACGCCAAGGGACGTCTGCTATACAAGCCCCCACGGAGGTAGTGGAGGGCGGACCGGAGGGGGCCGCATGCCAAACCCCCTGTACAAACATTCTCACTAGAGAGTGAGCCACCAGGGGTCATTGAAAAAAGACAGACAGGGCAGATTTTTGCCGACAATTGTACTTGGCAAAAAAATTTTGGTCCACCCCACGCTGCAAGAACAGCAGGACTCTGGAACCAAATAAGTACAGGGATGCCACCTCATTTCCTCACAAGTGAATATGTAGGTCTTCCAAGTGCGATGGTAAATCTTCCTAGAGGACGATTTCCGAGCACTCCTCATGTTAAGTACTCGGAGTCTGACAGCCCCGGTCTCTTAGCACCTGGCTCTCAATAGCCATGCCGTTAAAGCCAGTGACTAAAAAAGGATGGCGTATGGGACCTTGCAACAGCGGGTCATTTCTTAGCAGTAGACGCCAAGAGGCGCCTACTATCAGATACACTAGATCGGCGTACCAAGGACCTGGCCACCAACCTCAATACCTTCTGATTGAGTCGAGAAGCCAGGAAATCTAGGTCTGGCGTGAGTTGAGGTTCTTGTTCCTCCTTGATGGTTGACATATGCCACCACCGTGGCGTTGTCCGTCTGGATCCTGACTGGATGCCTCTGAGACCATGTGGAGAGGCACAGCCTGATCACCAAGTGGGATTCCTCCGGAGTCCAGCAACCCTGGTCGACTGAACCCCCCAGACCCACGCCCCCCCCCACCACCAACCGGTAAGGCTGGCGTCCGTCGTGATCACTATCCAGTGAAGGGGAAGAAACGACTTTCCGGACAGAAGTGCTGGTGATGTCAGCCATCAAACTAGGGAGGTCCTGACTAGGTGGCTCACCCGGATTTTACAACCCAGGGATGATGGGGCACTTGTCCCATCTGCACAGACTTTCCTTCTGCAACATTCGCGTGTGAATTGCGCATATGGTACCGCCTCCAAGGAGGCTACCATGAGGCCCAGGACTCTCCTGTAAAAGCGGCGTGACGACCATCATGGGGATGTCAAATGCCGCACCGCAGCCCGAAGGGTCTGTAAATTTCCCATAGTGAAAAACTTTTGCCTCTGAGGAGTCGAGTCAACACCAGCTATACAAGGAGTTGAGTCAGTACCATACTAACTGAGTGTTCAGTACCCAAGCCAAGTATTGGAGGGTCTGACGGGTAATAGACATGCTTACCTCTAACTCTAAGGTTGAATGGCCCTCAGAAGAATCTCATCCAAGTAGCCAACGATAGCGATGTCACGCTGTCTTGGCCAGACTCAGGGCGAGCACCCTGGTGAACACCATCGGTGCTGATGCCAGGCCAATGGGGGCGCCACCCTCTGGTAGTGATCTTCCCCGGCCGCAAAGTGTAGCCATCTCTGATGCCTGGTGCATCTGGGGACCTGCAAGTATGCGTCCTTGCCAAGTATGCCAGAAATCCCCCGGAAGGAGGGCAGCGACAACAGAGCGAACCAACTCCCTCCAGAATCTTTGTACCTTCAAAGCAATTGAGGGGCCTAAATCCAAAATTGGGCGAGCCTCCTCTTCCTTGGTACTACAACAGGTCCGAGTAAAAACCCCTGAACTGTTCCTGTACTAAAAACAGGAATATCACCCTGCGTATCCGCAGGTTTTGAATCGCCCCATCTAGGTCTTTCCGACGAGTCAGCTGAAGCTGGCGGTTGAAATAAATATAAATCTGTTTGGAGGGCAAGAGAGAACTCTTGTACCCTGAGGAAACTACTTCACAAACACACAGGTCAGGGATCTGAGATGTCCACCAGGTTGCGATTTCGAACACGTTCCCCTACCCGAGGGATGGGTGGGGACAGACCTTTATGCGGACGTAGATTTGTCCGCAGGCTTGTTGGGCTTGCGAAACCAGGGACGCCTTTTCCCTCAGCAGGCGCTTTATCGGCCTGGGGTCGGCTATTTGCCGCACTAGGCGGACGAAAAAAAAAAAAAAACGCTTGTTCGCGGTGAAGGAGGGCCTTAGCCCATGGCGTGGCTCCTTACCCTTTTTTGGATTGTGGGAGCAGCTTGCTCTTCCCTCCTGTGACATATTTATAATGTCCCCCCGGGATGCTCCCGTTTCGCCCTTAAAAGGGCAAATCCATCAGTGCTTTCTTGGAAGATTGTTCCGCAGACCAATCTTACCCAGAGTAGACGACGTAACACCACGCATAGCTAGAAGCTCTGGCTAACAGAGGAATCGTGTCCAAAGCTGGTTCGCAAACTAATTTTAGGCCATGTACCCTTGGTCAGCTAGGGCTGTCCGGGGAAACCTGGCATGCCTTTAACCCATTGTGCAGCATCTTTGCCCATTCAGTGAGTGTCTGAGACACCAGGGCCCCAACTATAGTTGGGCGCACAGCCGAACCCACTGTGTACAGGTTGCGGGTGATCGCCTCAGCCTTCTTGTCCACAGGGTCCTTGAAGGCAGGAACCCCTTCCACCGGAACTGCGGCTAGCTTGTTTTAGTATGGACATAGAAGGGTCCCCATCGGCAGTGAGGTCCATCTTTTTAAGCAACTCTTCAAGAGGGCAACGCATCGCCAGATTTTTAGGGACTGAAAACCTTCTGTGGTTTGTCACACTCCTTGTATAAAAGTCTATATAAAAAGACACCCAAGGAAACACCTTAACAGTGCGGGTCGCCTTACGGAACCCAAAAGGGACCGGCGCTTCTCTTTTTAGAGTGTCTTGCACTGCGGTGATAAGGTCACTTACCAGAACCCTATTGCGTTCTGACCCGGATCTGGGCTTCTGACGCCATGCTGACCCACGTGCCTGACAGTTCAAGGCAGGGCACAGTAACCCACCCTCCTAACTGCAGCAGAGACGAGGGGTTCCCACCCAGAGGACTCCCCATCCTGGAACAGAGTACGGATGCAGTCCGCCACGTGGTAGAGCTGCTTCCTTGTCAGCTATGCAGTCTGACCCCTCAGCAGCATGCGTCTGTCAGTCTGCGCCGTCTAAATGCTGTCTGATAGATGGCAAAATAGATGGCAGCCGAGCGGCCACACAGCGCCGGATAGAGCGTGATGGCACCAAGAAAAGCGGCCACCGAGCGGCGGCTAGAAGCCCACACAGTGTGGCTACAAAAATAGGATTTTTGTACTCACCGTAAAATCCGTTTCTCTGGCATCCATGGACTGACACAGCCTCTTAACACTTAACCCATGGGTTTATGTCCCTGCTTGCAGGAGAAGACCTAGGCAGAATGTGAGATGTTACACATACATTCTAAAAGCCAGAGCTGAACAGCCCCACCCAGGAAAAAAAAAAAATGAACTTACTATTCTGATGGTTGTGAATAAATGGGTTAACATTCAGTGTACTCATGGAGGAACTACCTACATACAATTTTTTTCTATATAAAACAAATGGATAGTATAACAAATAGTTTGTAATGGTTATGATAGAACCGGGTGTTGTGATGGAACCAGGTACTATGGTATATTACAGTATATTCAGATACACAATAGCTGGTATGATCTGTAAATATGAAAGTAGGTTTTATGCAGTTATAAAATGGCGCAGACCTCCATTTTCCTCATTCAGTCCCTCAGGCGCCAAGGTATTTAAAGAATAAATCCAAAAAGTTTCCCTTTCGCAGAGACGCTTGAAACGCTCTGCTTCAGGGAGAGAACGGGGCATAGATTCTAAGATCCAGACAAATAGACCATCCGAGGATTGGTCGTGAAATTCAGTGAAGTGTCGGGGGATACTGTGCTGATCTGACCCAGTTTCAATAAATCTGTAGTGTTCCCCGAATCTCTTCCTGAGTGTGCGTATAGTGCGGCCCACGTACAACAATCCGCATTGACATGAAAGACCGTAAACTAAAAATTCTGTAGAGTAGTTGGGAACAATAAAAAAAATTAATAAATCAGGGAAAGAAAGTTTTTTTTTTCCTTTTTGAGTGAGGTTTTTCTGTCCATGATGGATATGTTTGCACGTGAGGGGAACTTGAGTTTTGGGCACTTGTACATTCCTTTCAGGTCAAAAGAAGGTTCAGGGACTGGTTGGGGAACAATTTGAGATTACTTGGGGCAATTTGGCTTTTAATGTTTTTCGCCCGCCTGTAGGAGACCTTCGATCTATCAGTTAAGGAGGTCCTTAAGGTGTGGGTCCTCTAGTGAGATGGGCCATTGTCTATGCATGTTGTGCTTTATTTGTTTGAAACTGTTGTGAATCTAATGGGTTTCACCGATTCTGTTGGCAAAAGTGGTCTGGGAATTATCTGGTAGATGTAGATAGTGTAGGAAAGCATCAGTGCCATGGGGTACCCTTTCTCCAGAAACTTATTTCTTAGGGTGTGGCTGCGGGAGATGGTGAACACTGCAGATTTGTTGAAACAGGGTCTGATCAGCAGTGTCCCCAGACAATTCACTGAATTTCACACCCAATCCTCGGATGGTCTATTTGTCTGGATCTTTGAAGCTTTGCCCCGTTCTCTCCCTGTAGCAGACGTTTCAAGCGTCTCTGCAAAAGGGAAAAACTTTGGGTTTATATTTTAAATACCTTGGCTCCAGAGTGCCTGCACGAGGAAATCGAGGTTTACACCATTTTATAACTGCAGAAAACCTACTTTCATATTTAGATGTCATACCAGGTATTATGGTGTATCTGAATATACCATGGTACCTGGTTCCATCATAACCATTACAAACTATTTGTTACACTATCCATTTGTTTTATATAGAAAAGATACATTTGTTCCTCCATGAGTACACTGAATGTTAACCCATTTAATACAGGACCCTTCCTTATGGTCTGAACTTAGAGTTTACAAACATGACAACCATCAGAATAGTCAGCACTTCACACTCATACCATTAGTGTCATGTGCTTTTTCCCTCTATATACAAGTGTCTATATACATTAAAATAGCATTTTTTCCCATATGTATAGATTGCTTATTAACTTGCTTGTTTAACCAATCCCTATTGCTGGTTATAGCTTTTTTTCTATACACATTTTCTAGACACGGTTTTTATATATTGTTTATATACAGTATACACTATTTTTAAGTATATATATATATATATATATATATATATATATATATATATATATATATATATATATATATATTTTTGACTTATCCATTAACTATATGCTAGTATAATATATAGTGGATAATGTAGATCAGCGCTTTATGTGTAAATATGTTGGTTAGGGTGCCTCCTTAATGACTTGTGTAGCTGGGCATGGACTTCCTAATCCAAGCACACAAACCACAACTAAGACGGCTCTCTGTACAGCCTGAAGGAGCACATATGCTCTGAATGCAAAGCAGCCTCCCCCACTCCGTACCTGGAAGGGACGCCATCCCCCGAGCCTCCAGCAGTCTCCTCCACCCGGACCGAGATGCCAGTACATAAAACCACCCCTATGAGCTGCTGGCTGGAACACAGGCATACGGGGACCTCTCCCCTCCAGACACTACAGAGCGGGATCACCATGCTTCTACCACACGCTGTTTAACCCTCTTGTGAGTAGTTTACCTTAAACTACTATTAAATCGTCCTATACATACTGCACTTAGAGGCGCTTTGTCCTTTCTCCTTGTTTTCGCACAGTTTGCTTCTAGCTCCTCTACACCAGCTGCCTTTATTGCAGTACTATGGACTGATTTTAATAATGCAATATTATGTACCCATCTATGATTCTTTGTTGATTATTCGTATCATTTATCTTTTGTGCCATCACCCATCTTGTCCATTACCCAGACATTGTGTATTAGCATTTGGAAGCTATAGGTTGGACATAAATTGTCTGAGTTGCCCCCTATTTATGCGGTGTCATCTCATCAGGGCTAGGTACATTGTAATTCTAGGGTTCCCTTTCCCTTTGTGCGTCAAGTTAACCCCTGCAAGTCGCACATCTATGGTGTCCTAATGCAATGAATGGAGTGGCAACCTCGGCCTGGACTCCGACCAGGTGACGCCTGGCATAGATGTGCGACTTCCAGGGGTTTCCCTTCCTTTCTTGAACCTTTGCAGGAGCCAGGACGGGCTCCATCCCCCGTCAGCACTCTAGCAGCAGCTGCGGATGCACTGTCCACATACCCCCACCCTATAGAGCCTGAGCGGCCCATGCACTTTTTCCAGGTCACAGCGGGGCATGCATGTGCTGGGGAGCTGTAAATGTGACACTATACCGCACAGGAATCTATTCTTAGCCCCATACAGTAAAAATCTTTATGAATTCCCTCAGTGGGTAAAGTTGCACTTGGTATAGAACTTTGGTAAATTTGTTAGAACTTCAGATGTTACTACTGGACTTCTAAAACTCCTGAATAGTTGTGTAAAATACACGAATTGATGGTATCAAAAAAATTAATTACTACTGCCCATGTTCCCCAACTAGAGATTCAACCTCTCCATTTGCCCTGGTGATACCAAAGGGACTCAACGTGAATTAATCCAAAATGGACTTCCAGTAGGGACTCTTGTTCTAATGACAGCTGCTCCCCAGTTGAGAAAATTTCCTCTTCCTGTCCTAAGAGGAGGGGAATCTTTTATATATCCACACCCCCAAAACACTGCTACAGTTAGTTAAGGAAAAGAAATGGGCGCATTTGTTCAGTATCAAATACCCTTCAAGAGTTTTCTCTAACTGTGCCAGCTCTTCCGCCCTCCGCTTATTCTCTTGATGCAGTTGCATTATTATTCTCGCTGCTGCCTCCTCCTCCTGTTGTAATTTATCAAGATCATCTAGGGTTCCCTCAAGCTCCTCTTCCAAAAGATGTCTCTCTTTCATCATCTCCTCTTGTACATTCTCCAGTTCCAGACGCAAGGAGCTAAAAGCCTATAGAAAAAAATAAAAAAAAATTCACAGCGATTTTTTTTCTACATGGATATACACAATACACAGGCTCAGCCATCCAATTTTTTGTATAGGTATTGGTCATTCAACAAAACACCAAACCTAAATCAGATTTGCAAAGCTAAAGGTCTTACTATGAAATGGGGACGTTGGGACTAGTGCCGAAACTACTAATCGATTAATCGACACCTATTCGATTATGAAAATAGTTGTCAACCATTTTCATAATCGATTAATTGGCCAGCCGATCAGTTTGCCTGCATAGAAAAGGCATGATTTGTTTACACATCAGGAAATACAGTGCAGCACTCATTAAGTGTCAGTAAGTGCCTCAACTTGTGAATGTATGAGGAGCAATGCCTCAGGGGACATGTAGTCCTGGAGAGGAAGTGAGTGGTTGTAAAGCCAGGAGATTTTTTACTTTGCTATAGAGGCAGGAGGAAGAAGCGTCAGTGGGGAACCCCAGAAGGAGAATTAGGGCTTCTCTGTGAAAAACCACACAGAGCTGGCAAGAATGACAGGTTTAGTTTATAAAAAAAAACCTCTAACTGCTAACCGACCAGCCACTGCAGTTATACTGGGGCAGGTTGGAACGGCTGCGCAAATTGCCATAGCTACAAGTCGCTCCTTTAAGATGTCAAAGCAGGCACACGTTCTGCCAGGGGCACGCTCACGCTCTGCTGGAGGCGCGTGCGCACACCTGCCATGTGTCCCTGGAGCTGATGGGCGTAACGAGAATAGGGAGGTGTGTGTGTGTGTAAACAAATCCCGGTTCTCTCAGGGGAGAGACAGATCGTGTCTTCAGCTTTAGAAGAAAGACTCAGCCAGGTGGAGGACGATGTTAACCCTATGATAATGAACATGAAAACAATGCAAGAACAGATACATTTTTGTGTCAATAAGATTGACGACTTAGAAAACAGGTCAAGAAGGAGAAACATAAGGGTACTGGGTCTCCCTGAAAAAAGCGAGGGCAGCCGCCCCACCGAATACATGGAAAAATGGCTCCTGGAAGTGTTTGGCCGGGACTGTCTATCAAAACACTTTTCTATTGAAAGGGCCCACAGAGTACCCTTTAGAGCTCCAGCCGAGGGCGGGCGCCCCAGACCCATGCTTATTAAACTTCTGCAAAAGGGGAGTTCGGTCACTTTAGAGGCCCTCTACAGGGGCCCCAAATAGGGCAGGTGGGGGGAGGTGAGGTATGGGAGTGGGTGTGGATGGCACATAATGATGATCGAAAGTACTAAAACATGTTTCTGTGGGGTAGGGTGGGGGCGGGAGGCGGGAGGAAGGAGGGATGTAAGAAGGAATACATGGATAAATAGGGCATTAGAAAGAAGAGATCCACAAAATACACGCTTACGCAATTTGATATTATTAAAGGTATACACGAAGAAGATGGGTGGTATTCTAAAGAGGGAAGAAACAGGAAGGGGGGATGGTGAAGTATAGTAGAGAGAATGAACCCCCCAACTCGGGAACAGGCATCAAGGTATGTTCTTGGAATGTCCGAGGGGTAAAAGACCCAATAAAGAAACAGGCGATTTTTTCAGACGCTGATAGCAACAACGTTAAAATACTGTGTCTGCAGGAAACACTTGGATAAGGGGACTGTAAATCTATTGAAACACAGGAAATATCAGATTCAATACCATTCCACACACACCTCCTACTCGAGGGGGGTGAGCGTGTTGATAGACTCAGGGATGGTGTACTCCTGCAGCCACAGTAGGATTGATACCAAAGGACGATATGTATTTCTTCATTGCTGGATGGAGATAAGGGAATACGTGGTGGCAAATATATATATTCCCCCTCCATTCAGCACAGAAATTTTATGGGACCTGATGGAGTTTGTAGCGGACAGGCTGGGAGTCCCGGTAATAGTGGTAGGGGACTTTAACATGACGATGAATAAAAACAGATAGGCTACCGGCGGCCCCCTTCTCTGCACAGACAGTTGGTAGTCCCCTTTTTCAATTCTGTGGGGAGGTAGGACTGATTGACGTATGGAGAAGGAGACATCCAGAGGAAAAACAATTCTCCTGCCACTCAAGGACACATTCGACCTTGTCCAGGATAGATTTAGTACTCTGTAACGAAGAGGCGATGGGAGAGTTAGGAGAAGTGATATATGAACCCAGAAGCATATCGGACCACTCCGCAATGGTTTTTGAAATAAAGATGAATAGAAGATACCATAAAAGAGACTGGAAGCTGAATCCATTCTGGCTAGAGGTAATTAAAGATCCGGAGGGAATAAGCGACAGTTTGAAAGTTCATAGCTGTAAACACCGGCTCGGCCCCGACGGGAATAATCTGGGACACCCTGAAAGCATTCCTACGGGGAATCCTGACCCAAAAAATATCCCTTATTAAAAAACAGACGCGCGCCAAAGAAATTGCGGCGTGCGAAAAGGTGAGGAGCTCAGAGATTAGATACATAAGTAACCCATGCAAGGAGGATCATAAGGAATGGTTAGAGGCGCAGGAGGAATATAAAAAAGATAAGAAGAAAGGCGGAAAACAAAAAAGTATTTCAGAAACAGAATTTCTATGGTGAGGGTGAGAGAGTGGGAAGGATTTTGGCCATGGTAGCGAGGGCCGACAACGCCCCATCCACCATACCGGCAATCCAAGATGAGGATGGGGAAATTAAGAAAGGCACACCAGAAATAATACAAGTGTTTAAAAAAATTCTACCAGAACCTGTATAGTAGTACATGGCACAACAGTAGAGAGGGGGAAATGGCTGCCTTCCTCGCCAGCCTGAAGTTACACCGGCTGACAGGAAGATAGAGAGGGGTTGGAGGCACCACTGACACTGGAAGAGATACAATCGGCAACAAAAGAAATGGCGGGGCAAAAATCACCAGGCCCGGATGGGTTACCAATAGAAATATACAAAACTTACAGTGAGGTGCTGCTTCCGAAACTTCTGGAGGTATTTAATTGGGCGGCTGAGGACGGGAAAATGCCCGGGTCCATGGAGGAGGCAACCATAATAACATTACTGAAGGAAGGGAAAGATCAATTAGAGGCAAACTCCTACAGACCGATATCTCTCCTGTGTGCAGACACAAAAATCTTGGCCAAAATATTGGCAATAAGGCTAAACAAGATAGTTACAAAGCTGGTACACCCCGACCAAACAGGGTTTATACCCGGAAGGTCCACTAGCTCTAACATTAGAAGGGCATTCTTGAACACTCAGCTGCCAGTAGAAGAAAGAGGGGAGAGAGCGATCTTGTCCCCGGATGCCACAAAGGCATTTGACAGCCTTGAATGGCAATATCTGTGGAAGGTGCTAGAGGAATACCGGTTTGGCCCAAAGTTCAGCCAATGGGTCAGGTTATTGTATGGGAGTCCCAGGGCAAAGATAAGGATCAATGGGGAGTGCTCGGCCTGGTTTAGACTGGCCAGGGGGACAAGATAGTGTTGCCAGTTGTCTCCCCTGCTTTTTGCACTGGCCATGGAGCCACTAGCTACCGCAATAAGGGAATCACCAGGGATAAAAGGCTTCAAAAAGGAAACTAGGAGAGGAGAAAGTCGCATTGTATGCGGATGATATTTTGCTCTTTCTGGGGGACACACGGACCTCATTAGAGACAGCAATGAATATCATAGGGGAATTTGAGAAATTCTCCGGTTTAACAATAAATTGGGAGAAATCCGCACTCCTGCCGCTAGAACCCTTAAGAGGGCAGATAGACCAAGTGAAGGTGGTTCCCCAGATAAGATACCTGGGAATAAACATGACAAAGGACCCAGGGCAATACATAGGGGGAAATTTAGCGCCGTTATTGTCAAAGCTTAGACAAAAATGCAGGGTCTGGAACCGGCTACCTCTATCTGTAGTTGGAAGGAGCAATCTGATAAAGATGGTGTGGATGCCGCATATCTTATACATTTTACACAATTCACCTGTATGGATCCCAAAACGGTGGTTTAGGAAAATAGAAGGGGTATTCAGGGAATTGATCTGGAGGGGGGGAAACAGCAAGAATATCGCTCCGCGCCCTACAACATCCAAGGGAGAAGGGGGGCTTGGCCCTACCGAACCCTAGATACTACTTCTTAGCTGCCCAATTGCAGCATATGAAGGGCAGTAATCAGTGGAAGGGAAGGGGAGTGGGAATGAGTGTAGTCATGAATGATACAAGCCACGACACGGAGGTAGAGGCAGTGGAGGCAGACTCATTCTACTCTAGGTGCCCCACAGCCCAATTAATGGTTAAATGCTGGAAAGAGGGCAAGAAGATTTTGGGATACACCGGCTTCTCTGAATTTTCCCCTATCTGGGATAACAGTAACTTACAGGAACTTAAAATCATGGGAAGGGTCGAGGAGTGGAATAAATTAGGCATACATTTGTTGGGACAATTATTCACTTTCGGCAGAATAAAAACATTCCAAGAAATAAGAGAGGAATACGCGGTCCCAAATAGATCTTTCTACAGATATTTACAGGTCAGACATGCGCTAAATGCACAATTCGGACATAGCCCACCGGAAAGGAATGATATGGTTATCCTCCGAAGTTTAGTAAACACAGAGACTGCCAGAGGGGTGATATCAAACTTATACGATTCCCTAGAAAGGGCTGACCGAAGTGATACAATAAGGGGAAAAATTAGGGTGAAATGGGAAAAGGACGTGGGTACAATCTCCCCAGATCAATGGGAACAAATACTGGAAGCAGGCCCGGAACTGTCAATGTCCCCCTCCCAGAACATGTCTCAGCTTTACCTAATACACAGGGCGTATTATACCCCTCAAAGAATGTTCCAGTTTGGTAGGAGACCGGACCCAGGATGTCAGAGATGTGGACAGGACAAGGGAGACCTAATGCATATGGTCTGGAGATGTCCCAAGCTGTACCAATATTGGAAGCAAATAGTAGAAAAGATAAATAAAGTGTTTGGGACATCTCTGCAGCCCGAGGCGAGGCTATGCGTGCTGGGTCTGATGGAAGAGGGGATTATTAAAGGGTGAACGTATAGCAATAAGGAGATGCCTGTTCCAGGGCAGGAAGCTGATTGCACAGAAATGGCAAGCAGTCTCCCCCCCTACAGTAACCGAGTGGGAGGAGGTAATATATGACACCAGAATAAGAGGAATTCATATACACCAAGAGAGGCAACAAAAAGAAGTTTAATATATGGGATAAATGGATCAATTGGGAGGCACGGGGGGAGGGATGGGTTATGGGAATGAGTCTGAGAATGCGTCAAGATAAGTTAAAGCACATATACACTAATATACAAAGGAAAAGCATATCGCCTAGTGTTAACCGCTTCCCTGCCATCGCCTAGTGTTAACCGCTTCCCTGCCAGTGACAGTAATCAGTGGCCATTTTTAGATTTGATCACTGTATAAATGTCCAGGGTCCCAAAATAGTGTCAAGTGTCCGATCTGTCAAAAAAAAAAAAACACGACAAATCTATCCCCTATTTTGTAGACGCTATAACTTTTGTGAAAACCAAACACTTTTTTTTTTTTGGGGAAAAAAATAAAATAAAAAATATAAAAAAAAAAAAAAAAAAAAAAAACCGCAATAAGAATCGGCCTAAACTGATAAATTCTTTTTTTTTGGATATTATAGCAAAATGTACAAAATATTTGTTTTTAGCGCAAAAAATAAAAAACCTGCAGGGGTGATAAACCACCAAAAGAAAACTATTTGTGGGGGGGAAAAAAAAAAAAAAAAAAAGACACCAATTTTGTTTGGGTACGTCGTCACACAACCACGCAATTGTCAGTTAAATTGACGCAGTGCCGTATCGCAAAAAGTGTACTGGTCAGGAAGGGAGCAAATCCTTTTGGGGCTGAAGTGGTTTAAGACTCAGATCAGCATCTGAACCCAGAGACGGTAGAGACTGATAGACTGGAGGTAATATAAGGCGTTGCAGTTACATTTAAAGAAAACTTTTATCAGTATTGTGGTACCTTAATGGTTAAGATGTTTAAGGTCCAGAATAGGTCGGATGTCAAAGCTTGGCAACCGCAAACAGGTTAGAATAGAAGGTGTGAGCTTCAGTAGTGGTGCAAAAACCCTTTGGAACAGCTTTCTATGGCTGCAAAGCAAAGTTATTTTTTGTGGCTCCAAAGATGCCCTTGAATGCATAAAGTGTGGTGGTGGAATGAAGCAAAACACGATGCTGCAGACCTAACTTTCTGGGTCCAGGTGACCATGAAGGTCTCCAGAATCAGAGGAATTAGGGGTCTAGTACTTTACAGAATGGAAATGTAGGCTTTTTACTTAGTCCAAGGATTGTTGCTTACAAATGGATTCCAAAGGTTTACTGTGGTTGTAAAGACTGAAGGTTTTTCTTTACCTTAATGCATTCTCTGCTTTAAAATGAAAGAAAAAAAAAAACTCCGCTCCCCCTCACTCAAAAATACTTACCCGAGCCTCAATTAAGCACTGGGCCTAAGAGCAGCAATGGGAACACCTAGCAAGGCTCAGGATTGAGCCTGCATATGTGCCACCATAGGAATTTGCTTCCTATTGCAGCCTGCAGGGTCAAGCACTGACCAGAAGCATTGCAGACCATCTCTGCTCTTGCATGCGGGGCCCGGATATAGTAATTTTTGGCCTGCACACAACACACATTTTGGCCCCATCGGAAGTCAATCTAACAGAGACACGGAGTCACATCCACAACCAAGGACACTAGATAAAAACTGAGGCTTAGTTGAACTAGGAGGGTTCCTGCCTGGGCGTGGTTTTGTGTCTTTTTGGCCAGAATACATTCAACTGAAGTCTACAGCATAACCCAAGTAATCTTCTGTCCTGTAATTAATGATTGGGAGACACACACACACACACACAAATAGAATTTTAGATGTAATGATCCAACAATTAACATGAAAAGAGCATCAATGGGCCAGTTTTACCATGCTCTGTTCAGCAATCTGAGATGTTGCAGATTCCAGTTTACGCTCATATTCCTGTTCTTTGCTGGTTAGCTCCAATCTAAGGTCCTATAAAATAAAAATGAATTGAATGGCTACAGATGGGAAGAACAAAAAAGGCAAAACATTAAGGCATCTGGACAGTTAATATCCCACACACTAAACAGCCCTAGGCATAGCTAAAGCTGCCCAATAAACTAAAACAGCATTAGACCAACACTTGTTAAACTAACCCTTTCACAGTTGTATATTATGGGCTTGAGTAGCAAAGGGGACCCAGTAATTTACAAATCATGCTGCCTTGTAAAGAAATTGAGCAGCCTTTAAATGCATACCTGTAGGCAGACACTGGCTTCCACAAAGCCTGGTTATAAAAGTTGCATTCTGAGCCATTGACAGTCCAGCAATGCTATGATAGGGTGGGAGAGCACACTGCACATGTGTAGTTGTGGATGAAGAAAAACACTGCACATATGAATGAGCAATCCAGCAGTTCCACGCTCATTCAATTTGCCATCCATCCTTATATATATATATATATATATATACACACACACACACACATATATATATATATATATATATATATATATATATATATATATATACACACACACACACACACACACACACATACATACATACACACACAGGATGATGCCGGTCACACAACTTCTATTCAGGCTTTGCAGAAGCTGCAGTCTGTATACAGGTATGCAGCTTAAAAGAAATCTAATTTTTTTTACACTGCACCATGTGTTAACTCCTGGAGCACCATGACTACACTGAAATTATAAAAAGTATACCAACCCATTAATGGGGATTTTCTCTTGCAATGTGTGACTGGCAACAGGATTCATTTGTGCAATAGAAGTATCCCCATAATTTGTACAGAGGCCTTCCCACAAGATTGTCAAAGTGAAAAAAGCAATCAAATGTTAAAAAGAGGTTGTAAGGGTGAATTTTTTTTTTTTCTTTAAATACCATACGTACCTCCACTGTGCAGTTCGTTTTGCACAGAGTGGCCCCGATCCTCGTCTTCTGGGGTTCCTCGGCGGCTGTCTCGGCTCCTCCCCGCAAGAGCTAACCCCCTTCAGGGAAGCGCTCTCCCAAGGCGGTTAGCTTGCGGGCATGCTCCCGTGTGATACAGTGACAGCCATAGCCGCTATCACTCCGCCCGGCGCCGCGTCATTGATTTGATTGACAGCAGCGGGAGCCAATGGCTGCGCTGCCATCAATCTCCAATGAAGAGCCGTCTCAAGATAGGGGAAAGCATCGCGCCCAGAGTTTCGTGGCTCAGGTAAGTAAAAACGGGGGCTGGGGGGCCCGAGAGTGCAAGGTGTTTTTTCACCTTAATGCATAGGATGCATCACGGTGAACACACACGAAGATTTACAACCCCTTTAACATTTCCCACAAAAGCAGAAGTAAGGGTTTGAACAGCGAGGCCAATCATGCAACTACAGCAGAAAGATCATACCACACTGCAAGTAGAAGTGAAATCAATGTGTGAATTTCCATCCAAGTTTGCCAAAATGCTTGTAATACTGTACATGTTAACCAAGCAGTTGAGAATTGTTCTTGCATACCTGTGAAGGAAAACTACTGCCTTAAGAAGGGAGGTACATTGTTTGACATGGTCATTCAGCCTTCACTACATTAAAGTAGTAGTAAACCTGCAAAATTCCTTGCAAGGCAAGGTCATAATGTGCTAGTATGTATTGCATACTAGCACTTTATGAGAAACTTCCCTTAAAACTAAGCTCTCCAGCGCCACGCTGTCACCGCTAATAGAGGGCTTCCATCGATCTTCCTTCCGGGTTCGCAGCCACCGGCTACATGGGTGGACAGGGGCGCGATGACGTCACTCCCGTCTCCCGTGCAGGAGCAGTCGTTTACGGCATGGGCTCTGAGGGTCCGGCACTGTAAGTCGGACCCTCAGAGCACATGCGCCGGTGAAGTGACCGGCTGCATGCACAGTGAAGATCTCCTGAACAGTGCAAGTTTAGGAGATCTGCACAGTACCTACAGGTATGTATTCAGTTAAAGTGTATGTAAACCCCACCCCCCCCCCCCCAAAAAAAATCCAATTAAGACTTGCACCTTGTACAGTATATGATTTCATGTCTTCTTGCCACGAAGAGGTAATCCAGCTCTGAGCAATCCTCTTATCTTTTTTCAGTGAGATAAAAATGGACAGACAGAAATAGGAGTCAGTTCTTCCCCCTTGCTGTGAGTGACAGGCGATTTAAATCTCATGCACTAGCCCGAGACATTCTGTGTACTTCAGATCCTTCCTCCAGCTCTCCCAGGATTGGCTGCACCACACCTCAGCATGATTGGGCATGCTGGAGTCATGTGGTGACTTTTCTGTGTTTTGACTGGATGTTAGTGATCATAGCAGAAGTTCAGTGTAAGAAATAAACAGGAGAAAATGCATATTGACAAGGGGAGTGTAGAGGTGGGCGGGGAGTCTGACATCACAACTCCACCCACAGAGCTCCAGACAACAGACCCACCCACAGAATCTGCAGTTTTTTGGGTCTTATAAACAGACAGAGGAGACATTTGACAGGTAAGGACACATGCAGGAGGCAATCACAGAACTCTGTATGAATGAACTACAAGTCCCGACATAATTTGCAGATGTTGGCTTGTAGTTCTCAATGAACTACTACAGTGCTGTGGAGCGCCGTGGAAGTTCATGGATTCTTTCGGTCAGTGTATCCACTTGTCCGGATGGGATGTACGGGCACAGATATACGAACATGTCTGCAGGAGGTTTGCATGGCACAAGCCATCTGCTGATCACTGTAACAATGCTTTACAGGCTCCAAAAAAAAAAAAAAGTGGGTGCCACTGCAGATGTAGTCAGCAGAGGTAACAGGCTGGCAACCTCTGAACATTCACCTTGTGAAAAGCCTCAGGCCAAAAAACACCTACAGGCTGCTGTAACTAACGAAGCACCCAACACAGAGCACACCCCATCCTTGGCTGCTGTACCTATCACAGACAACCCAGTCTCCAGAGCTATGCTTAAATCCATGCTGCTCACTCTGCAGGAGGATTTACACACAGAATTACAAATCTCAAGTTCACGATAGTGAATTGTCTGGAAGAGAGGAGATTAATCGTAAGAAAATATGCGTGATTATTCCAAAGACCACAATGAATTACTAGATGAACATGACCTTCATGCCGAGCAAATCACCATATTAAGATGAAACTGGCGGATTTAGAGGATCGCTCTAGGTGAAATATGAAAGTCAGAGGTATCCCAGAAACAAATCAAAACAAAATGGAGCTTACGCCCTACTTGCAGCAACTTATTTCAACATTGTTCCCTCGCGTAAACATCTGTGATATACTGATCGACCGGGCCCACAGAATTGCCAAACCCCCACACCTGCAAGCTCACATTCCGAGGGATGTTTTAGCCCGGACTCACTTTTTTCATATCAAGGAAAAAATCTTCTCGACCTCCAGGGCCACAACACAAAATAAAAAAAGTGTGTCATGGTCGCCGTAAGAACATCAGTGAATTTCACACTACATCATAGTGAAGCAGATGAAGACAGCAGGTACATAATCCTCAGTAACGATCGTCCTCTCACCATTGGTAATGTGTACGCACCCAACACCCCCCAAAGAAAGTTCTATGCCACCCTGCTCTCCAAACTAACTCCCTACAGATCCGCACTGTTGATTAATCTGTGGAGGATTTTAACGACATTATCGACCCCACGCTTGACACCTCTAATCTACCAAAATGTAGAACCTTTGCACTATTAAAAAAAGGGAAGATTTGTATGATCCCTGGGAGATGCTTACACGATTTGGAAAGACCAATTATCGCCCAATTTCACTCCTGAATACCGACACAAAATTATATGCAAAACTTTAGCCCAACGTCTCTCCACAGTTATCCCCCAGATTATACAGAGAGATCAGGTCGGTTTTGTACAAGAACGACAAGCTTCAGGCGGAACACTTCATCGACCTCATACAATGGGTAAAGCTCTCTTCCTGTCTCTGGACGCAGAGAAGGCGTTGAATGGAGCACACTGGTACTTCGCAAATTCGGGCACCTTAACGGCCATACTAGGCCTTTATTCTCAACCAAGTGCACACATCTGGACCTCGGGCATTGAGTCAAATCCCCTCACATTTACAAATGGCACAAGACAGGGGTGTCCACTTTCCCCCCTGATTTTTGCCAAGATTATGGCACTACTAGCGCAGGCCACAAGATCTAACCCCGCGGTTAGACACTGAACATAAAAACAGCCTATACACCGATGTTATCGCTCTAACAAACCCTGAGGAATCCCTTCCCGCAGTTCAAAACATTCTAGATTAATTTAGTTCAATATCACTATATAAAGGTGAATCACAGCAAATCTCTCATGTTAAACTTGGGCCGAGATGCCCAGTCGATTAAAGCCATAGCTGCTGAATCCCCTTTTGCGTGGTCTCCCACTTTTCCTTTCTATATTTAGGAATCCACTTAACATTCCCCAGTCGCACCCTACTAAAATTAAAACACGATGACCTCGTAGAGAAGCACTTGCGACTATCCAAAGAAGGCCATATCCCTGCCTCCTGGGTGGGGAGGATCGCCCAAGTAAAGATGTACCTACTGCCTCACATTGTATGCATTCTGTATAATTCCCTTACCATTCTTGCAAGTTCATCGGAGAAAAATACAGGTGATCATCACTAACTTTATGAACAATCTGGAAACAAATAGAATCTGTTGCCCTTGCAACGGATCCCAAACTCATTCTTGCTGCTTCCCTGCTTAAAGCGATAAAAAAAAAAAGGGATCCTTTACAAACATGTCATACTTTCCTCCACTTTGCAGTTCGTTTTGCACAGAGTGGCCCCGAACATCCTCATCTGGGGTCCTGACGGCTCTCGCGGCTCCTCCCCGCATTAGAAAACCCCCTAGGAGAAGCGCTCTCCCGAAGGGGGTTACCTTGAGGGCACGCTCCCGAGTCCAGCATTTGCATCCATAGACACGAATGCTGGACTCAGTCCCACCCCCCAGGGCCCACGTCATTGGATTTGCTGCCATCAATTTATCCAATCAAGAGACGGGACCCCGTGGAGAGAAGGACAGCATGCGGGGGGGGGCTAGTGACTGCCAGGTGTTTTTTTACCTTAATGCATTAAGGTGAAAAAACACGAGCCTTTACAACCCCTTCAACTTCAAACCGACACACCAACCCTCGGGCACTAATAAGGGCCTCCCTACATGAGTGGGCAGCAATTCCACGAATCAGTAAAGTACTGCCAGCGACCAGCCCATAGTTTATACCTACTGAAATCGGTGGAACTTTTAAAAAAAAAAAAAGCCAGACCCATCTCTCTCTGCCTGGGTGGAAGCCGGCATCTCCAATTTGGGAAAGCTTATCTCGGCATCAGGAACACACACACACACACACACACACACACACACCTTCGCTCAGCTGCAACATAAGTATGGCCCATCTACCAAAACATTTTCCTGTACTTTGATACATTCCCTTCTATCCAAGCTGCAATGATCAAAAACAGACTCTCTCGCATCTGCCCTCGAGATTTTACGATACCAACAAAACTACATCCAAAAATAGGATTTTTTACTCACCGTAAAATCCTTTTCTCTGAGTCCTTGGACCGACACAGCTTCTCTATTGACAAAGTGGGTATTATCCGTTAATTAGGAGTGACTAGGCAGAAAAACTTGTAAAAAGTGTTGCATCACACCTTCTACAGTACCGCCCAGGGGGCGGACCCTCTGGGTATACCCTCTCAGTCTGCACATCGCAGATCAGTTCGTCAAAAAGCAGTACAAACTTAAAAGGAGGGGTGGGTGCTGTGTCGGTCCATGGACTCAGAGAAAAGGATTTTACGGTGAGTAAAAAATCCTATTTACTCTTTCGTCCATGGACCGACACAGCTTCTCTATTGACAAAGTGGGACGTCCCAAAGCAGTGTCAGAGAAAAAACGAGGGGTGGTAACAGCATAAAAACAAACTTCACCCCAAAACACAAAACAGCACTCCTCCAACGGAGGAGTTGCAACTCTAAACAGCCGCCTGCAAAACCTTGCGGCCGAAAGAGGCATCCGAAGATGCACCTACATCAACTTTGTAGAATTTTGTGAAATTGTGAGCGGACGACCAAGTCGCCGCTTTACATAGTTGGGAAACAGACGCTTGATGTCGGAAAGCCCAAGAGGCACCTATTGCCCTGGTCGAATGCGCCGTGACAGGAAAGGGGGGCGCCTGACCCTTTAAGGCGTAAGCCTGGATTACTATCTGTCGGATCCACCTAGAGATGGTGGCCGATGAGACTGCTTGGCCCTTCTTGGGACCAGCCACCGAAACAAACAGTGAGTCTGACTTCCGGAACAGGGAAGTAGCAGATATGTATACTCTCAAAGCTCGGACAACGTCCAAGGAATGCAACGCCGACTCCTTAGGATTCGACGGCTGAGGACACAAGGATGGAAGTACAATGTCTTCGTTGAGATGAAAAGCCGAAACGACCTTCGGAAGAAAGGAAGGCTGCGGCCGCAGCACCACCTTATCCTTGTGGAAAATCAAATAGGGAGCCTTGCAGGACAAGGCTGCCAGCTCAGAGACTCGTCTAACGGACGTAACAGCCACCAAAAAGACCACCTTCTGAGAAAGTGTCAACAGGGGAATATCTCTAATATTCTCAAACGGTGCCTTCTGAAGCACCGAGAGGACCAGGTTCAAGTCCCACGGAGGTAACGGGGGGCGGACCGGAGGGGCCACATGTCGAACCCCCTGCACAAATGTACTCACGAGAGAGTGAGTCGCCAGGGGTCGCTGAAAAAAGACAGCCAGGGCAGATATCTGTCCCTTAATCGTACTTAGGGCAAGCCTTTGGTCTACCCCATGCTGTAAAAACAGCAGGATTCTGGAAACCAAATAGGTACGCGGATGCCATTTCATTTCCTCACACATGGAGATGTAGGCCCTCCAAGTGCGGTGATAGACCTTCCTAGAGGACGGTTTCCGAGCACTTCTCATAGTAGAAATTACTGAGTCTGACAGGCCCCGGTCTCTCAGTACCTGGTTCTCAACAGCCATGCCGTTAAAGCCAATGACTGTAAAGCAGGATGGAATATGGGACCTTGCGACAGCAGGTCCTTCCGTAGTGGTAGGCGCCAGGGGACGTCTGCTACCAGACGTACTAGATCGGCGTACCAAGGACGCTGAGGCCAATCTGGAGCGATTAGGATCATTGGAATTCCCTCTGCCTCCACTCTGCGGAGCAGAAGAGGAAGAAGCCTTAAGGGAGGGAAGGCATAGATTAGCCGATACTGGCCCCACGATGCTACCAACGCGTCCGTTGCGTCTGCCCATGGGTCTCTTGACCGGGCCACAAACCTCAATACCTTCCGATTGAGTCGGGAAGCCAGAAGATCTACGTCTGGTGTGCCCCATCTTTGGCAGAGGAGTTGGAACACCTCCGGGTGTAAGGACCATTCTCCCTGGTCCAGCATCTGGCGGCTCAGGTAGTCCGCCTGCCAGTTTTCCACACCCGGAATGTACACGGCCGACAGTGCCGGTACGCTCCTCTCTGCCCACTTCAGGATGCGAGCGATCTCCGATGCTGCAGCTGAGCTTCTTGTTCCTCCTTGATGATTGACATATGCCACTGCTGTGGCGTTGTCTGACTGGATCCTGACTGGACGCCCTTGCAGTCTCTGAGACCATTTGAAGAGGCACAGCTTGATCGCCCGGATCTCCAGGACATTGATCGGCAGGAGGGCTTCCTCTGGGGTCCAGCGACCTTGCGCCGACTGGACACCCCAGACTCCCCCCCAACCTGTAAGGCTGGCGTCCGTCGTGATCACTATCCAGTAAACCGGAAGAAATGACTTCCCGGCCATTAGAGCCGGTGCTGTCAGCCACCATACCAGGGATCTCCTGACTAGGCGGCTCACTCGGACTTGATAATCCAGAGATGAAGGGCATCTGTTCCATCTGGACAGAACTTCCCTCTGTAACACTCGTGTGGTATTGAGCATATGGGACCGCCTCGAAGGAGGCTACCATGAGGCCCAACACTCGCATGCAAAAACGGAGTGACGACCAATTCCTGGAAGTCAGCTGCCGTACTGCAGCCCGGAGGGTCTGCAACTTCTCCACAGGGAGGAATACCTTTGCCTCTGAGGAATCCAGAATCAACCCCAGGTACACTAGGCGTTGAGTGGGCACCAATACTGACTTTTGCGTGTTTAGTATCCAACCACAGTCTCGAAGAGTCTGACAGGTAATGGACACGCTTACCTCTAATTCTGAGCTTGAAGGGCCCTTCAGCAGAAGGTCGTCCAAGTAACCTGTGATAGCGATACCCCGCTGTCTTAGAAGTGCCAGAATCGGAGCGAGCACCTTGGTGAACGTCCTGGGTGCTGAGGCAAGGCCAAACGGGAGGGCCACAAACTGGTAGTGGTTCTTCCCGATAGCAAATCGCAGAAACCTCTGGTGTCTGGAGTATATGGGGACATGCAGGTATGCGTCCTTGATGTCCAAGGAGGCCAGAAAGTCCCCCGGATGGAGAGCCGTGACTACGGATCGAACCGACTCCATCCGAAATCTTTGTACCTTCACAAAGCAATTGAGGGCTCTGAGATCCAAGATTGGACGAACCCCCTCCTTCTTTGGCACAATGAACAGATTTGAGTAAAAACCCTGACCCCGTTCCTGTTCTGGAACTGGAGTAACTACCCCGCGTTCCAGTAGACCCTGGACCGCCCCATACAGGGCCTCCCGACGGGTCGGTAGTAGCTGGAGATTGGAGGTGATGAATCTGTCTGGTGGACAAGAGAGAAATTCTATCTTGTAGCCTGAGGAGATTACTTCGCAAACCCACCTGTCGGAGACTAGAGCAGTCCACTGAGTCGCGAATTTGCGAAGACGTCCCCCCACCCGAGAGCTGGGTGGGGGCGGACCTTCATGTGGACGCAGATTTGTCCACAGGCTTGTTGGGTCTGCGGGACCAAGGACGCTTTTGTCCTTGGGCAGGCGCTTTATCGGCCTGGGGTCTTTTCCCTGTCGCCTTAAGAGGGCGAAAAAACCGCTTACGTGCAGTAAAGGAGGGCCCTTGCCCTTGGCGTGGTCCCCTACCCTTGCTAGTTTGGGGAAGCAAAGTGCTTTTACCTCCTGTAGCATCCTTGATGATGTCATCCAGAGAAGCCCCAAAAAGTCTGTCGCCCTTAAAAGGCAGATCCAATAGGGCTTTCTTGGAAGTCTGGTCCGCAGACCAGCCCTTTAGCCAGATCAGGCGGCGTATTGCTACTGCATAAACCGAAGCTCTTGACAGCAGGGGAATAGTATCCATGTCTGACTCGCAGACAAACTTAAGGCCCTGGACCAACTGGTCGGCCAAAGTTATCTCATTAGGAGGAGCATCTCGCTCCTTTAACCCCTGGAGTAGCAATTTTGCCCATTCAGTAAGTGTCTGAGACACTAGGGCCCCCGCCAATGCCGGGCGTACTGCTGAGCCTACCACTGAGTATAGGTAGCGAGCGAGTGCTTCAGCCTTCTTATCCACAGGGTCCTTGAAAACAGGAGCCCCTTCTACTGGAATAGTGGTGGCTCTATTAAGTCTGGACACCGAAGGGTCCACTATAGGGGGAGAGGTCCATATCTTCAGAAAACTCTCCTCAAAGGGGTACCGTACTGCAAACCTCTTTGGGGCTGTAAAGACCCTCAGTGGGTTCTCCCATTCCTTGTATAAGAGTTTGTCAAAATAAGACACACAAGGGAACACCTTAGCAGTGCGGGCAGGTTTACGAAACCCAAAGGGGACTGGAGTATCTGCTACTTCTTCAGTCCTTTCCAACTTTAGCGTATCCCGCACTGCAGTAATAAGGTCAGATACCAAAGCCGTCTCGCGTACTGACCTGGACTTGGAGTCCTCCTCACTGTCCGATCGGTCACGGTCTGCAGTCTCTGATGCATCAGAATCTGGGCCATGAGCCGTAGCTGGACCTGGTTCTGCATCAGAAATATCCCCAGAAGATTGCAGGGGACGGGGGCGTTTATTACCCCCTGTATTCCCGTGTGCTGCTTCCACCCTGGCAGCAAACGCCTCTAGGATTGCCGACATAGCGTCCATAGACACCTCAGGGACACCAGCTGCTAAATCTGGTGTTTCAGGGGAGAAGACATCTGGCTCAGATGCCATGCTGACCACACGCTGACACTCACAGGGCTCCAGGCAAGATATCAATAGGCCACCCTCCTGCGCTGCAGAGATGCTGGGTTACCCAGAGGACTCACCACCCTGGATAGGTACTGCTATGCTGCGCCTATGATGCTGTCCCCTTGCTGCTGTGTCAGTCTGCTTCTTTTATCAGCACTTCCTGTGTGAATTTTCGTGCCAGTGTAATGCACCCTAGAGGCCGGAGGCTCTCGCAAAATGGTTGCCAAAACCGTCTGTATGGAAGATAATGTGGGCTCTAAGAAAATGGCCGCCGACAGAAGATAGAGGTCAGGCAGCCATAGCCCACAAAAAAGATGGCCGCCGAACGGCAATATCTGCATACAGGGTGGACAAACATGGCCGCCGATCACCTGATAGGGGCCAGTGGGTGTGGCCGAACTACAGGAAGATGGCCGCCAGGCAGTTACAAGAGGCCAAACTTGGCATGGACCACCTCAAAATGGCCGCCGACAGCATGGAGACACAGAAACACAGGTAAGCAAAAATGACATTTCTTTTAAATGTTAGTTACAGCCAGCCCCGCTCCAGTGGGACCCCCTAGGTGACCCCCAGCACCCAGCAACCTTTAGCTAGAAGCCCAGGGAGGAGGGAAAGGCAGGGAGAGAGGGAAGAAAGGGGCCACAACCACTTACTTGATCTCTCCAGGAATGTCCAGCTAAATCACCCAGCCGAGGCAGGGGAGTTTTACTTACCTATCCTGCATGTATTCTGCTGGAAGACATTCCAAACAGATCATCGTCCGCGCACGGAAGGTGACTGTTGGCCAGGCATGCTGTGATTGGACCCAGAAGGGACGATCATATGTATGCCCTGGAGCATGACGCTCACCGGACAGGCTGCTGCGACTCGGCCGTAAGGTCAGCCGAAGCTGAGCGGTCCGATGCAAGCCTTGGAGCGTAAGCTCACCGGCCAGGCTGCTGCGACTCGGCCGTAAGGTCAGCCGAAGCTGAGCGGTCCGATGCAGGCCCTGGAGCGTAGGCTCACCGGCCACCCGTGGAGCGACGGGCATGTCGTGGAAAACCCAGCGCGTAGCTAGGGTCGGCACACGCTCGATGGCCGAAACTGGGGAGACTACAAGGATCGAGGATCCAGCCTGTCACCCAGTCGGCAGTTGATCGAAGATCGCAGGAAACAACAAATGTAGCAAAAAAATAAAAAATATATATATCTTTTTTCCCCGGACCAATGAGCCCGAAGGGAGCCATGTCCTACTCCTTGCTAGACAGAAAAAAACTGATCTGCGATGTGCAGACTGAGAGGGTATACCCAGAGGGTCCGCCCCCTGGGCGGTACTGTAGAAGGTGTGATGCAACACTTTTTACAAGTTTTTCTGCCTAGTCACTCCTAATTAACGGATAATACCCACTTTGTCAATAGAGAAGCTGTGTCGGTCCATGGACGAAAGAGTAAAAGGTATTTTCGCTAGCCTACAAACTACGCCGCATCTTGAACTACTCTCCAGTATCAAATTCTGGGTTGCTGTAAATAGGTTGGCAACCGTACTGAATACATAAACGGCTTAGTTTTCAAACAATTGCAAGTTTAAATGAAATGCATCCAAAACATTTAAAAAGTCACATAAAAAAAAAAAAAAAAAAAAAAAAAAAAGAAGTACATCTAGCATGCTTATCCCCCGACCTAAAGTCACTCAGTCTTCATCAGCACGCTTGTCTGAACATCACTGCTTTGTTTGGACTGCATGCAGTTTACCTTCAAACATGTTATACTTGCCTGCTCTGTGTAATGGTTTTGCACAGAGCAGACCAGATCCTCTCTTCTCGGGTCTCTTTGGCCCCTCCCTCCTGTTGAGTGCCCCCACAGCAAGCGGCCTGCTATGCGGGCACCCGGGCCCAGCTGCAGCCTGACCCCACCTCTCTCATTTCATTGAATTTGACAGCAGCAGTAGCCAATGGTGCCATGCTGCCGTCTCAGCCAATGAGGAACAGTCTCGGGCAGCCGAGACATTCCTGGACATCGCTGGATCAAGATGGGCTGCTGCACACAGGCTTTATGTTAATGCCTAGAATGCATCAACATAAAAAAACCTTCTGACTTTACAACCACTTTAAAAAAATAAGCCCTCATTCGGGTCTGTAGCTATAAGCATTGTAAACACTTCATTTTCAAAAGAACTACAGCCAAACATTTACCTGCATTTTCTCTTGGGCACTTGATAGATAATCCTCCAAGTTTTTATTTTCTCCTTTGAGCTCTTTAACTACAGCTGTAATGAAAAATAAATTTGAGTATGCATGCAGTTTAACAGAGAAGTATTGGGTTTAAAAAGGAAACTCCAAACATTTATACTCCATGTAGATGCAACATCAATCTAGTGTTGGCTCTGCTCAAAGCTTGCTGATCGCTCAGTTCTCGGGGTCCAATTTCAACAGAGCCGTGACCGAGTCCCTGTTCTGTCCCTCCAGTGCTCACCGGAGATCTGGACTGTAGAAAGTGGGGGGGTGGCTGGCTCAGGATCTCAGCTGCGCACCAAGAGGCTGAGCCAGCTGCTGGTCAGGCAGCTGGGCAGATCCCGACATGGTCAGGATCTCTGCACAGCCTGGGCTGGCTCTGACATTAACATATAAAAGACTTTAGCCTGCTTCTGGCTAAATTTGGTCACAGGAGTGTAATCCTGTGACACACAGGAGAAGTAGGGCCAAAAGAGATTTGGCCATACTTCTAATTTAAGAAAAAAAACAAATAAAGACAAGACCAACAAAATCACGTTACATACCTTGGGTTTGGTTTAGTTCCTCTGACAAGTTTTCATTCTGTGCTGCCAATTCCTCATGATTTTCCTCTAAAATAGATAAATACCATTATCCAAAAATAGAAACCGACGTTTTAAAGCCCAAGTTGCACACAGGAAAAAAAAAAGAAAGAAATCAGCACTAGGGACGGTGCTTGATCTGAAGTGTTCCCTGTGCCGTTTCCGGCTGTCTTAGTTGAAATCTTCTGTACTTGCCCCCTCACATACCCTGCAGCAGTAATCTTCCAGGGCTACGAGGGTTAAAGTGATTGGTTAAACAATCAATGTGCATTTGTCAATCACCCTCTAAAACAACCCTTTCAGTTTAAAATAGAAACAAAAAAAAACAGTGTATAGTACACAAATGTTTTTCCCCCCTTCTTTGCTAAAAGTGATCACATTTCCTCTGTTCTCAGCTGCAGAAGGGCTGTGGGGAGGAGAAGCGGCAGTACACAGCTTGCCAGTGAGGCTGTGTGGCAGGGGGGGGGGGGGGGGCATGTTGTGAGGACAAGTCTGATCATTTGAGAGCAGGCCGAGTACCCAGCACAAACTAGATAACTGACCATGCTGTGCTCTTTACTATTAAGCCCCTTTCACACTGGGGCGGGCAGGTGAGGTATAGCGGCGCGATTTTCAGCGCCGCTATACCGTCGTTATTACCGCGGTATGCGGCCGCTAGCGGGGTGTCCCATTGATTTAAATGGGCGGCAGCATTAAGGAGCGGTGAACACCGCTCCTTCACCGCTGTAAAGATGCAGCTAGCAGGACTTTTGGAGCAGTCCTGCTAGCACACCGCTTCAATGTGAAAGCCCTGGGGCTTTCAACCTGAAGACTGCAGGGCACGATTTTTTCAGGCGGTATAACAGCGCTATTATTAGCACTAAACTGCCTGAAAAACGTGCCAGTGTGAAAGGGGCCTTAGTGTAGTCAGTTTCTAACAGGAGAGCAGAGGGACTGGCAGGAACACCAGGGATTTCACTCAAAAAAGGTAGCAATACAAAGAGAACAGGATAATTTCATACAAGTACATGGTACAGCAAGCACCTATCAGGAATATGACCTGCTGGATTTACATATTCTTTAATAGAGCTAAAACAAAAATCCACAAGCGCTTTAGCTATGAGTTGCTTGTAAAATGTCATAATCCAACAAGGTTTGATGGACCAAACCCAGTGCAGCCATCAACCAGTGGAACAATGGATAAACAGAAAAAAAGATGGTCTCTATGAGTCAATTCCAGAAAGTATATATAAAATCATAAGTAAAATAAAACCATAAGTAGAATAAAATATAGCAGCGACTAATAAAAGTTTATTAAAAAAAAAAACTTGAATAGTCAAGGTATAGGACACAGTGAGAAAAAATGTTATCAAAAGCAAACAATACCACTTGAAGGCTTCCGGATGGAGAGGGGTTAATACGGTTCAAAAGGCTTGCTGGTAATATTGGCCATGTGGAGCCTGAAAAACAGTTGGAGAGATTGTAGCCCTCTGTCAGCAGAGTGGACTGCAATGTATGTTTAATAAACTGTGATAAGCCGAGATCATGATGCTCACCGCTTCTCTCCGAGCATTGCTGGTTTAATAAACTGAGATAAGGAGCAGAGAACATGTCTCCGCTTCTCATTACAGCACATGACCGTTCTGTCACAAACGGCCAGTTTAATAAAGTGAGATCTGAAGATCTCACAGCCTTTCCACTGAAATATCTCCCTTCCAGATTCACCAGCTCAGAGGTGGAGAATCTGGTGTGATTAGAGGAAGAAGGCTCATTTCTTCCTAATATTAGCACCAGTGGGTTAAGAATGATCACACACACACAAACTTGTAATTGCATGTTTTTAAACTTTAGTTTCACTTTTTGAACTGGGCTGCACCATAATCTCACAATATCTCACGAGATTACAAGCAGCCCACCCACTTTTACACAGATCTCGATCGTTTTCAGAGGAAACACTTCTCCCGTGTTCTCCCTCTGAGAACTGAAGTTCTCAGTTTATTAAACCAGCTGCAGGAGGAGATCATTTTCCTCTGAGAACTGCCGAGAACTGAACTGAGAAAAAACTTCAGTTTATTAAATGGACACCTGAACATGTGTCCAAAAGGCAGGAACACCACCGCCGACAGCTGGGGATTCCTGGGCTGGTAACATGGAGGAAGGTGGCACCGACCATGCAGATGGTTCAACACAGACTTAGGTAGACAATGTCTGCTGTGGCTACTGTCTAGGCTGATAATTTGTGCGCAAAAGGACTTTGATAAAGTGCAGGAGCACTAAACAAAGTCATGGCAACCAGCACCTTGCAATCCACAGTGCTTCACGGGCTTCCCCGTTTCCCATCAGTGTTGTGGTGACGTCGCCCAGCACGCCTGGCATGATTCTTACAGCTTGGAGGCTGAGAGACGCACACCATCTGTCACCCACAGCATAACCTGGTTTACCCATGCAATCAGCCTACACATTGTCTACCCAAGTCTATGTTCAACCATCTGCATGGTCTGTGCCACCCTCCTCCTGTTACCACCCCAGGAATCCCCAGCTGTGGGCGGTGTTGTCCTTGCCTTTTGGACACATGTCCAGGCTCAGTCCACTCTACTGACAGATGGCTACAATCTCTCCAACTGTTTTTCAGGCTCCACATGGCCAATATAACCAGCAAGCCTTTCGGATCGTATTAACCCTTCTCCACCCGGAAGCCTTCAAGTGGTATTGTTTGCCTGATAAAATTCTCATTGTGTCCTATACCTCGACTATTCGTTTACAAGTTTTATAAACTTTTATCAGTCTTTGCTTGATTGATTTCAAGTGCAATAAACAAACATTTTATTCTACTTATGGTTTTATATATACACTAGAGGTCGACCGATATGGGTTTTTCTCTGGCCGATGCCGATATTTAGAAATTGGGGCGGCCGATGGCCGATTTTTGTGGCCGATATAAAAAAAAAAAAAAAAAAAAAATAAAAAAAAAACTCACCCACTCAACTCCTTGCTTACTCCTGTCACTCTAGCACACCCTTGATGTCCTCAGTACAGATGGCACTAGTTGGACCTGGCAGGTGGCACTGGTTTGGAACTGTCAGATGGCACTGGTTGGGAACTGACAGATGGCACTGGTTTGCATTGGCAGGTGGCACTGGTTTGGAACTGACAGATGACACTATTGGCACTGGCAGGTGGCACTGGTTTGGAACTGTCAGATGGCATTGGCACTAGCAGGTGGCACTGGTTTGGAACTGACAGATGGCACTAGTTTGGGACAGATGGCACTGGCTGGCAGGGGCGGGTGGCACTGGCTGGCAGGGGCGGGTGGCAGTGGTGGGTGGCACTGAGAGATGGCACTGATTGGCGGTGACACTGGCAGGTTTCACACTAAGCCGAGTGTAACTGTAACCAGTGCTGGGACAAGGTCATCCAGTGCCCAGGGCAAAGTGCGCCCCCTCGGGTTTCACACTGGTGCGCTTTGGTTTGACCACAGTGCGATTGTATGTGTGATTTACTTGCAGTTGTAGGTGTGCTCCTGATGAATTCTAGTGGACTGTGTTTTCTGATTGCGCATCAAAGATGCAGCACGCAAGACTGTAATTTGCTTTCGTGAAAACAGACAGTCTAAAAGAATTGAATGGGAGCGCACCTAAAACTCTGGGTAAACTGAATATACAAAATCGCACTGTGGCCAGACCACAGCACACCAGTGTGAACCTACTATTAGCCCCCGTTCACATTGACTGTGGCTTTGAAATTGTGCGACTTAACCTGAAATCTCACAATTTCAGAGCTGCATCTCAGTGCGACTTTGGGTTGCGACTTTGAGTTGCGACTTTGAAGACATCTGTGTGGTTATTGAAGTCACACCCTAAATCGCAAAAGTAGTGCATGTACTACTTTTTCAAATTTATGCGGCAACTCAAAGTCAGTGTCGCATTGATTTGAACAGTGCCTTGCCGGCAATAGGATGTGACTTGTCAAATTGCTACAATGTGAAGGGGGAGGGGGAGGTTAAGATATTATAAAAGAGAATGGTGAGGAGGTTGGGGTGGTAAATGTAAGTGCTAATGTCTTTATTAGTGACAGAATGCAGGGAATGTGCTAGGCTGCATGGTGGGGACAGGACAATTATGAGAGCTAAAAGCAAACTGGGATGGAAAGGGTGTAAGATCTGTGTGTGTGGAATGCAAAGCTGAGACAGGACAGGAGGCAGCATGATAGATTTATGGAGAGGACAGCAGATAAGATACAGGAAAAATTAACTAGGCACAGGAGTGAGGAGAATCGGTGCTGACTTACTGTGTGATCATGCAGAGAGATAAGTGCAGACGGGAGGAGCTGCCTGGACTGACCATAAAGTAACAAGGAAGTGAAGTGATCTGCTACACCGCCCCGCCCCCTCCCCCCTACTCCCGACATCAAGCTGACAGCTTCTCTCTCCCTCTCTCTCCCTCCTCTCTGTTCACACACTCAGCGCGGCACTTGATGCTGCCAGAGCTGCTGAGTGTGGAGAAGAAAGGACAGGAGGGACGGCCAGTGTAAAATATCGGCCTAATTTTGATGATAATCGGCCCGATGCCGATTTATCAAAAATGGCCAAATATCGGCCGATATATCGGCCAGCCGATATATCGGTCGACCTCTAATATACACTTTCTGGAATTGACCCATAGAGCGCCATCTTCAAGTTGTCTATATTCTTTAACTGCTAGCCGACCAGCCACTGCAGTTATACTGCGGCAGGTCGTTACGGCTGCGCAAATCGCCGTAGGTATACATCGGCTCTTTAAAACGTTAATACAGGCGCGCGTCCACAGAGCCGATGCACATGCCCAGCAGGTGCGATGTCCGCCGGGCACCCGCGATCGCTCGTGACAGAACGAACCAAGTAGGAACAACGATCTGTCTCCTCCTCTAGTCACTCCAATCCCCCCCCAGTTAGAACACAGTGCGGGAACACATTTAACCCCTTGATTGCACCCTAGTGTTAACTCCTTCCCTGCCAGTGACATTTATACAGTAATCAGTGGCTATTTTTAGCTCTGATCGCTGTATAAATGTTGATGGTCCCAAAAAAAAGTGTCAAAAGTGTCCAATCTGTCCACTGCAATGTCACAGTCCCAATAATAAAAAAAAATAAAAAATATTGCAGATCGCCATTACTAGCAAAGAAAAAAGAATTACAAATATCCCCCATTTTGTAGACGCTATAACTTTTGTGCAAATCAATCTGCGCTTATTACGATTTTTTTTACCAAAAATATGTAGAATACATATCGGCCTAAACCGATCGCCTTTGTTGTGTTTCTAGATATTTATTATAGCAAAAAAAAAACAAAAAAAAAACCACACTTTTTTTAAATTGTTGCTTTTTTTGTTAAAAAGGCGCAAAAAATAAAAACCGCAGGGGTGATCAAGTACCAAAAACGAAAGCTTCATTTGTGGGAAAAAAAGGACACAAAAATTTGTTAGGCTACAGCGTTGCACGCCCACGCAATTGTCAGTCAGTTAAAGCGATGCAGTGCCACATGGCAAAAGGTGGCCTGGTCATTAATGACTGGAAGGATTTGTCCCCCCTAAGTGGTTAAAGTGAAAGTCCATGCAAAAACCCAAATCCCTGCATCTATAGCCACCAGATTTTTTTTTTTTTTATACTTTTAGGTTTTTCTCATGATTCTACAAGGTACAGTAAAAAAAAAAAAAAAAAAAAAAAAAAATCATCCCCACATATCCCCCCCTTCCCACCCCCTTAGAAAGACAAGGATTTTTAAAGCGTTGGAGTCTGGTGAGACATGGGTGAGGGTTGGGGTCATGCAGCTAGACCTTCCTATTGTTACCTCTAGGTCTTCATTCCCTCACACTTCTTGCTCCCTCTCATCTATTCCCCTTTTACTCCTTCATCCACTCCACAACGCTCTCCATAGTCTCTTTATCTATGTTCTATTGGGTCGCCTCTTCGTTTTTTTACTCTTAATATTAAGGGTCAATCACTCCTGCTTCCCCCCAGGGCTTCCAGGTGTTAGTATTTTTTTTAAGGCCCCTTGCTTTACATAAGCCCAATTTTTCCTTAAGAATTACTGCATTCATGCTGTTTACCCCTTCTCTGCTGGACAGGGGTGAGACCGACTGCCATCTCAGGGCGATCAACTTTCTTGCCTAGCCACCACGGGTTTCTTGGTTGCAATCAATGGCCCGTATTTGTGAGAATATTTTGTAGTATAGAGTCCCACAGAACATGTTGATTCTAAAAGAAAAAAGGTTTTCTCACAAATCTGCTGGGGTGTACCAATTTATGCTGAGAACTGTAGGCCTACTGAGGAATGGGGAGGACTATGGGGAGGACCCAAGCCCATTAGGTCACCGCCACAGTATGAGTGCAGTGGTTAGCTGGCTGGCTGTTTTGCTTTTAAAAAGCACATTGTATCGTTTTTTCCTGTAAGTGTTTAGTGGGGGAAAATAAATCTTTTTAAATGGAGAGCACTATGTTGCCCCTTTTGTCCCATTTAATATATGGATATCATTCAAGATTAAGTGGAAGAAGGAACATCCAGAGTTTATGAGGAGGGAGTGGAGGTCTGCTGTCTTAGAGAAAGATCAATTGGAGAATACAGACGAGTGTTTTTTTTGCATTTGAGGTGAGCAGGTTTTTTACCTGGTGGTAGATGATAACTTGTCACGAGAAGTAGTGGCGAGATCAACTACACACAGAGCACTGATGGAAGTCTGGACTGTTTTTTTTTTTTTTTTAAATATACATTACAAGTTATGCACTGACTTTTTATATTGCATTATAATAGGAGTGTTGCGCTTCACTGTATTTGATTATAAGAGGAGAGGGCCTTGCTTGTACAAGCTCTACATTGTGAGAAGGCAAAATCCCAACTGAGAAAATTAATGCACAATACTGCTGAACGTCTAGGGATACATTCAGCCATAGCAAAAGCATTTACATGCTTCCAGGTGCATTTGTACATCTCTCCAAATGCAGCTGGACGACTATTTGATTCACATGTGCATGGGGCTGTAGAATAAAATAAATGTATGTCACAAAACAATTTTATGAAAAAACAACAAATATATAGAAATCACAACCAATTCTGGGGAATTTCACCACCTACCGAGAAGAGCGCTCTTTTCTTTAAGGGATTCTAAAGCTGCTTTCGATGTAGCCAAGTTTTTCTGCAGCGTTTCAACTTGTTCTTCAAAGCTGGCTTGTAAATTGATAATTTCCTGCAAATCAACAAATTGCAATTACACTCTGAACATAAAGCCTAAACATTCAATAGTCACGTTTTTCCAGCTACTTGACACAGATGATTAAAAATGAATGAGAAGCTGCAGCCACTGCAGCGCTGATAGTAATGTTGTAGCCTGCATTAAAAAGGTTGACAGCTAGCTCATATTGGCAGTCACAAAAACATCAGTGTTTTTTTTAAGCTGGCCTTAGATCAAAATCCAGCCGTTTCAGCAGGGACCAGCCAAATTTTAATCCATCTACGGGCTGGTTCGTTGTACATTGTAGATTTCTCCATCGACTTCTGTACAACCAGCGCCATCAGCTATAGCCGCCAACACTGATCATTGCATTCTGATGGTGGGAAACTCTCCACACTGCCAAAATAAAACCTCTCCATGGAAGGGATTCCCTCATCCACAATGAGTGTTGATGGGGAATTGAACTTTTTTTGTTAAACCAGCTGGTGGAAGAAAAATAAAAAAACAAAAAACTAACATCTATGCCATCATCTGTCACTGCAGTTTATTAGTCAACGTGCAGTATTAGGAGGGTGCCCTCAGGGACGGTTCACACCAGAACGTGGCGCAGGCCACACCGCATCAACACACTACACGTGTGAGTTCCCCTGCACTGGATAGCATGGTAGCATTGCGGTCCTGTTGCTGCACATTTTTTTGGTAGTGCATGCACTACTTTTGGTGCAGTCCCGCAGGATTGCAGCCAAATCGTACTGCACCCGAATCACAAGTGAAACACACAGCGCATCTAGGTAGCGAATCTAGAGACAGCTGTCAGATAGCCCATCCAGATCCTGAATTTAATACAATGCAGTTGCAGCTGACAATACAACCTTGTTTAAGGCCTACCCCAGCCTGTGATTGGAAAACAAAGAAACAGGAGCATACCATACACTGCTCTCTACGCCTTTCAAGAAGCTCAGTGTTTGTAGTACAAACACAGTAAAATCAAGAGTGCCTGAATTTCAGTGCAAAGATGTAGTCTGACAAAACGCTGCCAAGCTTGAAAACTACTATTCTGTACATAATTGGCAACCACATACAAAATTTGTTGCAAAAAGATTAAAGCATCTCTTTAAGGGCCCACTCACACTTGTCTACACTTTTTGGCATAGGAACAGCTGTTTAATTTTATTCCCTCTTTTCATTCCACCCAGGTGGGAGAACACCTTCAAAAAACACAAACAGTCTAAACAGCTAACTGATGGGACTGTATCTCTAACAAAGTTCATACACAAAAAAAAAAAAAAAGTTAAGATCTAGCGATAGAGTAGGAACACACCCTTTCCCTGACTCATACAGCTGTGTGTTCTGCTAAGCAGAGGAAAAAGGTTTTTCAACTCACGCCAGATTCACACGGCCCCGACTAGTCATGCGACTTGAGCTCAAAGTCTCTTGAAGTCATGCCACATTAAAAAAAAATAGAACCATTCTAATCAGTGCGACTCAAGTCACTCCGACTTAGAAAGTTTCCTGCACTACTTTTGGTGCGACTTCAATACAACTTGCATTGACTTCTGTTAAAGAAGTCGTAAGCAAGCCGTGATGAAGTCGCGCAGGGTTGTTGACTTTGAAGGTGGGGCAGTGTGAACCCAGGCTTAACTTTAAAATCTGTTTCTTGGCTTACAGCACAGTGTTGATATCGTCAGGTGATTGGACACTGGTAAACAGAATGGGGGGGGGGGAGAGAAGATGCAGGACTTTGAATGAGACATCCTAGATGAGCGTTTCCATCCCTAATTCATTAGAAAGGCAGTGGACGAGATACAGGACTTTACTACTTTGTAGTAGACCAGTAAACTCATACAGCACAAACCACAGCCAAGCAGTGAAGAGAGCCAGACTGAAAATGGCAGTACGACATCCTTGATGTGAAAGGAGAAAAGGAACAGATGACCTTGGGCAGAAATGAAGCCTTTCTGGATAAGGAGTAGCTCAGTTTGAGATGGTAGAGTCCTGATCTTTTCTGAGGCAATAAAGACCCAGGCTTGGGACATGTCCAGTATGAGTCCCAAGTATTCCAAACTGTACATTGGACTTCTGAGGATCCACCCAAGTCCACACTGCATGTTCGCATTCAATGTGGATAAAATGTGCAGCGCTAAATGTATGAACAAAATATAAATCAGACAGACAATGGTGTAAAAACCAATGAGCAACAATTGAAAAAATATGCGATATCACATGATACATATAAAACCACAAAAATTATAACAGATAAGTGATAGTGTCATAATCACACATGTAAAATTATGGCTAATTGATCAGAATGGTCTATATGCAAAGTCCCATCTCTGCAGCAGTGACTAGTGAGTGATACGGTCTGTAGACAAAGTCCCATCTGTGTAGAAGTGACTAAGTGATAAGTCCCAAACAATATGGTGAAAAATGTTTCCACAGTACAATGTAAAAACACATGTATTCACAGTGATGAGTAGGTAAACATTAATCCTGACATTCAAATGAGATGACACCAGAGGGCTGTGATCCCGCCACCTGGGGAAGGGGTCGGTACTCTTACAGTGAGGTGTGGACGCTCACACTGATGAGTGGCGAGTCTAAACAGCAAAGGCAAGAGTATCTGTGTCACGACTTTCTCAAACAGTCATCTGGAGTGACATCCAATAGCTCCTCCCGGTGATAGCCAGGCAAAAGATGCACGCTTCCAAATCTCCTGTAGCTGGATGGCATCCACAAGGAACAGCAACACCCCTCCAGGGGACTAGATCATGGGTAAGTGCGGTGAATATAAAAATTGGAGAAGAGAATGAAGCCTCCACATGGCGAAGATCAAAAATGACCAAAAATTTATTTTAAAATAGAAAATAAAAAAGGTACAATTTAAAAAGTGATCACAGGGTATTTGCACAGTATAGACAGCAAGCATAGAAACCCTACGCCAGGGATTTGCAATTAGCGGACCTCCAGCTGTTGCAGAACTACAAGTCCCATGAGGCATAGCAAGACTGACAGCCACAAGCATGACACCCAGAGGCATGATGGGTCTTGTAGTTTTGCAACAGCTGGAGGTCCACTAATTGCATATCCCTGACCTACGCTTTTCGTCCTATTGGCTTTCCACCGATACCCAGTGGAAGGCCAATAGGACGAAACTTGTAGGATTTCTTTGCTTGCTGTCTATACTGCGCAAATACCCTGTGATCACTTTTAATCTGTACCCATCGCCGATGATGGTACCTTTTTATTTTAAAATAAACTTTTGGTCATTTTTGATCTACGCCATGTGGCGGCTTCTTTCTCTTCTCCGATTTTTATATTCACCGCACTTACCCATGATCTAGTCCCCTGGAGGGGTGTTGCCGTTCCTTGTGGATGCCATCCAGCTACAGGAGATTTGGAAGCATGCATCTTATGCCTGGCTATCACCGGGAGAAGCTATTGGACGTCACCCCTGACGATCGTTTGAGGAAGTCGTGACAGATACTCTTGCCTTTGCTGTTTAGACTCACCACTCATCAGTGCGAGAGTCCACACCTCACTGTAAGAGTACCGACCCCTTCACCAGGTGGCGGGATCACAGCCCTCTGTTTGGTGTCATCTCATTTGAATGTCAGGATTAAATGTTTACCTACTCATCACTGTGAATACGTGTGTTTTTGTACTGTGGAAACATTTTTCACCATATTGTTTGGGACTTATCACTTAGTCACTTCTACACAGATGGGACTTTGTCTACAGACCGTATCACTCACTTGTGAAATTTATTTTACTTCAATAGTGATGGGGTTAGTAATGTTTTAGCAAAAAAATAGATAAAAACTTGTAAACAAAAAAAAGTGCCAGAAAAGGCTTTGTCTTCAAGCCGATAGATATATACAGTGGGTATAGCATAACCCCCCCTTTAAAATAATCACATGTTGCTTTGTTCCTTTGCAGCCTAAAATGAAGCCAGGACACGGTTTTATCCAGTTGTATTTACTCAGTGCAACTTCTAACACCAACGTGTCAGAAAAAAACATTGAATTTTTCTTCAAAAACAGAAATCGCCAAGTTGCAAAAGAATCACCCCCTTGTGTCAGTATTTTGTTGAACCACTTTTTGCTTTAATTACAACCTTTAGTCTGTTGGGATAGGTCTCTACTAACTGCACATCTAGACTTTGCAATATTTGCCTAGTCTATTTTGCAGAACTGCGAAAGTTCAGTTAAATTTGATGGTGACCATTTGTGGACTGCCTTCAAGTCATTCCACAGATTTTTAATGGGGTTTATGTCCGGGCTCTGACTAGGCCATGCAAGCACATTCACCTTTTTCAACCAGTGTGGTAATTTTTGTTGCTTCATGAATTCACAAGTGCTCCAGGCCCTGCTGCAGAGAAACACCCCCATAACAGGATATTACCACCTCCATGCTTCACTGTATATGGCAGGCGTCTCTAAATTGTGTCAGGATTAAAAGTTTAAGATTTTATTGCTTGTATCAAAAAGGTCAAATTGCATAGTAAAACATATTGCTTTCCTATTGAAAGCTAATGGTTAATTAGTCTAGCTAATAAGCCATCAGTGTAGCACCATTAATTCCAAGTTAACAATAAAGTGCACAAACAAAATAACACACTAAGACAGGTACAATAGACAATACAACAAACAAAAAACGGTCCGACGCCTATGTGGCCACACATGCCAGGTTTCCAGGCGGGAAAATACCACCAATTCTGTTAAATAAATCTATTTGGGTATAAGAAATCTATGCATGTGTGGTCCCCCCGGGGGTTGTAGTGGAGTAGCAGGTGTATTTTTTGGGGTTGGCTACCTATAGATCTGTTGTCCGACGCTATCTAGAGTTTTGGAAAGGAATTTTGTATACATATAAAAGGCTCAAAAGCAGTCCCAAACATCAATATTTCTTTAGCGATTTGTGAAAGATCAGGTGCATCAATAAAGTCTCTGTATTGTGAGAGCTTTGTATCTTGATTATTGCCTTACTATTGACTGTATCTGGGCGTCTACTATAGACTCTGATCTTATATGGTTCTGTCACCAAGGAATAATTTTGTTACTGCCAGCATCAGATATGCTAAAAACAGAGGGATGTGAATGCCGTTGCCATCTGTCTGGCAGATCGGATGACAATCTGATGGAAACGGATATACAGTCTATTTCTGTATGACTGCCCCATAGAGAACAGCTGGCTTTGTCCGTGTCAGCTTTGCATCGTGGACACAGACCTGTCATCAGCAGACAGAACCCCCACTGAGCAGGCGGATCCGCTCTGTCTGAAAGGGGCCTATACTGTAACCCATGCCACAAATTCTTTTCAGCTATATTTGCAAATGTGTGCAACTAAACCCGTTTTAACACATACTGTTAGACAGATTAAATCAGTTGGTTGTAGACTGGTTGGTAAGTTGAGCTTGGCAACTCTTTGGTTTTATTTCCCACTTGTACTTGGGCCTGATCTCGATCCAGCGCTGTGCCCAAGAGCAGCAGCTCTCTCCTCACTGGCCATGGTGGCAGCAATTGGTTCCTGCTGCTGTCAAGCAGCCCGAGAGGAGAGAGCGAGGCTCAGGATTGAGCCCGCATTAGTACCCATATAGCACTCAGGAGGGGGGGGGCTGCCCTGTGCAAAACCATTGTACAGAGCGGGTAAGCACATGATTATTGCCTTTTACAAAAAATGTTCCCTTTACAATCACTTTCACACAGAATTTTTTTTAAAAGGGTACCTCAACACACCTACACTTAACTGTTTGTTTTTAGGGCACTATGTCGCACTGCAAAATTTTAAAATCACGCATTTCCTCTAACAGAAACAAAAAGGTTAAAGGGGTTGTAAAGGTAAAAGTTTTCACCTTAATGCATTAAGGTGAAAAAACATCTGCTTATTAGCATCCCCCAGCCCCCCGAAAGTCCTGCATCGTGAACGCGCTTGCTTCTCGGCGCATTCACCATTTGATTGCATGCAGCGCACCGGGGTCGAGCGATACAGTGAGCGGCTCTATCACGGGAGTGTGCCCGCAAGTATAACGTTTGTTATTTTATACACACACACACACACACACACACACACACCTTATTCTTTGAATCCAGTTTATTTTTAGCTTCCATTAGTTCTATGCACAGGTTGTCAATTTTTCTCTTCGAGCCGTCATCAGAAAACTAGGAGAAAAAATAAAAATACATAGAATTACAAGTTTATGCCATTTCATGATTCATAACTTTTCATGGGGGATAGGGGCTGACAGCCGATTTAACAAGGCTACAGATCTATTACAGAAAACCACACAGTACAATTCTGAAACATCTACAGTACAACTGTTTAAATATTACCTCTTGAAATAAAAAAAATAGAAAAGAAAATCTGTGTGCTTTTACATGTTCCAAGAAAATCAATTTCCCACCTACCATAAAACGACAAATACTTAGAGAACATCTATCCAATGGTCATCACCAAGTACATATTTACTATCCCAAAGCAGAGGCAACATGGCTTTGTTGTAAAGGGGTTGTAAAGGTTCACTTTTTATTTTCTAAATAGGTTCCTTTAAGCTAGTGCATTGTTGGTTCACTTACCTCTTCATTTGATTTAGCTTCTAAATGTTTTTTTTTCTTTGTTTTCTTTGTCTGAATTTCTCACTTCCTGTTCCTCCTCAGTAAGCTGTTCTGGCTGACTCCACACCACTTGGATGATAGTGTGAAGTTTAGTGAGGAGAAACAGGAAGTGAGAAATTCAGACAAAGAAAAAAAACATGTAGAAGGTAAATCAAAGGAAAAGGTAAGTGAACCAACAATGCACTAGCTTAAAGGAACCTATTTAGAAAATAAAAAAACGAACCTTTAAAATTGGCTCTACACTCAAAATGTAAGCCAAGAAAAAACAGTACTTATGCTATGAGTAAAAAGGGAAAATTGAATGCTCCTTTTCCCTTGGGAAAATTCAGTTTTAGACTACCTACAGTGTCAGCCACAGGTCTGAAAGCTTTGTTAAAAATAACAAAAAAACGCACAATACTTGCAGCTCAATGGTAGTAGGGAAAATGAGCATTTGCAAAAATGTTAAGCTTTAGAGGTCAAAGATAAATTCCATATGTTCCTGTGACCGGAGTCACTTTGGCCCCTTCACACTGGGGCCGTTTGCAGGCACTATTGTGCTAAAAATAGCGCCTGCAAACCGAGCCTAAACAGCGGCTGCTGTCTCTCCAATGTGAAAGCCCAGGGGCTTTCACACTGGAGCGGTGTGCCAACAGGACGTGAAAAAAAAAAGTCCTGCTAGCCGCATCTTTGGAGCGGTGAGGGGAGCGGTGTGTTTACCGCTCCTTCCCATTGAAATGAATGGGACACCGCGGTAATACCGCCCGCAAACCACGGCTGTAGCCGCAGTTTGCGGGTGGTATTAACCCTTTTTCGGCCGCTAGCGGGTGTTATAACCGCACCGCTAGCGGCACAAATACCTCAGCAATTCTCTCTCTCCCCTCTGTAGGGTCGTTCGGGGTGTGGCTGTATTCCATTGTGTCTGCCTTGGGAGCAATAGATGTATATGTGCGTTTGCTGTGAGGGGGGGGGGGGAGGAATTCCTCCCACAGCTCTCCCTGCTGATTGGACAGTCTACCCCACCCTGAATGCAAAGGGAGGGGTGGGGGGGTTGTCACAAGTGTTAACCGTGTTTCAATAAACAGTTCATGTTCGGGGGCGTGGCTTGCCTGAGGAGAAGATGGCAGCTTAATTCCTCAGCTCCATCAGACATCGGCCTATATTCAACTTTTATTGGGTACCATCGTTGTTCTTTTGTACATTGACATGGGGACTTCATCCCGTGGTGCCTCTGGATCCAGATCTCGTTCTCCGAGAGAACCAGGAGGTCCTGTCAATGCAACTATACTGGGTATGTTCCGGAATCACAGAGCTAATATGGCGGCACTCTCAGCATCCTCTCAGGGACATTACGACAGTCTTATCCCCGGCTATGCCACCTCCTTCTCAAATGGCGATTGCCTCACCGGAACACCAACAACTGAGTCTTAATGACCTCAAAACAGTGGCGGCAGATATTAAGGACACATTATCTGCAGCCATCACGGATCTGCGTCATGAATTACAGGCCATTGCGGGTAGTCAGTGAGGTAGAAGAGGCGGCTGTACAACGGAAGGAGATAGCGACGGTTCACCTCACGACTGATACACATACCATGCAACTTAGAGATTTACAGCGACATGTGGAAGAATTAGATAACAGGGGAAGACGTCTTCCAGAAAGTGTCATCACAGATTAAATTGTCCCCACGGTGACGGCCATATTTAATCAGATTTTGGAAAAACCCAGCCAAACACCTATAGACATGGAACGCATACATAGGGCTCTGAGACAAAGGGGTAGGGATTCGGATCCACCTCGTGATATAATAATATGTTGTCTGACTGATTTTAAACTTAAAGAGGACATTCTTAAAAGGGCTCGGAACAAGTTGGATCTGGAACATGAAGGCAGCACCATTCATATATATCAGGATCTGTCGCCATCACATTAAAAAATCGTAGGGATCTTCGTCCCTTGCTAGAAGTCCTGAAGAGCAAAAACATCCAATATCGTTGGAAATTTCCATTCGGTCTAACGGCGACTCATTTAGGACGTACTGCTTTATTGAGAGTGCCCGAAGAGATGGAGGACTTCTGCCACGCTTTGGATATTCCATTGGTTGCTGTACCGAATTGGTATGCTGATTTTTCTATTACAGGATCGGTCTGTAGGAGGGATAGAGAGGAACCTATGGAAGCTTTAAACACGCATTTCCGCAGGAGGCGATCTCCTTCACCCTCCCGATTGAACCCATCTTTGTTATCCCAACATCAGCCTCGTAGTCCTACTATAGCACCTTTGCCACGTAGAGCTCGTCGGGACCATTAGGGCAGGGATATGCAATTAGCGGACCTCCAGCTGTTGCAAAACTACAAGTCCCATCATGCTTCTGCCTCTGGGTGTTATGCTTGTGGCTGTCAGAGTCTTGCTATGCCTCATGGGATTTGTAGTTCTGCCACATCTGGAGGTCCGCTAATTGCATATCCCTATGATATATGCTTTTTACAGTCGGATAGGTTTAACTGTTTTGTACTTTTTTTTTTTGAATGCCTGTTAATGGTTATGCATTCTGTGCACCGCTCTCCATGGCTCCTTCTTATCCAGGTTTGATGTATTGGAAGTACTAAGCGACCCAGCTCGTTCTTATACAAGCTCCTGACTTATAGTGTGCTGAAGATCTATCTACCACCAAATATTCTTTGTGATTCTACTCCTTTGATCTTAGGAATCGCAAACATTTTATCTACATTGGTAAGTCTTCACCTTGACACAATTGCATCGAAATTGCCGGATTACCGAGATAAGGGAACGTTTACATTTACTTGTGTGGACTGTTTTATCCTCATTATCCCCATAATTGGGGATCAGTGACATCGACTTTTGGCATTTCTGTCTCACGAATTGTACTTCTGTTCTTTGGATTACACACCGGAGTCTTGTTGACCTGCACTGTAACTATCATCGCGGAGAAACTTTTCTTGCTTGAAGTGCTATGTTTAATTTTAATTATTTTAAATCTGTTACCGCTGTCATATGTATTTCTATAGTTTGTTCCTGTAATCTTTTGATGTACTGATCCATGGGATGGGATGTTGAAGATGTGTTGTTTTAAACTTCTGTTATACTTCTCCTTTATCTGCCTGACCGCTATTGCTTATCATTTAGCATAGTTTGCTTAAACTGTTGTACTGCAGTGGCACCTAGTGACACAAGTAGGTCATTGACGCTCGTGTCTCCTATTTGATTAATGAACGAATAGTTCGTCAGGTTTCTGCTATGAACTCCTAATTCCCTTTCACTTAAATTTAATGTTTGTACCAATTCTGCTATTATAGTCTACCATTAGGGATGCGATACTCTAGCAATCTACTAGAGCATTCTCGTTGAGTTCCCCCAATGTGTGACTCATTTCCTTGGGACTGATCTTTGCGAATTATATTATCTCTGCATTTTAGCCTGATATTCGTTCTATTAACGCACCTTTGACTCTCATTCCCTCAATATTTTGTTGATGGTTACAGGTTTATTATGATCTTATGTTTGTATAATGACTTTTTTCATGTTTGATTATTAACTTTTCCTTACTAGGTTTTTCATTATTTAATTGGTATTTTATTTTTTTTATTTTTTTTCCTTTTCTCAACGTGTATTACTTTGAGAAATATACATATAGTATGAGTTTAATACTGATTTTACGTTCTTAATTTCTAGATTTCTATGCAAATTCTTATTCAAACATGATACCCCATGAATTCATATTATATGCCTTTTCTCCCTTCCTGTATACTATGACATTTTCAGGTCATTTGTCTGATGGTTTTTATACATTCATCTTTTTTTCGGACGAGTCCTCGTCCCACACAGTGGCTGTGATACATATCATACACCGCTACGTGATAAATCTTTTTAGTTGCCACTGATTACGGTCCGGTTTTTCTCACCTCCCTATTAGGACAGGTGAGCGGGTTCTCTATTGTCTCCGGATTTCCCCCTTCTTTCCCCTTGAACCTTTCCTATACATTCCCACCTTTGCACCTTATAGATTTTTTACTCCCTCTCCACTTCCTGTACACCCTTTCTTCCTCTGTTTACCAGTATCTGCTTCACCGTTTTGAGAATATATATATATATATATATATATATATATATATATATATATATATATATATATATATATAAATAATCAGATTCTAGGCCCTTCTCAGGTAGAAGCAATTCATTCTTCTGTGGCTATAATGTCCTCTACACTACCAAATAATGACACACACCAACTTAAACTCCTTTCTCTAAATGCAAAGGGACTTAATGTACCGGAGAAACGTTCTCAATTACTTCTTTATATGCGTAAATATAAAATTGATAGTGTTTTTACAGGAAACACATTTCCGTACAGGTGCAACGCCAAAGTTGCACAATTACTACTTTCTGAATGCTTATTCTACTAGCTCACTTTCCAAATCTAAGGGGGTATCTATTTTAGTAGCTAAGCACTGTCCTTTCCACCTGATTGACACTTTCACAGATGACGAAGGTAGATTTATATTCTTAAAAGGGCACCTATATGGGTAAAACATTCACACTAGCGAATGTATATGCCCCAAATTCTAGACAAGTTACCTTCTTCCGTGATATTGTGAAGGCCCTAGCAACGTTTCAGGAGGGTACTCTTATTGTAGGAGGTGACTTTAATGTCCCCCTGAACCCACTTCTTGATACCTCTAATGGTAAGTCTGTCCTTACGTATGAGGCTCTCTGATCCATTAAGGCCCAGCTTCAAATACTCTTATTACATGACACATGGCGTACACTTAATCCTAACGTTAAAGACTTTACTTTTTTTTCTGCCCCACAACAAATATTCGAGAATTGACTATTTTCATTTCACAAAATGATATTCCCATCTTACAACGTACTTCTATAGAGTCCATGTTTCTCTCAGATCATCACCCTATCACAATGACTGTATCATTCCCTGACGTGCCTACTCGTTCGCAATCATGGAGATTAGATCCATCTTTGCTTACGGACCCTTCCATTGCTGCTGAAGTTGAACTTTGCATTAAACAATATTTTGCGGAAAACGATCCTACTGATACTTCCCCGCTTATTAATTGGGATGCCCACAAGTGTGTAATACGTGGTGTTCTTATTGCAGCGGCGGTTAAAAGGAAAAGAAAGGCAGAAACACTTTAATGGCATAGCTTCTGAAATCCGTCAACTGGAGAGAGTACATAAACAAACTCAAGCCATAGCCACCTTAAACTCTGATTCAATACAGAAAGGAGACGTTAGACTTATTGGGCAAACAAGTAAGACGCAGATATATTCTCTCGCGAAAGACTTTTTATGAATATGGTAACAAAGTAAGTAAATTACTTGCTAGGGCGTTACAGGTCAAGAAAGTGTCTACTACAGCACATTCGCTGATAGATTCAAAGGGTCATAAACTGACCTCGACGCCGGACATAGCGAATCAATTTGTCTTGTATTATTCTCAACTATATAATCTACCACATATGTCTACAGGTAACAATGACATTAGGAGGAAACAAATGATTAAAGATTTCCTGAAATTACATGGTCCCACTCCTATCTCGGAATCCTCTTTTTCCATTCTAGACAAACCCCTGACTACAGAGGAAGCCGACACTGCTTTGAAACAAATGAAAATAGGTAAAAGCCGGGTCCTGACGGACTGACTGCAGGATATTATAAGACATACTCTGAAATTCTGCCCCCCATTTTTATATCGGCCTTTGATGCTTGTGCATCATCCATCGTGCCCCCTCGAGACCTATTGACAGCCCACATTACCGTAATCCCTAAACCTGATAAGGATTTGTCACTTGTTTCGAATTACAGACCCATCTCGTTAAATGTAGACCTCAAATGGTATGCAAAAATTTTGGCGAATCGAATCCTTCCTCTACTTCCTGATCTTGTACATCTTGATCAAGTTGGTTTTATCCCAGGAAGGGAGGCTAGGGATAACACCCTTAAAGCGCTCAACATTCACCATTGGCTAACGTCGAACGATCGGCAAGGTTTTCTCCTGTCCCTTGATGCCGAGAAGGCGTTTGACAGAGTGGCCCGGGATTATATGACTGCTACCTTGGATTATTTGGGCTTTCCTCCCCGTATGATGAATTATATTCTCACGCTTTACTCAAATCCCTCGGCGAGGGTAAGGGTCAATGGCCACCTGTCGGATGCTTTCTCGGTATCGAACGGTACTCGCCAAGGTTGCCCACTATCTCCTTAAAATTTTCATACTTACGCTGGAACCATTACTTCAATGTATCAGAGATAATCCTGATATAAGGGGCGTAGAAATAAATCGACGCACTTACAAAATTGCGGCCTACGCGGATGATATACTCTTTTTTTATCAAACCCATTGACAACGATTCCAAACTTACTTAAAGACCTCAACCATTTTAAATTGCTTTCAAATCTCCAAATAAACTTTTCTAAATCAAACGCTCTAAACATTTCACTGCCTAAAAATTTGTGTACACAATGTCAACATAATTTTCCGTTTCATTGGAACAACAAAGCAATCACATATCTAGGTATACAACTACCTGTTTCACTGTCAGATCTATACTCCACTAATCACTTACCTTTACTACAAAAAGTAATACTGGGCTTGAAGAAATGGTCCGTGGGACTTTTTTCTTGGTTTGGAAGAGCAGCCATCATTAGAATGACCATTTTGCCCAAGTTGTTATACTTATTGCAAACAGTCCCTATTAAACTCCCTCCGTCTTTTTTCTCGGCTTATAAAAAAGCGTGTACTGATTTTATCTGGGGTCCATTAAGACCTAGAATTAGTTATTCCAGACTTACTGCCCCTAAACGCAAAGGAGGTGTGGGCTTGCCAGATCTGAAAAAATATCTCCAAGCTTGCCATTTGACCAGAATTATTGATTGGAACGTCCATTCTGATACTAAAGATTGGGTCCATTTGGAGTCTTCAGTGGCTTCCATTCCTTTGGCACATTCTCCATGGATAGCTCCACATCATATTCCCTTGAGTGTCCGTTCTAATCCTTTAGTTCAACCTACACTAACCTCCTTCAGAGATACATGTACCAAGCACAGGGTTTCGTCTATCCTGGGTCCTTTGACCCCGCTTAGACTAAATCCTGCTTTTATTCCTGGAATGCATGGGAACTTCTTAAGAGATATTTGGCCACATCCATGTGTAAGAGCTACACACTCCTTTGTAGATGACCAATTTATCTCTTACAATAATTTAGCTGCTAAAATGTTGACAGGTACGTTCCCTTTTTGGTCATATGTGCAAATTCGACACTTTTTTCAAGCTCCTAAACCGAGACAACATACACCATTTGAAACGCTGTGTTTAAAAACTGAACCACAACGACATCTTATTTCTTGCACATATGCTTTATTATTCTCGGAACATACTTCTAAAGATAATTGGACTTGTTGTAAATGGGAGACAGACCTTTCCTTGGAATTGACTGAGAGAGATTGGGAAACCATTTATTATCATATTCATAAAGGTACGCTGAACACCTATGCACAAGAAAATGCGTTTAAAATAGCTTCAAGGTGGTACAGAATCCCCCTCAAGCTTCACCGTATGTACCCAACTCTTTCTCCACAATGCTGGAGATGTGGTTTGGAGACTGGTTCGTTATTACATATTTGGTGGACATGCCCTAAAATTCAACCCTTTTGGTTGGATGTCCATAAATACATTAAGCAAATAACCACTTACAATTTAGATTTTACACCGGTTCAATTTCTATTGCATCTCCCCTCAATCCCAAAGACGGTGTATTTTCGCTCTTTACCTATGCATATGGTGAACGCTGCTAAAATGTGTATTCCTACTAAATGGCGTTCCCCTAATCCCCCATCAAGGGCAGATTGGTTCCATCGTATTGGTAAAATTGCGGAAATGGAAGATCTAATCCACCAAGCAAAAGATACGCCTTCCAAATTCACCAAGAATTGGTCATGCTGGTTACATTTCACTGCTACAGAAGAATACACGAAAGTTATTTCTTGGCAAGTCATTGAGATTGATATAAAGTTGATTTAGATTCTGGTAATTCCCATCCATTACCCTTTTATCCTCCCTTGCTTGTCTTGATACTCCATATCCCTTTTCCTTGATGATATATTTGACCACTTACCGTATTTATCGGCGTATATCACGCACTTTTTTCCCCCTGAAAATCAGGGGGAAATCGTGGGTGCGTGTTATACGCCGATACCCACATCCCTGAGCTGTCTCCGCTGACTGAGCGGAGCGAGATACACATAGCCGAATGTACTCGGCTATACTCGGCTTTTCTCGGCTCCGCTCACAGTCACGCCCAGTCCCGCCATTGGACCCGTGTTATGTCCATCATAGGGCGGGACTCTGCGTGACTGAGCGGAGCGAGATACACATAGCCGAATGTACTCGGCTATACTCGGCTCCGCTCACAGTCACGCCCAGTCCCGCCATTGGACCTGTGTTATGTCCATCATAGGGCGGGACTCTGCGTGACTGAGCGGAGCGAGATACACATAGCCGAATGTACTCGGCTATACTCGGCTTTTCTCGGCTCCGCTCACAGTCACGCCCAGTCCCGCCATTTGACCTGTGTTATGTCCATCATAGGGCGGGACTCTGCGTGACTGAGCGGAGCCGAGTACACTCGGCTATGTGCATCTCGACGGCGACTCTGGGGCAAGGCTGCACGGCGACTCTGGGGCAAGGCTGCACGGCGACTCTGGGGCAAGGCTGCACGGCGACTCTGGGGCAAGGCTGCACGGCGACTCTGGGGCAAGGCTGCACGGCGACTCTGGGGCAAGGCTGCACGGCGACTCTGGGGCAAGGCTGCACGGCGACTCTGGGGCAAGGCTGCACGGCGACTCTGGGGCAAGGCTGCACGGCGACTCTGGGGCAAGGCTGCACGGCGACTCTGGGGCAAGGCTGCACGGCGACTCTGGGGCAAGGCTGCACGGCGACTCTGGGGCAAGGCTGCACGGCGACTCTGGGGCAAGGCTGCACGGCGACTCTGGGGCAAGGCTGAAATGGACACTGACAAGGCTGCATTTAAATGCAAGTTATTTTTCCTTACACTTCCCTGCTAAAAGTTTTTTTCCCTAAAATTTCCTCCTAAACTTGGGGTGCGTGTTATACGCCGATAAATACGGTATGTTATTTAATAAATAGCTCTTCTAGCTATATATACTTTGTTCTTCCCTCCCAGTTAGATGGTTACGCCTTCTTTTTCATTTTGTCACCTTTTTATATTTAAACACTCCTCTAGGTTTGTTATATATTTAAGAATTTTTTTTAATTGATTAGATTTTATCTAATCAGGTACACTCCTCTTTGATATTTTATTATTATCTTCTTGATGTACCTAGTTGCCTGATTTACTTATCTCTACTCTGAATTTGCTTTAACTCTCTGCTTCATTATATTGTTTGAACTTATATTTGAGGCCATAATAATATACATCTGTATTTTATGTAGCGGCTGCGACCGCATTTATTATCTTTATGTACTTCGGTATAGGTTTGCAATAAAAACTTAAAAAAAAAAACAGTTCATGTTCAGCAGGCAAAACGAGTACTGCCTAGTTCTGTTTGGAATATCTGATATCTATATTCAGACTGGAGAAAACGGTATATGACGAAAGCACTTAAGTGGAGTGTGGGACGTTTCGTTACAGTTACAAATGCTGAACAAGCTCACAAAAGTCTAGCTGTATTAGATATACAGTGCAATTTGCATGCAGCATGCCAATATCAAATCTCATTTACTATGGTGAAAAAAAGTGCATTTACATTTAAAGCCCAACTCTGGGCACTGCATGGGTTAACTGCTTGCTTTTGTCTAGGGACAGGATAAGGGAGGAGATTTACTTACCCAATTCTCCAAGCACAAGACTGAACCAGCACCCCCATGTTCTTGAATTGTGGAATGTTCCTGATGTCAAGCCCAGAGTAGGCGCCACAGACGAGAACAGTCCACTGCTAGACCATGGGGGAGCACAGTTTTCCAGTGAACAGATCAGGCGAATAAAAGCTTTCTCCTCGCCCCTAGCCAAAATAAGCAGTTGACCCGTGCAGTGCGGTCACAGCCTCACTGGATGGGAAAAAAAAATGTCGGGCTTTAACATTGCACTTTCCAGTCTTTAGAGGAGCTGTTGATGTAGTCTGAGGCTCACAGATGCATCCTGGGGAAGGCGACCTCACCGGTCCCCTTCCTGGGGGAAATCTCAACACTTAAATCTCTTGGATTATCTCTGGTAGATATTTAGCTTTTTACGCAGATGTCTAGTGTTACATGGGCAAGGGGGTGGGGTGGGGGTTAGAACTTCCAAAGTAATGGTAGATTGAACCATCTGCCCTCTCAACCTTTATCTAGATCCCAGATGTCTCCTCTGCCCATAACAATTTCTAATCATATCAAGACTGGGTGGGACGGGTGAGCCTGGAAAGGTACACTCTTGGCGCTGGTAAAAGCAATCCAGCAGCTCAAAGTATAACAACTCAAAGTCAGATGCGTTAGCGGGAACATTATTTTTATTTTATTTTTTTACTACAACTAGGACCCCAGGAGGTTTACACAATAATGTGCTAGTATGCACTGCATATCAGCTCATTATGGCAGACATACCAGTTCTCTAGCATGGAGCGGTCACCACTCCAGGTGGTTCTGCCCGCTTTCATCTTCGCCCGGTCTTACTTCCGTATTTACTCTCCCAGTCTGCTTGAATGGCTAGCTAGAAATGACATCACTCCAATGTACAAGGAGTCATTTCATCACGACAGTGCAGGCACTGTAAACATGACCCAAGCTGTTCATGTGCAGCTCAGATTACATTACCACTGACCACTAGGGTTCTCTTTGGTTAATAAAACCCTGCCTGTTTGATTTTTGACAATTTCACTTTATAATTGTGTTAGTGAATCCGCACCACAAATGTGAGTGAAAATTAACCAATTTAAATAAGCAGGTCTTTATAATCACAATAAATATGTGAAAATCAAAAATGGGTGTAGTTATGACCGCACTCAAAATATTTGTGAAAAGTAGACATTAGCCAAGGCTTGGAAGAAAAACACGGTCTCCTTCCAAGGGTTCAGGAGGAAATTCTCTTGGATAATGGCCCAAGAACAAATAGTGGCAAAGCTTAATGACAAATTTGAGAGGTTTAATGCCATATGGGAACCTTGTGCCACGTCCTGCAATAGGTCTCTCCTTCCTGGAATAATGCATGGAACCACAAATGCTCCATCCCTTCGTGAACATATCTCCTCACACCTCTCCTACGTTTCTCTTTCTTTTCAGGGACACCCTGATCCCTCCTTTCTTTTAGAAAAGGCAAGATATAACGCCTCCCCCGAACGGGGTTAAGTTTGTGTTTGCTTTAGTGGTAGGACAGGTCTTGTCTTTTTTTGCATAGTTGACAATCTGCCACCCCAGTGCTGCTCATTGTTCTGGTGGGCTCTGTTTTATAGCCTTTACCGGAGGACAGCGCGGGATAGGACGGGAGTCCCTAGGGGGCACCACGCATATCCACAGAGAGTTCCCAATGGGGTGGCGTGGGTGGAGCCTCTCAGGGGGGCCGGCAGTCACGTGCAGGTTTTTTGTCCCACAAGGTTAATCTGTTTTAGCGGGACAGGATTTGAGGCTAGCCAGTCCAGAGAGATAGAAGTCCCCTTAGACATTACCTGGTTTTTGGGCTCCCAGATAGTCCCATCCTTATGTCCTGAGTTAGCCAATTAGCTTTCTATGTTTTGAAGTTTTACATATGCATTTCTTGTTAAACCTGCATTTTTGTGTTACTGGGAATTTGTGCTACTTGATGTAACATACACTGCTATGCACTTTTACCAATGCTATGTACAAAATCTTTTTTTTTTCCAATAAAAATATTAAATTTAAAAATATTTGTGAAAGGTAATAGATGCATGTGCAAATATATTACAAAAAAAAATAAAAACATTTTAGTTTGCATGATATAACACATTTGCACATCCATCTTTTTTCACAAATATTTTAAGCCCAGTCATAACTAACCCTATATCAATTTCCCTTTACATCTACAGTATATATCAGGAAATATTCTCTAATCCATTGTGAACTGCAGAATTGACCGTTACCATAAAATGTGTATTTGAGATAATACACAAGGTCCTTGCACCCCTGTTTTGTCTTGTCTGATGCGAGACCTTCTTACATCAATCTCTTGTTAAATCTGAACTGAATTCTAATCCTCCCCTAAAATTTCACACCAACTAGTTGTCAGTCCTCAACATGTGGACAGCACTGAAGGACGACTGATCAACATTCCATATTTGAAAGTATGAATTTCAGTCAATTCCTGGGATCCCCGCAACTCTTTATGCTTCCTTCTGCTGACCTCCACATTGCTACAGGACAGTGTGGCATTGAGGTTGGAATCACTCGAGTGGTATCCAGGAGATAGACCTCTATCTTTAGGACTCTTAGAATTTGAGTGGTGTTCGGTCACAGGAAAGTTGTGTTGGACTTTTACAAACTGTATATGAACACAAAAGTTAAATTAGGAAATCCAACACAATCAGTTGCTTCCAGGTTTCCAAGCGGAAGCAGTGAAAGTCTGAGCAACTCTGGATAATTGTCCCAACTAGCACTTTATGCTTATATAGCCATGGCCAATCAACTATTGATAGGGACATATACTCCATTTTTCCATCCTGCCTACTCAAGATCTGAGGTTTAAACAAATTAAAGTACCGGTATGTAATTCAGGCCAAGTACAGTGCAAAGCCAACTACTGCACCTAATCAACAGTATGTGGAATACTCGGCAAAGGTAGAATGTGAACACAGAAACTGAAGTGTCATAATGGCTACCAAGCCTCTTCGTTACAACTGCCAAGTGACAAACGCACCTTAGTTTTTAGGAGGTCGTTGGCTTTATTCAAGTCAGCCATCTGTCTTTCTAAAGATGCAATGTTTGCACTGAGTGAAGTCTTCTGTCTCATAGCATTTACTAGTTTTAGCTCAGTCTTCTTGAACTCTTCTTCCAAAGCGTGAAGTTTCTTGTCTTGCTCAGCACGTGCTTTTAAAAGGCCACGAATCTAAATAAAAAAATAAAAAAAAAAAAGTCTGGAACCATACGGAATCCTAAAGCAAAAATAAAGTATTTTTTTTATGTAAAAACAATTTAAAATCAAGTTAAAAAAATCATGAATGCACCACTCTAAATCTGTGGAAGCTTTTGCCTTATCAATAGGGTTGTCTCGATACCACTTTGGGCCCTTTCACACGGAGGTCCGTTCAGGTCCGCCTGTCAGTTTTTTAGGCGGACCTGAAACGGATCCTCCATGCACCCCTATGGAGGCACGGATGTCAGCGGAGACATGTCCGCTGACATCCGCTCCGCCAAAGTGTGACGGAGGAAAACCCTATTTTTCCTTCCGTCGGCGGAGCGGATCGGATGACAACGGACTCTACGGTCCGTCGTCATCCGATTCCCCATAGGGGAGAGCGGCGTTTTGACAGGGCGGTCCCTGCACAGTGTGCGGGGACCGCCCAGTCATCCGTCGGCTCAGCGGGGATCAACGGAGCGATCCCCGCTGAGCAAGCGGAGCTTCACGGGGCGGATCTGCACGGATCCGCCCCGTGTGAAAGAGCCCTTTAAGACCGAGTACAAGTACAGATACTTTTTTTTCCCAATGTCACGTGACAGTGGCACATGTGTCAGTATGTTTTTTTTTTTTACATTTTTTTCTGTGCTTTCTTCTTTTTTTTTGGGGGGGGGGGGGTTGGATCGTGTCAGTGTTTTTTATTTACATTATTTTTTTTATTGCAATTTTTTTTTTTTTTTTACACCTGTTGGGGGGGCTTTGGTGAGATTTCAGGGGTCTTAACAGACCCCTGACATCTCCCCTTTGAGACAGAGAAAGGGACTTGGGACACAGATTCCCCAGTCCCTTTCTCTGCAGCCTCAGATAAAATTAATGGACAGGAGGCTCCTCTCCATTCATAAACTGAAGCATCGTAAACACAGGTTACGATGTTTCAGTTATATGAATGGACAGTCAGTGATCACTTACTCTGTTCACTCAGAAAAGGTAGGAGCCTGAGATATCGAGGACAGAGGGAGTGGAGGAGGACATGGAGGGGACACGGAGCGCGGAGGGGGAGAGCAGCAGGAGTGGGACACGGAGCGTGGACAGCAGCACGGAGGGGACACAGAATGCGGAGGGGGAGAGTAGCATCACGGAGGAGGACACGGGACACAGATCATGGAGAAGGGCAGCAGCACTGAGGGTGATACAGGGACAGTCAGCGGTGATCAGTGCGGCTTTGGGGTGAGTTTAGAAGCACCGATCGCCGCTGTATATATTTTGCTAAAGCAGCTGAAAAGGGGGGGGGGTCCGGGGGGAGAAGCTGTCAGCTGTATTGAAATGTATACAGGGAGATCAGTGCTTGAAACTCCCCCTGGCGCACCGATCATCTCCGACTGCCCAGGTATCGGTTGAAGCATCGGAGCATTTTCCCTGAGTACAAGTACTTGGGGAAATGCTCAGTATCGGTATAATCCTAGTTATCAATATGTTATATTATCAATATGCCATCTATGTATTCCTTCAGCACAAGTGGGATGTGATGAAAGCAGTGCTACTGTCTGATGAGAATTTAATCAATCATTCCCTCACATGACAATTATATAGGTGCTACTTTCATTCTTTGCCAAAAAATCAGATGAACAGGGTGCATCTAACCACCTTCTTCTGGAGGTGGAACTCCCAGTTATACATGCTCCCATTCCATCTATCCCCCCAGTGCTGTAAAATTGGATAAGCTCTACAGACTGCTATGTCCCATGTGCAATTGCATACTGAGCAGCTTAACTCAATTTACCCTCTTGGATCTCGAATCTTGGCTTAAACTTCACTTCTGATGCGTGTTAAGTTTTGACCAAGGGCCCCATTTTCAAAGCAGCAGTATAGCCATACCATTGCTAACATACATGAGTTCAAAACAGAACACTGCGGCATCCATTAGACAGCGGTATCTTCTCAATATAAATAGGGGCTTCAAAAGTAACCTTTTGCAAGAAGTGCCAAGCATACTTGCACTTTGCTAGTACATGGTTACACTATGATCTTCAAAAAGATAAAAATCCCTTCAAAATCCTACTACTCTAGAGTGTCGAGTATGAACTCTCCCCTGGAATAACTGCGACACACATGTACAACCCTTTTGGAGAAGATTGGTAGAAGGCTGTGCGCCAAGAAACTGATATATTGGCGGTCTGGGGACATTAATAGAGGAAGTAGGATCTTAGAAAAAGTCTAGATTACACAGGCAGTGAGGGGGAAACAAACATGGGAAAATCAGCTTCGCAAAGGGGAGAGACCTCAACAAAAAACTAACAAAGGTTCTGAACCTTCACAGCCATCTATAAAATTCAAAGAAAACTTCTATCATAATCTGTGTGCCCCCTACAATAATAACATCCCAATCAATGCAATGACCGTTCAACTGTACCGAACATTAGGCATTCTGTGTCATTGACGGCAGTAAAAGTAAGATAATTTTAGCGTACCATGGAACGGCTTATGCAGTTTTTTGGGCTTTCCTTTGGCACTCACCAATAATGCTCTGCAATGAAACTAAAAGCTGCAAGATTTGTTTGATTTTTTTTTTTAAAATGAGCAAATCTAAAAAAGCAAAATCTGCATTTATGAAATATTAGGAACACTACCTTGTGTAGACCACTATTGAAGAGAACAAACATGTCATCTTGGAAGAATTCTTTGATTTTTTTTAAAAACTGCTAGGAAATAAAGCAATCAATTACCTTATGTCGGGTTCCAAGGTCCCTATCCCCAATCCATGCACTTGCTTTCGCAAACTTGAAGATCTTATCTCGTCCGCTAGCAAACAGTGGTGGGATAAGTTCTTTCTCCAGTCATATGTTTCCCATAAAATTTCAGAGGCCTTCGAATCCTAAAGCAGGGTGCCTTCCTTGACTCAGATCTCCAGAAAGAATGGATGCACATATCTGAGTTTTGCACTGCTAAATGGATGAGCATCATCACTCAGAGGGATAGGAAATACATGGCTCTTAACCACTTAACGACCGCCCACTGTAAATATACGTCGGCAGAATGGCACAGACAGGCAGAATCACGTACATATACGTGATTGCCTTTGTATAGTTGGGGGGTCCGATCGGACCCCCCTTCTTTACAGTGGGTGGTCGTTTTACCTTCGGGAGCGATCCGGCATGAGGGGACGGCCGTTAGATTCCGCCCCCCCCCCCCTCTCGATCGCTCCCGGCGAATGAGAGAGCTTCCCCTGCCTGCCAGGCAGGAGGAAGTGATGTCATCTCTCCTGCAGCGCTCACATATACCGAGCGCCGTACAGGAGAAGATGCAGGTTAGTACACAAAACAGCACACTGACACCAGGACACATAAATCGCCCCCCCCCAGATCACCCCCCAGGCAGTGTCACTGATTGCAGTGACCATTTATTTAGTGATCACTGCAATCAGTGACATTTGTGACTGTAAAAGTGTCACTACATTTAGTTTTAGGTCCAGTGTAGCCCCCTAATAAAGGTTTAACCGCCTGATCACCCCCCAGATAGCCCTTTCACCCCCTAGCACCGCCGTCGCTAAGCGATCATTTTTCTGATCGATGTCTTGGCGTCGGCGATGCTGATCGGTAGCCAGTCATTTTTTTAGGTTCGCCGCAGGTTTTTATAGCGTCAGGTACCCCCATATATTACCTAATAAAGGTTTTAACCCCCTAATTGCCCCTAGTTAACCCTTTCACCAGTGATCATCATATAAGTGTTACGGGTGACGCTGGTTAGTTTGCTTTTTATAGTGTCAGGGCACCTGCCGTGTATATAACCCAATAAAGGTTTAACCCCCTGATCGCCCGGCGGGTGATATCAATTAGGTTTTAGCGTCAGAGAGGGTCTGCGTCACACCCTAGGCAGCGTCAGGTTAGTGCCAGTAGCGCTAACACCCACGCGTTAAGCATACACCCCCCTTAGTGGTATAGTATCTGAACAGATCAATATCTGATCAGATCTATACTAGAGTCCCCAGCAGTTTAGGGTTCCCAAAAACGCAGAGTTAGCGGGATCAGCCCAGATACCTGCTAGCACCTGCGTTTTGCCCCTCCGTCCAGCCCAGGCCACCCAAGTGCAGTATCGATCACTGTCACTTGCAAAACACAACACACATAACTGCAGCGTTCGCAGAGACAGGCCTGATCCCTGCGACTCCAGTGCTGTAGGAGGTGATTTCAACACCACAGTTAAAAAAAAAAAAAAAGCATATATGCCGAAGCATTGGGGCAGCAGGGGTGGAGGAGCGATTTTGCTCCTAATGCCGCGTACATACGGTCGAAATTCCGACGGAGGCTTGCCCGTGGAAAAGTCTGACCATGTGTACGCGGCATAACTTTTGCGGGAAGATGCCCCCATGCTTCGGCATATATAAATGGTGCATGTATGCCCATTATTAGAAGTGGGTGGATGAAGGGCGGTATTCTAATGGTGGGCATACCCACCGATCAAGCTCTTTTTTCGTTCAGCCAACAGGCTGCATGAAAAAAAAAGATTACAATACATGTCCAACAAGGACCAGCAACGTACTGGTATGTTGCTGGACTTTGAATGTTTATACCAGAATGATGCCTGCGGGTTTAGGTATCATTCTTTTCAGCCTGCGGCCGGCTTTCATGTAAAAGCAATCCTAGTGGCTAATTAGCCTCTGGACTGCTTTTACAAGCAGTGGGAGGGAATGTCCCCCCCCCCCCCGGATATAAAAAGCGCCATTGGGAAATTGGGAAAGCATTTTATCACACCGATCTTGGTGTGGTCAGATGCTTTGAGGGCAGAGGAAAGATCTAGGGTCCAATAGACCCCAGTTTTTTCAAAAAAGAGTACCTGTCATTACCTATTGCTATCATAGGGGATATTTACATTCCCTGAGATAATAAAAAAAAAAAATTATATGGAAGCAACAGTTTAAAAAAAAAAAAAAAAAAAAAAAAAAAAGCACCCCTGTCCTGCCCTGCTCTTGCCCAATGGCGAACGCAAGCGTCGGTCTGGCGTCATATGTAAACAGCAATTGCACCATGCATGTGAGGTATCACCGCGAAGGTCAGATCGAGGGCAGTAATTTTAGCAGTAGACCTCTGTAAATCTAACGGGGTAACCTGTAAAGGCTTTTAAAAATGTATGTAGTTTGTCGCCAATGCGAGTTTGTGCGAAATTTTAAAGCATGTCGTGTTTGGTATCTATGTACTCGGCCTCAGATCATCTTTTTTATTTCATCAAACATTTGGGCAATATAGTGTGTTTTAGTGCATTAAAAAAAAGTGTATTTTTTCCCAAAAAAATGCGTTTGAAAAATCGCTGCGCAAATACTGTGTAGAAAAAAAAAATGCAACACCCACCATTTTATTCTGTAGGGCCTTTGCTTTAAAAATATATATAATGTTTGGGGGTTCAACATAATTTTCTTGCAAAAAAAAATATGTTTTCATGTAAACAAAAAGTGTCAAAAAGGGCTTTGTCTTCAAGTGGTTAGAAGAGTGGATGTAAGCTTCCTAATGTTGTGTATAAAATGCCAGAACAGTTCAAAACCCCCCTAAATGACCCCATTTTGGAAAGTAGACACCCCAAGCTATATACTGAGAGGCATGTCGAGTCCATGGAATATTTTATATGTTGACACAATGTGCAAAAAAAAAAAAAAAATTGTCTTTTTTCCGCAACAAGTTGTCACTAAATGATATATTGCTCAAACATGCCATGGGCATATGTGGAATTACACCCCAAAATACATTCTGTTACTTCTCCTGAGTACGGGGATACCACATGTGTGAGACTTTTTGGGAGCCTAGCCGCGTACGGGACCCCAAAAACCAATCACCGCCTTGAGGCTTTCTAAGGGTGTCAATTTTTGATTTCACTTCTCACTGCCCATCACAGTTTCGGAGGCCATGGAATGCCCAGATGTCACAAAACCCCCCAAATGACCCCATTTTGGAAAGTAGACACCCCAAGCTATTTGCTGAGAGGTATTGTGAGTATTTTGCAGATCTCGCTTTTTGTCACAAAGTTTTGAAAATTGAAAAAAAAAAAAAAAAAGGTTCTCTTCATTTTCAAAAACAAATGAGCTGTAAAATACTCACCATGCCTCTCAGCAAACAGCTTGGGGTGTCTACTTTCCAAAATGGGGTCATTTGGGGGGGTTTTGTGCTATTTTATGGCCTTCGAAACTGTGATAGGTAGTGAGGAGTCAAATCAAAAATTTGTGCCTAGAAATCCTGAAGGCGGTGATTGGTTTTCGGGGTCCCGTACGCGGCTAGGCTCCTAAAAAGTCCCACACATGTGGTATCCCCGTACTCAGGAGAAGCAGCAAAATTTATTTTGGGGTGCAATTCCACATATAACCATGGCATGTGTGAGCAATATATAATTTAGTGACAACTTTGTCATTTTTTTTTTTTTGTCATTATTCAATCACTTGGGACAAAAAAAAAAAAAAAATATTCAATGGGCTCAACAGGCCTCTCAGCAATTTCCTTGGGGTGTCTTTCTAAAATGGGGTCATTTGGGGGGTTTTGTGCTATTTTGGCATTTTATGGCCTTCAAAACAGATAGGTAGTGAGGAGTGAAATCAAAAATTTGCGCCCTTAGAAATCCTGAAGGCGGTGCTTGGTTTCCGGGGTCCCGTACGTGGCTAGGCTCCTAAAAAGTCCCACACATGTGGTATCCCCGTACTCAGGAGAAGCAGCAGAATGTATTTTGGGGTGCAATTCCACATATAACCATGGCATGTGAGCAATATATCATTTAGTGACAACTTTTTGTAATTTTTTTTTTTTTTTTTGTCATTCAATCACTTGGGACAAAAAAAAAAAAAATATTCAATGGGCTCAACATGCCTCTAAGCAATTTCCTTGGGGTGTCTACTTTCTAAAATGGGGTAATTTGGGGGGGGGGTTTTGTACTGCCCTGCCATTTTAGCACCTCAAGAAATGAGATAGGCAGTCATAAATTTAAAGCTGTGTAAATTCCAGAAAATGTACCCTAGTTTGTAAACGCTATAACTTTTGCGCAAACCAATAAATATACGCTTATTGACATTTTTTTACTAAAGACATGTGGCTGAATACATTTTGGCCTAAATGTATGACTAAAATTGAGTCTATTCGATTTTTCTTATAACAAAAAGTAGAAAATATCATTTTTTTTCAAAATTTTCGGTCTTTTTTCCGTTTATATCGCAAAAAATAAAAATCGCAGAGGCAATCAAATACCATTAAAAGAAAGCTCTATTTGTGGGAAGAAAAGGACGCAAATTTCGTTTGGGTACAACATTGCATGTCCGCACAATTTACAGTTAAAGCAGCGCAGTGCAAAATTCTGAATTCACCTCTGGTCCTTTAGCTACCAAATGGTCCGGGGCTTAAGTGGTTAAAGTTAGGATTATCACCCTTTGCACATCTACCTTCCACCTGGCTTAGCATGCTTAAACGGAACACCATCCGTAATGAAGATAAACATCATTGCCAAAAAGCTTGGCAAATTTAGGAGGTACCCATTTGATTATAACACCAATAGAGTTTTTAGCTGGAAACAGACTCACCATTCTCATCATGATAATTACTCTGGTCCCCGTCCACTTATGTGCATCTTACCATATATGAGAACCATTCCAGATCTAGGTCATACATCTACACCTATGACCCCACGCCCATCTCAGGATACAGCCAAGTCGTGGTTATTGCCCTGGCACACCCATCAGCCTTTGATACGATCCAAGCCCTTCACACCCAAACCCACATGCACTAGGAACAGACCTAGGTCAGCATCCACTGGCCCTATTAAGGTACCTTCTTCCTGCATAGAGGACAATTTTATCGAACCCTCTACATCTGCCCAGGGAATAGATCCAATAGATACATCATTATGTATCACAGCACCAGTTTCCACTCCAGATTATAGCCAATTCAGGGGACCTACCCAGTACCTCAGATGGCCCCTCTATATCCACATATGCACAGCCAACTCTTGACTGGACAGATAATTTGCCCTTAACACAATTGCATAAACCTAAATCCCCAAGGAAAGTGGTGGTCAGGGTATGGCTGGGAAACACTAGTTTAGACAGTGATTTTTTAGGAGCTACCCCCCGCCGATCCTCACCAAAAGAAAGCACGGAGAAGGACGGAGACGGCCAAGGTAGAAATAAGAATGGGGAAAATGCGAAAACTAAAAATATATAACCTTTCACGTGCTGAACTGACTCCATATGACACCTCCCTCAGTAGAGGACTTACCTTTGCTCCCACTATGCAGCCTAATCCGTTTACATTAAAGACCTTAATAAGTTCATTAGGAATCTTACTGTCCAGAGACATTTTAATATACAAGCCTCTAAACATGTACCACTTTTGGAAGCAGCTAATGTGACATCTATCATTGAGGATAGTACCCTCGAAGATATAGCCCTGCCTGCACTTGCTCTACTAGAGGAATTATATGCTGAAAACTCCAATGCAGACCTGGAGTGGCTTACTCAGCATTGTCCTACCTCACCCCCAGTTAGACATACTACATTACGGACCAAATCAATTTTCAATCCCACTTATCATAAAGGCCCCTATTTACAAACCTTTTACCAGGTTGTATATGCAGATCTTATCAAAATGTGCAAAGCAGATACCAAATACACTTATTCGAAGTCCAATCTCTCACCATTAGAAATTAAGGCCCCGGCCACAATTACTTTATGTGCTCCATAACGCCCCAGTATGGATCGGGAAAGCTTTGTTTAAAAAAATAGAGACCCTTTTCAGGGAATTAATCTGGAAGGGGAAGGCCAAAAATCAGTCTCCAAATATTACAGCTGCCAATGAGGGAGGGCTGGCCATTCCACACCCTTACAGCTACTTTTTAGCGGCCCAGCTACAGCACCTGGGGGGTGTATAATAGAGTGAGGAGGAGGGGCCAGCAGGAAAATTATGTTAATGGGGGCCCCACATAACACCATAATAGAAAACCTGGAGGCTGATTTGATTCCTTTCCCGTTAAGAACCCTACACTGAAGATGGTCATAAGAATATGGCGGGCAGGTAAACAAGCCATGGGGTACAAAGGGCTAACGGAATATTCCCCTCTGGGAAAATAAACACCTACCAGAAATTCAAGCCATGGGAAAGTTAAAGGAATGGGAAAAGCGAGGTATAACTAGACTGGTGCAGTTATATAAAGGTAATACATTGAAAGCATTTTCAGAATTAAGTAGAGAGTATGTTATCCCAAACTCCTTGTTCTATACTTACCTGCAGAGAAGACATGCACTTCAAGCCCAATTTAAAACACACCCGGTGAGCTGGTAAAAAATTCCCCACCTTCAACGGTTAAGACAGGAACATCAAAAGGCCTTATCTCAGAATTATATTCACAGATTAGGGGCAGCTTTATACCCAAGGAGAGGCTGGGTAAAAAAGCAAAATGGGAGGAGGACATAGGCCCTATAACAACCGCACAATGGGAACGGATACTGGAGCAGGGGACAGTGGTGTCACTCTCCCCATGGCAGAGAGTGTCACATCTGTTTTGTGCACTGAGTCTATTACACCCCAAAGAGGTTACATATGTTTGGAAGGAGACTAGATAAGTGCCCTTGATGTCAAGATACAGGGGGACCTCATACACATGATGTGGAAATGCCCGAAGTTACATAGATATTGGGTTAAGGTATTGAACATAAATACAACCTTTGGAATAACTCTGAAACCGGAGGCCAGGGTGTGCCTATTAGGTTGTATAGGAGGAGGGACACGGGCAAAAAGACATTTTGAAAGTAGTGCTGAGGTGCCTGTTCCAGGCCAGAAAGGTGATAGCACAAAACTGGCAAGCACAGAAAGCACCGACAGCAGAGTGGGTCAATGTAATAAATGCGACAGTGTGGAAGGAAAAAAAGTAGTTTTGACTAGACGCGGTAACTACAAAATTTTAAAACAAATGTGGGATCCCTGGCTGAGAAGAATGGGGTGCCCACCCCAATTGGGGCAGTAGAGAGAAGAGTAAAGAATAGACCCAAACGTGGAAACCGGGCTGTTGAGATAGAAAGAGCAGCTATGGGCTCTACATAAAGAAGTTGAACATGACGGGAGATTAAAAGGAAGGAAGGGAAGGGGGAAAAGGAGAGAGAAGGAAGAAGGAAAAACAAAATAAAATTAAAAATAAAACAGATCCCTGTAATAGAGCTAGAGCAGGGTTCGACAATCCCCGGGCGCCAGGTCGCAAATGCGACTAGAATTAGCGACCTGGGGCAGCACAGCTGAGGTTTCCTGTGTCTCAGTGTGCGCGCGCCGCCCCCCCCCCCCCCCCCTGTGCGATCTCAGCAGGCCACGCCGGCCATTGAGGCCGCGGCTTTGCGGCCTTCTGCAGGCCTATGCTTCATTCTGTAATCTGGCGCCATCTTGTGGTGGGCATTGGTATGACAAAACAACCAGCAATGCTTGCCCATGTTTCACTGCCCGCCCATCTCCTTCCCTTAACTTAGAAGTTAACCCCCCAAACATTATATTTTTTATTCTAACACCCTAGAGCAGTGGTTCTCAACTCCTGTCCTCAGGACCCACTAACAGGCCAGATTTTAAGTATTACCTTGGTGAGATGCAGACTAGAATACTGCAATCCCTGAGCAGCAAATTATATCACCTGTGATGCATTTCAGTTATCTTGCAAACCTGGCCTGTTGGTGGGCCCTGAGGACTGGAGTTGAGAACCACTGCCCTAGAGAATAAAATGGCGGTCGACGCAATACTTTGTCACACCGTATTTGCGCAGCGGTCTTACAAGCGCACTTTGAGGAAAAAAATACATAGGTCTTATTTTTTTATTTTAAAAAGTGTAAGAAGAAGAAGTAAAGTTAGCCGAATTTTTTTTATATTGTGAAAGATAACGTTACGCCGAGTAAATTTGATAGCCAACATGTCACGCTTCAAAATTGAGTCCGCTCGTGGAATGGCGACAAACTTTTACCCTTTAAAATCTCCATAGGCGACATTCAAAAAATTCTAGTTTGCATGTTTTGAGTTAGAGGATGTTTAGGGCTAGAATTATTGCTCTCGCTCTACCGATCGCGGCGATACCTCACATATGTGGTTTAAACACTGCTTTCATATGCGGGCGCTACTCACGTATGCATTCGCTTCTGCGCGCATTGGTCGTTAAAAAAAAAAAAAAAAAAAAAAAAAAACCTGGCTCCTAGATTCCAAGCAAATTTGTCAAGCCCTGCTCTAGAGTGGTAGAATGCATTTTTGGTCCTCTTTTTTGGAGTGTGAAGAAAGACTAGTCAGGGAGGGGGGAGAGGGAAAGCGGATAATGGTAGAACACGATATTAAAGCACTTTATGTAAAATAAAATGTATGTACTTTTATAAAACGTTATGCACTACGGAAAAAGAATACAAAATAAAAAAATTAAGGCCCTAGACAAACTGACTCAAAATGAAGCGATTGTTCTTAAATCCGCTAATAAAGGGGGCAGCATAGTAATTCAGGATAGAACCGACTATGCTCGTGAATCACGCAGATCACTGTGACAGTAAGACTTACCTAGCACTTCCAAGTAACCCGACTTCAGTTTGCTCTTGAAGCTACCCAACTTGCCGATCAAGCCCTCAAGGACAATCTCCAAATCTGAAGCCTTGTTTTTAATTAAGAATTTTTATAAAGTGCCCTATTTTTACCATCTACTGAAAGTCCATAAAGATCTTATTAAACCCCCGGGCAGCCCTATAGTAGCGGCCATGGAAAGTGTCGCTAGTGGCTTTTCTTTATATTGATCAATTTCTCCAGCCCTTGGCACCGGATCTTCCCTCCTATATACGTGATGGACCACATTTGCTTGATATGCTTAAACATTATACATGGGAGAAAAATTATTGGTGGCTCTCTTGATGTGTCATTATAAACATTGATTCCACACAATATAGGTCTGAGGGCCGCTCAACACTTTTTAGACCCCCTTCTTAATTCTCGGAAAATTTATTTTATATTGGAATCCCTAGTTTTCCGTTTGAAACAGAACTATTTTGAGTCAGAGGGTACTCCTTATCTACAAGTCCATGGCACAGCTACGGGGGCCAATTTCGCCCCCAGCTACAAAAACCTCACAATGGGGTTTTGGGAGAGCATGCACCTTGCAGCTGACCATCCCTTTGCCACCCAGGTAATATACTATGGTCGATATATTGATGACATAGTGATTATCTGGGATGGCACTGCTGACGATATTGATGGCTTTGTATAGTACTGTAAATCGCAACACTTTGGGCCTATCCTTTACTCATGTGGCTGATCACGAGAATGGCACTATTTATGCAAAAAAAATTAATAAACCTACTGCAGGGAACCCATTTATCCATTATAATAGTTGTCATCACCCTAGATGGGTCAATAACATTCCCCGCAGCCAGTTTTGTCTACGTAGAAACTGTACCAGAGACTGATTAGGAGGCCCAAGGCCAATTGCTCCCAGAAGTTCCTAGAGAAAGACTATCCTGATGCACCGATTAATGATGCTTTTAACGACTATCGCAACACACCCACAGGCTCACGTATTTTACCATCTGTTACTAAGCCACCTACACGTTTTATCATGCAGTTCGATAAGTACAAAAACATGGAAAAGATTTTAGCTGCACACTGGCCCATTTTAGTCGAGGACCCCCATCTAAAAACCACTATTGATACTAAACCCAAAGTGGCATATAGAAAATGTAGAAATATTAAGAGTAAAATCGCACCCAGTAAAAGTAAGCCAGCCCAACCCACTCCATCACGATTAGTCCTCGTACCCCTTAGAGGGATGTACCAGTGTAAGAAACCCCTCTGTCTGACTTGTCAGTTCGTACACCATGGACAGAAAAACTTACCGTGAAGGGGAAAAATTACACCCTGAAAGAATTTTATAACTGTTCCATAGAGTATGTCGTGTACTGCCTTACTTGTCCGAGCGGACTTTTCTATGTCGGCAGGACTATTAGGGCACTTCGGGCACGTTTCGGCAAGCATAGGCGGTTTATCTAAAAGGGTCGTGACCATCAGTGTTCAAGCACTCTCACCCACCACGACCAATCAACAGCTGGCTTCAGGGTGTGGGTGGTTGAGTCCATTCCTGCCACCTACACCGCCGAGCAGTATAAACGCCTGTGTCAGCAAGAAACATATTGGATATATTCCTTGGGCACTTTGGCCCCTGGGGGGGTTAAACGAGGAGATTGAGGTTCATAGACTTCTATGAATCCATCTCCTATCCTGCTCTGTATAGATGCCTTTTCTGCTCCCTCCTATTTATGCGTGCATATACATCGTATTCATGTGATTTTTACAGATAGTGTGTGCGTTTATATACACACACCGTACCTTTACACATTTATATTAATATGTGTGCTATATAGGTGTATGTGTTTATGTGTGTATGTGTGTGTGTGTGCGCACACACACACACACACACACACACACGGCGAATCATCCAGATCTCTTTATGTCCCATCTCTTCTCCCTATGGAGACTGTCTGATCTGCTACCATGGTTAGTACTAGCTGCGAAATGGCGACTATGGTTTTAGTATTTCCTCACACATTTTGGCCCATTTCCAAGATTATATTTTGCTGCTATTTTACTATATTGACATTTTATGCCACTTAGTTTCCCTCTTATGTGTGTTGTAAACGCTTTCAAATAGGCTTCCTATAATATTGGCTCACTGCTTTATGTAAGCATACTGTTCCTATTGTGTCCTCTATAATAGTCTAATGATGGTGTTTTTAAACTTTATACATACGTGTAGTCCCTTTTATATCCCAGTGTTTTTAATAATATGCCCCTTCATATCTGGGAAGCCAAGCAGGGTCGGGCCTGGATGGGAGACCGCCTGGGAATACCAGATGCTGTAGCCCCATTTTTTATTTAGTCAGTCTCTTGCTGCTTTTTGGTCAACGCTGGGACCTGTAGTCCCACGGCTCCAGCACAGGCTTAAAAGCACTAGTCCTTTCAGCTTCCCATCAGGCCAAAAGAAGGAGCAGTGGCTCCAAGCACGTAGCCCGCCTATCCAACCCTTCTCACTCTATGGAATCCCCCCCGGACGTGATCCCGTGACCTCAGCCCCAGCTTCTTCCCGATGGCCACAGGATCTGCTCCAGGCTGAGCAGCAACGACTGCAGCTTTCCATCTCTGCATAGAAAAACAGATACGGATCTGAAGCTTCCCTATGGACCACTGACACACAGATGAGCCTTTGTATTTCCTGTTTCCTACTCTATCTTCTACATCTGTGCAGCCCATGGACCCGGGACGAGGACTACAGGATCTTTACAGATGAGCCTTCCTTTCCTTTAAGTGTGATTGATATTTGCGTCGTTAAAAGAATCTATTAATACTGCACTTAGGTGGCGCTTTTTTCTCTACCCCTTTGTCTACCACAGAGTCAGCTCTGAGGACAGCATCCGCCAGCCATATTATCTGCCTTTTACCATTATTTTAAACAGACTCATTGCTATATCCCTATTTACTTACGCACTGTGTTTGCGCTAACAGTTACCTTTTCCATTGTAGGCCACCAGAGTCTGCACATTCTAGTCACCCTGACGCCAGTTTTGACGAAATGGTCAGAGATCTCTCACACACACACGCACTGCACAAACCGTTTTGCTGATGCAAACAGCCATTTTATAAATCCTTGCAAGGAACCTTTTATGTATCAGGACTTGGTCCTTCTTTTCTGGAAATTTTTAAATAAAAGCAGTTGAAAGCTCTGCACTACTGGAATATTTCCCCCCCCCCCCGCTTTTCACTCTAATGCTTGGAAATTCACTGGATATCTGCACCCTACCTGTGGAAGGGATTTGCTGACTTACACAGATCGCCTTAAGGAAAATACTTCATGGTTCTTGTGGATCGTCTTTGAGGGTAACATCCATTGACGTCTGCTGAATGCCTGAGAAAGGAGTATCCAATCTGTGATCTTTTGATTCTACCAAGCCTTGTCTGACCTCCGAGAAGGGCGGTTGCAGGCTTTTTGGAAAGCCTCCATTTCTTACTAGGGTGATGGGCAGCACAAGCCGTGAAAGCTATATCCATATATCTGCACTGGAAGTTTTTTTACTTGACATCTATATTTATGAACTTTCAGTTGTTTTTTGCTTGCGTTTGACTAGCATGATTCATTGCAACCGCATGCACCTTGCGGATTCATAACACACATTCTAAGTATTGTTGTATTCACGGTTATTTCACTATTTGCACATTGTGCGATTTTATTTCTGTTTGAATATTGTATTGTTTCACACAGTTCATTTATTATCCAGCGCTGCACTATTGTCTATATCCATACTTTTTGTGCCCCATATCAGGGTTATATTGTTCAGCTGCAGGATCTCTGATTTTCTTCATTTTGTTATTCAACTTAATCACGCACCTAGCGCAAATTTTCTTTTATATATTCTAGAGACCTGCATATGATTTCTCTGGGAAAGTCTTGTGCCTCTCTTGAACAAGCATTTGGAATATGCCATGTCAAAGTTGCATATAGCACACAGATGTTCTAGGCTCCCTCAAAGGACATTCAAATTTCTTGTTTAGTCAGTCAACCCATTCTTCACGAAAACCAAAAAAAACTGGACAAAAGAAATAACCCTCTGACCTCACCTCTTTTTCCAGAGCATCCAGTTTCTTCCTTTCTTTCAAGAAATCTTTATCTTTTTCAGGTTTTTGTCTCAAGTTGGGCTACAAAAAATAAATTTTGATTAGTGTCTTGGAATTAAAAAAAAAAAAAAAAAAAGTCCACAAAAAACAAACAAAAAAAAAGTTATTATATTTAACCACTTAACGACCGCTCACTGTATATATACGTCGGCAGAATGGCACCGACAGGCACAATCACGTAGAGCATACATGATTGCCTTTGTATAGTTGGGGGGTCCAATCGGACCCCCCTCTTATACAGTGAGCGGTGGCTAAGTGTCCGGGAGCGTTCCGGGATGAGGGGGCAGCCATTCGTTTCTGGCCACCCCTTCGCGATCGCTCCCGGCGAATGGAAATGCCCCCTCTGTCTGTGTCAGACAGAGGGAGCAGGAGGAAGTGATGTCATCTCTGGTGCGGCGCTCACATATACCGAGCGCCGTACAAGAGAAGACATCAGGTCAGTGCACACAACACTACACTGACACCAGGACACATAGGGACATAAATTGCCCCCCCAGGCCCAGCCCCCAGTCACAGTGTCACTGATTGCAGTGACCATTTATTTAGTGATCACTGCAATCAGTGACATTTGTGACTGTAAAAGTGTCACCAAAGTTTAGTCTTAGGTCCAGTGTAGCCCCCTAACCCCCCCTAATAAAGGTTTAACCCCCTGATCACCCCCCAGATAACCCTTTCACCACCTATCACCACTGTCGCTTAGCGATCATTTTTCTGATCGCTGTCTTAGCGTCAGTGATGCCGATCGGCAGCCAGTAATTTTTTTAGGTTCGCCGCAGGTTTTTATAGCGTCAGGTACCCCAATATTTTATCTAATAAAGGTTTAACCCCCTTGATCGCCCCCCAGGTAACCCTTTCACCCCCTATCACCACTGTCACTAAGCGATCGTTTTTCTAAACGCTGTCTTAGTGTCTGATGCGGATCAGTAGCCGGTAATTTTTTTTAGGTTCGCCGCAGGTTTTTATAGCGTCAGGTACCCCAATATATTATCTAATAAATGTTTTAACCCCCTGATTGCCCCTAGTTAACCCTTTCACCAGTGATCACCATATAAGTGTTACGGGTGACGCTGGTTAGTTAGTTTGCTTTTTATAGTGTCAGGGCACCCGCCGTGTATATAACCCAATAAAGGTTTAACCCCCTGATCGCCCGGCGGGTGATATCAATTAGGTTTTAGCGTCAGAGGGTCTGAGTCACACCCCAGGCAGCGTCAGGTTAGTGCCAGTAACGCTAACACCCACGCGTGAAGCATACACCCCCCTTGGTGGTATAGTATCTGAACAGATCAATATCTGATCTGATCAGATCTATACTAGCGTCCCCAGCAGTTTAGGGTTCCCAAAAACGCAGTGTAGGCGGGATCAGCCCAGATACCTGCTGGCACCTGCGTTTTGCCCCTCCGTCCAGCCCAGGCCACCCAAGTGCAGTATCGATCGATCACTGTCACTTACAAAACAAAAACACACCTAACTGCAGCATTCGCAGAGACAGGCCTGATCCCTGCGACTCCAGTGCTGTAGGAGGTGATTTCACCACCACAGTTAAAAAAAAGAAAAAGCAAATATGCCGAAGCATTGGGGCAGCAGAGGCGGAGGAGCGATTTTGCTCCTAATGCCGCGTACATACGGTCGAAATTCCGACGGAGGCTTGCCCGTGGACAAGTCCGACCGTGTGTGCGGCATAACTTTTTTGCGGGAGGATGCCCCCATGCTTCGGCATATATAAATGGTGCGTGTATGCCCATCATTGGAAGTGGGTGGATGAAGGGCGGTATTCTAATGGTGGGCATACCCACCGATCAATCTCTTTTTCGTTCAGCCAACTGGCTGCATGAAATAAAAAGATTACAATACATGTCCAACAAGGACCAGCAACGTACTGGTATGTTGCTGGACTTTGAATGTTTATACCAGAATGATGCCTGCGGGTTTAGGTATCATCTTGGTATTCTTTTCAGCCTGCGGCCGGCTTTCATGTAAAAGCAATCCTAACGGCTAATTAGCCTCTGGACTGCTTTTACAAGCAGTGGGAGGGAATGCCCCCCCCCCCCCGGATATAAAAAGCGCCATTGGGAAATTGGGAAAGCATTTTATCACACCGATCTTGGTGTGGTCAGATGCTTTGAGGGCAGAGGAAAAATCTAGGGTCTAGAAGACCCCAGTATTTTTTTAAAAAAAAGAGTACCTGTCACTACCTATTGCTATCATAGGGGATATTTACATTCCCTGAGATAACGATAAAAAAAAAAAAATACTTGGAAGGAACAATTTAAAAATAAAATAGCAAAATTAATAATAAAAAAAAATAAATAAAAAAAAGCACCCCTGTCCTGCCCTGCTCTTGCCCAATGGCGAACGCAAGCGTCGGTCTGGCGTCATATGTAAACAGCAATTGCACCATGCATGTGAGGTATCACCGCGAAGGTCAGATCGAGGGCAATTTTAGCAGTAGACCTCCTCTGTAAATCTACTGGGGTAACCTGTAAAGGCTTTTAAAGGCTTTTAAAAATGTATGTAGTTTGTCGCCAATGCGCGTTTGTGCGAAATTTTAAAGCATGTCGTGTTTGGCATCTATGTACTCGGCCTAAGATCATCTTTTTTATTTCATCAAACATTTGGGCAATATAGTGTGTTTTAGTGCATTAAAATTAAAAAAAAGTGTATTTAACCCAAAAAATGCGTTTGAAAAATCGCTGCGCAAATACTGTGTAGAAAAAAAAAATGCAACACCCACCATTTTAATCTGTAGGGCCTTTGCTTTAAAAATATATATAATGTTTGGGGGTTCAACATAATTTTCTTGCAAAAAAAAATGTTTTCATGTAAACAAAAAGTGTCAAAAAGGGCTTTGTCTTCAAGTGGTTAGAAGAGTGGATGTAAGCTTCCTAATGTTGTGTATAAAATGCCAGAAGAGTTCAAAACCCCCCCAAATGACCCCATTTTGGAAAGTAGACACCCCAAGCTATATACTGAGAGGCATGTCGAGTCCATGGAATATTTTATATGTTGACACAAGTTGCGGAAAAACGACAATTTTTTTTTTTTTTTTTTTTTGCACAAAGTTGTCACTAAATGATATATTGCTCAAACATGCCATGGGCATATGTGGAATTACAACCCAAAATACATTCTGTTGCTTCTCCTGAGTACGGGGATACCACGTGTGAGACTTTTTGGGAGCCTAGCCACGTACGGGACCCCAAAAACCAAGCACCGCCTTCAGGCTTTTTAAGGGTGTAAATTTTTGATTTCACTTCTCACTGCCTATCACAGTTTCGGAGGCCATGGAATGCCCAGATAGCACAAAACCCCCCCCAAATGACCCCATTTTGGAAAGTAGACACCCCAAGCTATTTGCTGAGAGGTATTGTGAGTATTTTGCAGATCTCGCTTTTTGTCACTAAGTTTTGAAAATTAAAAAAAAAAAATGTATATGTATGTGTATGTGTATGTGTATGTGTATGTACACATTTTCTTTCTTCATTTTCAAAAACAAATGAGCTGTAAAATACTCGCCATTCCTCAGCAAATAGCTTGGGGTGTCTATATTCCAAAATGGGGTCATTTGGGGGGTTTTGTGCGATTTTGGCATTTTATGGCCTTCGAAACTGTCATAGGTAGTGAGGAGTGAAATCAAAAATTTGTGCCAAGAAATCCTGAAGGCGGTGCTTGGTTTTCAGGGCCCCGTACGCGGCTAGGCTCCCAAAAAGTCCCACACATGTGGTATCCCCGTACTCAGGAGAAGCAGCAAAATGTATTTTGGGGTGAAATTCCACATATAACCATGGCATGTGTGAGCAATATATCATTTAGTGACAAGTTTTTGTAATTTTTTTTTTTTTTTTTAAGTCATTATTCAATCACTTGGGACAAAAAAAATAAAAAATTCAATGGGCTCAACATGCCTCTCAGCAATTTCCTTGGGGTGTCTACTTTCCAAAATGGGGTCATTTGGGGGGGTTTTGTACTGCCCTGTCATTTTAGCACCTCAAGAAATGAGATAGGCAGTCATAAATTTAAAGCTGTGTAAATTTCAGAAAATGTACCCTAGTTTGTAAACTCTTTAACTTTTGCGCAAACCAATAAATATACGCTTGACATTTTTTTTTACTAAAAACATGTGGCTGAATACATTTTGGCCTAAATGTATGACTACAATTGAGTTTATTCGATTTTTCTTGTAACAAAAAGTAGAATAGGATTTTTTTGTACTCACCGTAAAATCCTTTTCTCTGACATCCATGGACTGACACGGTGTCTCTTTACACTTTACACGTGGGTTATGTCCCTGCTTGCAGGAGAAGACCTAGGCAGAATGTGAGATGTTATACATACATTCTAAAAGCCAGAGCTGAACAGCCCCTCCCAGGGGGCGGTCCCTCCGGGCATAACCCACCCACTACAGTCAGCAGACTTCAGTTCGTAACAAAGCAGTACAAACTTAAAAAGGAAGGGTGGGTGCCGTGTCAGTCCATGGATGTCAGAGAAAAGGATTTTACGGTGAGTACAAAAAAATCCTATTTTCTCTTATCCATGGACTGACACGGTGTCTACACTTTACACGTGGGATGTCCCAAAGCAGTGTCAAGAGGGATGGGAGCAGTATCAATGGAAAAACCAAACTTTCACTCCAAGAAGGCAGATCTCCTCAACGGAGGAGTCGCAACTTTAAACAGCGGCCTGCAGCACCCTGCGGCCGAAGGAAGCATCCGAAGATGCAGCCACATCAACCTTATAAAAAACTTAAAAGGCATGAACAGACGACCAGGTCGCCGCCTTGCACACTTGTGCAACCGACGCTTGATGTCGGAAAACCCAGGAAGCACCAATTGCCCTGGTGGAATGCGCCGTAACCGGAAAGGGAGGCGCCCGCCCTTTGAGAGCATAGGCTTGAATGACGGTTTGTCTGATTCCCCTAAAAATGATGGCAGACGAAACCGCTTGGCCCTGTTATGGACCAGGGACAGTCACAAACAGTGAGTCGGACTTCCGAATAGAAGCAGTAGCAGACAGGTACACCCGTAAGGCTCGTACCACCTCCAATATGTGCAGCGCAAACTCTGGGATGCGATGGGTGAGGACACAAGGACGGGAGGACAATGTCCTCATGTAGGTGAAAGGTAGACACCACCTTTGGCAAAAAGGAAGGTCGCGGATGCAACACCGCCTTATCCTTATGGATGACTAAATATGGTGACTTGCAGGACAAAGCCGCCAACTCAGACACTCGTCAAACAGAAGTGATTGCCACTAAAAGGCCACCTTCTGAAACAAGACAAGAGAGGACTATCCCGGATATTCCCAAAAAGGAGGTTCCTGGAGGACCGAGAGCACCAAATTCAGATCCCACGGTGGGAGAGAAGGCTTGACAGGAGGGAGCACATGGCGAACCCCCAACACAAGGTGCTAACCAAGAAATGACCCGCTAGAGGTCGCTGAAAGAAGACGGCCAAGGCCGAAATCTGATCCTTGATGGTACTCAAAGCAAGCTTTTGGGTCACTCCACACTGCAGAGGACGCAGGATTCTGGGGACAGAATACGTCCGAGGACGCCAGTCCAGCGCTTTGCATATGGCGATATAAGCTTTCCAGGCACGGTGATAGATCTGCCTGGAGGAAGACTTCCGTGTCCTTAACATGGTCAAAATGACAGAGTCCGAGAGACCTTGGTCCCTCAACACCTGGCTTTTAACAGCCCTGCCGTTAAAGCCAGAGACTGTAAGCCGGATGAAACATAGGACCTTGAGACTGAAGGTCCTCCCTCATCGGCAACCACCAGGGAACGTCCGCAACGAGACGTACCAGATCAGCGTACCAGTGACGCTGAGGCCAATCCGGAACAATTAGGATCACCGGAGTTTATATCAGGCGATAAGGACCCTATGGGGCCACCAACGCATCCGAGGCATCGCCCAAGGATCCCTGGATCTGGCCACAACCTCGACCCTTGCGACTGAGTCGAGAGGCCATCAGGTCCACATCCGACGTGCCCCCCCGTCGGCAAAGGAGTTGAAATATGCAAGGACCACTCTTCCTGGTCCGGCGTCTGGCGATTGGCGACTCAGATAGTCCGCCCCTACAGAGCCGGCACGTTTCTTCCGGCCCACTTCAGGATACGGTCTACCTCGGAAGCCGCAGCTGAGCTCCGAGTCCCCCCGTGATGGTTTACATACGCCACCGCCGTGGCGTTGTCCGACTGGCTCCTGATGGAGCGTCCCCGTACTCTCTCCGACCTGAGGAGAGACAGTCTGATGGCCCGTATTTCCAGAACAGTGATTGGTAAACGGGCTCGTCCGGAGTCCAAGGCCTTGAGCCGACAGGACTCCCCAGACTCCACCCCAGCCCGTCAGGCTGGTGTCCGTCGTGCGTACCGTCCATTGGATGGGAGGGGAACGACTTTCCGGACCGAAGAGCCGAGGGTCTCAACCACCATGTCAGGGACGCCCTGACCAGGTGAATCACCTGGATCCGAAGATCCAAGGACAACGGGGCTTTGTCCCAGGTGGACAAGATCTCCTTCTGCAATGCCCTGGTGTGTGATTGGGCATACGGAATGGCCGCGAAGGAGGCCACCAGGAGTCCCGGGACTCTCATGCAAACAACGGATTGACAACCATTTTCGGGATGTCAGCACCCGCACCGCAGACTGAAGTGTCAGCAACTTCTCCAGAGGTAGGATACCTTTGCCTCCAAGGAGTCCAGAACCAGAACTAGATACTCCAGACACTGAGTCGGGACCAGGACTGACTCCTGAATGTTCAGGAACCACCCGAAGTCCCTGAGGGTCTAATTGACGATAGTCACCTTTCCTCCAAGTCTGAGCCACTTTTTGCTCATAGCAGAAGACCGTCCAGATAGCCCATGACAGCAATACCTCGCTTTAACAGAAGGCTAGAACCGGAGCAAGCACCTTGGTGAACACCCTTGGTGCCGAGGCAAGGCCGAAAGGAAGAGCCACAATCGATAGTGGACTTCGCTGATCGCAAGGCGCAGAAACTTCTGGTAATTTGCGCAGATCGGAACATGCAAGTAGGCGTCCTTGAAGTCCAAGGACGCCAGAAGAAAATCCCTTTGGTGGAGTGTAGCGATCACCGTGCGAATGGATTCCATGCGGAATTTCTGCACCTTCTCGAAGGCATTCAGGGCCTTGAGGTCCAGGATAGGTCGAACCACGTCCTATTTTTGGGACGACAAACAGATTCGAGTAGAATCCCTGAAAACTCTCCTGTGACGGAACCGGCACAATCACTCCGGACCTGATCAAATCCTGTACAGCCCCCAAGAGGGCTGCCCGACAGGTAGGAAGGAGAGGAAGATTCAAGGGAAAGAATCTGTGTGGGGGCCAGGATCGGAATACTATCCTATATCCTGAGGTGACCACCTCGCACACCCACCAGTCGGAGATTCGGGGAGGTCCACCGATCCGTGAACCTGCAAAGTCGTCCCCCCACCCCAGAGTCGGGCGGAGGCAAGACTTCACGCGGAGGTGGGCTTGGGAGCCGCTTGTTTGGCTTACGCACCCAGGGGCACTTGTGCCCACCAGCCGCACTGCCGTCAGTCTGAGAGGGCCTACCTGTGGACTCTGACTGACGAAAAAAACCCGTTTTGCTGGAAAGGAAGGCTCCTGTTTGCGGCGGGCCTCCTCACCCTTGCTAGTCTAAGGAAGAAGAGTGCGTTTACCTCCCGTGACATCCATGACGATGTCATCCAGAGCAGCACCGAAAGGTCTACCACCTTTAAATAGTAGATCCGTCAGGAGCTTCCCAAGGCTAGGTCAGCAGACCAGCATTTCAACCAGATAAGACGCAATACCACCGCCGAGACAGAGGCCCTGGATATTAAAGGGGCCGCGTTCAGCGTGGCGTCGCTCACAGAAACCAGGCCCTGAACCAGTTGGTGGGCCAGAGCAACTGTGTCTGGAGGAAGAATATGCTCCTGTACAGCTAGGTGCAACATTTATGCCCAACCTGTAAGTGTTTTAGACACAAGGGTCGCCGCTACCACAGGTCGTAGGGCGGATCCCAACAAGGCAAACATGGTTCTGCTCACCACTTCTGACCTCCTGTCAGTGGGGTCCTCAAATGCAGGAGTCCCCTCCATCGGGAGAGTGATGGCCTTGTTCAACCGAGCGACTGGAGGGTCGACCACTGGGGGAGAAGCCCACTTTTTAAGCAGGGCATCTTCAAGGGGTATCTGATAGACAAACGCCGCGGGACCATAAAAAAATTCTTCTGCGGCTTTTCCCAGACCTTATCAATGAGCTGGTCAAAGAAAGTACATATGGAAAAACCTCTTTAGAAGGCCTGGCCTTAAAAGAACCAAAGGAGACTGTATCAGCCTGAGGTTCTGCATCCGCAGCATTTTAGCCTGAGTGTCCCTCACCGCAGTCATGAGTACACTAACAAGCGCCCTGTCATTTACTGACTCAGAACTGGAGTTTTCCACATAAGGAATGTCCTGTTCAAAACCATCCAATACATTCAGAACTAGGGTCCTGAGCGGTAGTGGCTAGGCCCATATCTGAATCAGCGCACTGCCCTCATGTAGTAAAGTGGGGAGAGGGCGCTTTTTGCTCCCTTGCACACAGCTCCCATCCTGGTCAGAAATGATTCCAGGACTGCCCACAACTGGTCCCTAGGGACCGCAGGTGCTGAAGCACTGCCTGTTGTCCACTGACATTTAGGGGAAGCTGGTGACCGAGACTCCACATTGCCCCCCTCTGAGTCTCCTCAGATAAAAAGTCCACCCACAGGCTGTGCTGACTGAGGGGGCGCCCAGGGGACCGCTCAGTTCCGCTGTCTGTACCGCGCAGTGTCAGCGCTGGTGAGCTGTGAGGAGATTGTGAGGAGATTCGCGCTGTTACAGCAGCGCTAGAGGCCAAAACTAGTGCTGAAGAGCGCGCAGGCTACAAGAAAATGGCCGCCGCACTTTACTGAGGCGATCCGCGGCAAGATGGCCGCCATGACTCAGCAAAAGTGAAACAGCACACACACACACAGCGCCACTCGGCGCTCAGGCCCCAAAACTCACAAAAAAAGGCCCCAAGCATATCTGCAGACCAGCATGAGCCCCTCCAAGAACAGTGTGACCCCCAGGCACCCCACACAGCACAGCGCCAGCAATGGTGACAGAGAGTGACAATGAAATACAGGGGGAGACAGGGAAAACCCCCACAGAGAAACACAGCTTTTTGTACTCACCTGCAGGCAGGAGAGACTACTTACCCGTCCCCTGAGGGACCCACTGGTGTGTTTCTGACAGGACTATCACAGTGCAGTACTGAGTAGCTGTCGGCCCGGTCCACCGCGAAAGATAGTCAGTCAGGAACTGTTCAGTCTTGAGAGGACCGTGGGAGCATGAAAGCAAACCCGGCCACCCCTGGAGTCATGGGGCCTGTTGTGAACTGAGTCTCACGCACACAAGGCGAGGATCAGCACGCTCGATGGTCGGACAGGGAAGACTACGAGGATATCTTGTACCCAACCTGTTGCCCAGCCGACAGTTGATAGAAGATTCTCAAATATAAAATAAAAAAGAATTCCAGAAAAGGAATAAAAAATAGGTCAGGAGACTGGCTCCTGAGAGAGCCACGTCTTCTCCTTCTGCTAGGCAGAAAAAAACTGAAGTCTGCTGACTGTAGTGGGTGGGTTATGCCCGGAGGGACCGCCCCCTGGGTGGGGCTGTTCAGCTCTGGCTTTTAGAATGTATGTATAACATCTCACATTCTGCCTAGGTCTTCTCCTGCAAGCAGGGACATAACCCACGTGTAAAGTGTAAAGAGACACCGTGTCAGTCCATGGATAAGAGAAATATCATTTTTTTTCAAAATTTTCAGTCTTTTTCCATTTATATCGCAAAAAATAAAAATCGCAGAGGCAATCAAATACCATTAAAAGAAAGCTCTATTTGTGGGAAGAAAAGGACGCAAATTTTGTTTGGGTACAACATTGCATGTCGCACAATTTACAGTTAAAGCAGCGCAGTGCAAAATTCTGAATTCACCTCTGGTCCTTTAGCTACCAAATGGTCCGGGGCTTAAGTGGTTAAAAACAGGCAGGGGAAATACACAGGGATTTAGGTTGACAGGGTTTACCGTCAGTGTACAAGAGGTATAAAAAGTGGTTGTAAACTCTTCCATGCGGAGCTCAGGGAGGAGAACTCTGACAGCTGATTGGAGGGAAAGGACACACCCCCACCACACAGGAACAGAGCTGAGGCTGTCAATCAGCTGAAGGTCCCTTCCCGGTCACCATTTTTCTCTTGGTGTCAGGAAAACTGATGGCAGAGGAATGAAAAAGCAAACAAGGGGACACTTCGTGTTCTTAAAAGAGTTCTGCCAAAAAAAAAAAAATTAAGTCAGCAGCTACAAATACTGCAGCTGCTGACTTATTAGGACACTTACCTGTCCTGGGCGCCCGCGATGTCGGCACCCAAAGCCGATCTGTCCCTCAGCTCTCGGGTGGAGGCGCCGTCATATTCGTAAGGGAATCAGGAAGTAAAGCCTTGCAGCGTCACTTCCTGGTTCCCTACTGCGCATGCGCGATCCTACTGGTCCCTGCTGTCTTCTGGGATCTGTGTGTACGGGGGGGGGGGGCGACGACGACGAAGTAGGCACCGGACGTGGCGTAGGTCACAGCGGCGACCTATGCCCGGAAGTGGGAGCAAATATACCTGGATTACACAGGTATCTGCTCCCTCCTCCCCCCTAAAAAAGGTGCCAAAATGTGATACAGGGGGGGGGGGGGGGATTCCGAAAAGCAGAAGTTCCATTTTTGGCTGGAACTCCGATTTAATGGAGACAAGTACACACTGTAGAGGGATACGTTTTGGTCATATTTCATGTCTGAGGTTTACAACCACTTTAAAATCATTCCAGCTAGATTATGTGTAGCTAAATAAAGCTGATTAAACACTCAAAAAGGAGTGGATGAAACAAAAAATTGAAGTGGGTTCCTGGAGGACCACCTTTTAAAATCCTGTTCTGGCAGTGCTTTTCCTGTTTTGGGGGAAAAGCTGCCAATCTGATGGCATGTCCTGGGAAAAAAAAAAAAGCATCAGAAAGAGCCAGTGTCACTATGGTGTAGACATAACTTGAGAAGGATCAGCTTGGAATTAAAATAAAGACAAAACCTCCATGCAGGACGAGAAGCTTCTCTTAGAGAGAGAAAAAAAAAAAAAAAAAAAAAAAAAAAAAAGGGAGGTCTAATCATCTAAGGACACGAGTATAAACTGAGGATTGCTGGGAGAGGGGGAGATTACCCAGCATTTTTTTGGGGTACTCGGCATGTGAGCATCAGATGTTTTTTCACCTTAATGCATAGGATGAAAAAAACTGGAAGCTTTACAACCCCCTTAAAAAAAAAAAAAAAAAAAAAAAAAAAAAAGGTAATTTTGTAACTTTCGGAACCACCAGTAAAAAAAAAAACTTGGCTGTGCCAGTAAAATTTGGGTGTCGTGTTAGTAAATTTCAATCTGGTAGGTTGGCAACACTGCAGGGAGGACTCGCTACTCTCAGAATACATTTATCAGTGCTACAGTCATTGGTTACAGCGGATAATCCAGCAGGACCGTTTAACAGTAGCTGTTCCAACGATTGCCTTCTGTTGAACAGGGGTCTACACAGATCGCAATTTGGCTGGTTTGTGGCAAGTCGGCAGAATTTTGATCTGTGTGTATACAGCTTAAATGTGGAGGTCCAGCTGTAAAAAAAAAAAAAAAAAAAAAAAAAAAAAGGTAATTTAATAAGCACAATTACCTGTCCAGGGTGCCCGAGATGTCGGCCGCCCGAGGTCGATCCGTCCATGGGATCGGGTCCTGGCGCCGCCATTCGAAGAGAAACAGGCAGTGGAGCCTTGCGGCTTCACTGCCCGTTTCCTACTGCGCATGCATGAGTGGCGCTTTGTGAATGAATGAATGAATGACTTGTATAGCGCTCACATGCGAACTGAATCGCCTCTAGGCGCTTTTTGCAGCCAGTGTCTGCTTGGCTGGTGCGGTCATTTTACCCCGTAGGATCTCGACACACTTGGGACACAGTCATACACACATATACATATATACTGGGCCAATTTGGACAAGATCCATCTAACCTACCAGCATGTCTTTGGAGTGTGGGAGGAAACGGGAGTACCCGGAGGAAACCCACGCAGACACAGGGAGAACATGCAAACTCCAGGCAGATGGTGACGTGGTCGGGATTCGAACCAGCGACCCTTTTTGCTGCTTGGTGAAAGTGCTACCCACTACACCACTGTGCTGCCCTGAATGGCCGGCTGTCTTCTGGGACACATGTCCCAGAAGACAGCACACCCAAATGTCCCAGAAGACAACGCAAGAAGGAGAAGACTGAAGACTAGCGTGGAATAGGAAGCGGCAGATTAGGACGAACTGCCTAACAGCCATTTCTGGTATAAAAATGTTCTTCATTGTTTGGAGCCTTTTTGTTTTAGGGTGGACCTCCGCTTTAAGAGGAAACAAATTTCCAGTGTTGCATCCAAGCACCTGCAGATGTATAGATGGCACGATCAAGCCGTAAAAATAAAAGACCCAAAAGGTTTATGTTGCGGTAAAGTCCTATCGGGAAACTGTAATTTGCACCCATTTTACACAATTGTTTGTCAATTAAAGTGGAATCCTCTCTCATACACAAGGAAATAATGACAAGTCCTAAGGGGAGTGTAAATCAAAGCCGATCTCCATGCTTTAGTTAGTTTGGACCAAATGTTCTTGTGCATGCAGCCTCACAGCTTTATATATGCAGTGAGAGATCCAAGACACTGCTGTTTCTAAATGCTAGTCTCATGAAATTTGGAGTACGATTTGGTGAGGTCACCACTGTTCTAACTATTCTCATTGCTGGAGGCTCTGACATGAGAAAGCAAAATCCCTGCCTCTACTAGGATGGCAAGTCCATAATGGGGAAAGATTAGCAGCAGGGAGATCACAGGCAATACTGAAGATTAGTGCTTTGTTCTCAGTGTGCCTTTTTTCTAATGCTTCAAGGAGTTATATAGTAGGTGAGGTTGAAAAAAGTTAACCAAGTTAACCACTTGCCGACCAGCCTGTGTGTGCGTGCGCGTATGTACACACACAGTCGGCAGAATGGCTCGTACAGGCACAATCACGTACCTGTACGTCCCCTTTAACTGCCCGATGCCGGCGGCGCGCTCGCGACCACCCTGCCTTCCGTGAGTCGGGCCGCGGGGATCCCCGCGGGGAGATGTTAGTGTAAACACAACATCTCCCCTACTGACAATGTCAACCATCTCCACTCTAATCAGAGCGGAGATGTGTCACTTGTAGCCACGCCCCCACACAGTAGTAATCACTCCCCTAGGCACACTTAACCCCTTCAGCACCCCTAGTGATTAACCCCTTCACGGCCAGTGTCATTTTTACAGTAACCAGTGCATTTTTATTGCACTGATTGCTGTAAAAAAGGACAATGGTCCCAAAAATGTGTCAAAAGTGTCCGCCATAATGTCGATCACAGGAGAGAGAGAAAAAAAAAAAAAGCCATAAAACGACCCCCTATTTTGTAAACGCTATAACTTTAGCGCAAACCAATCAATTAACGCCGATTGCGATTTTTTTTATGCTGCGTATTGGTCCGGGGCTTAAGTGGTTAAAGGGGTTGTAAAGGTTTGTTTTTATTTTCTAAATAGGTTCCTTTAAGCTAGTGCACTTACCTTTTCCTTCGATTTCCCTTTTTTTGTCCGAATTTCTCACTTCCTGTTTCTCCTCAGTAAACTTCACACCATCATCCAAGCCGTGTTTAGTCAGCCAGAACAGCTTACTGAGGAGGAACAGGAAGTGAGAAATTCAGACAAAGAAAACAAAAAAAATTTAGAAGGGAAATCTAAGGAAAAAAAAGGTAAGTGAACCAACAATGCACTAGCTTAAAGGAACCTATTTAGAAAATAAAAAACGAACCTTTACAACCCCCTTTAAAGCTCATCTTAATGTCACTGACATTTTATGCCCTTCGGACATGCTTTGTGCACGTGGAAAAAAGTAGACCTGTATCCAGGTGACAATGAGTGAACAACATTAAGACGTTTTTTGTGGCTACCTAAAAGAAATTGGGTCTGGTGTAAGCCTTTTTGGGATTCCATCTTTGTCTGATGTCCTGCAGCCTCCTTGTGGCTATTTCCTATCTATATGCACTAATTTCAGATATGGCTGCATTGAATTTCCCAGGGCAGGTGCTGAAGCAACCACCATCAGAAGTCCCATATGACAAGGTGACCAAGCAGGAGCAAAACTGGGAGAGAGAGTGTTGTCACCCCAACAAAGGACCTTCATGGCAGACCGCTAGGTGGTTTATAGAAAAAAAAAAAATTGGATTTCTTACTCACCGTAAAATCCTTTTCTCTGAGTCCATGGACCGACAGCCTCTCTATTGACATAGTGGGTATTATCCGTTAATTAGGAGTGACTAGGCAGAAAACTTGTAAAAAAAAAAAAAAAAAAAGTGTTGCATCATACCTTCTACACAACCGCCCAGGGGGCGGACCCTCTGGGTATATCCTCAGTCTGCATCTCGCAGATCAGTTCTTCAAAAAGCAGTACAAACTTAAATGGAGGGGTGGGTGCTGTGTCGGTCCATGAACTCAGAGAAAAAGATTTTACGGTGAGTAAAAAAATCCTATTTACTCTTTCGTCCATGGACTGACACAGCTTCTCTATTGACATAGTGGGACGTCCCAAAGCAGTGTCAGAAAAAAAAATGAGGGGTGGTAACAGCATAAAAATAAACTCACCCCAACGGAGGAGTTGCAACTCTAAACAGCCGCTTGAAAAACCTTGCGGCCGAAAGAGGCATCCGAAGATGCACCATCAACTTTGTAGAATTTTGTGAAAATGTGAGCGGACGACCAAGTCGCCGCTTTACATAATTGGGAAACAGACGCTTGATGTCGGAAAGCCCAAGAGGCACCTATTACCCTGGTCCAATGCGCCGTGACAGTAAAGAGGGGCGCTTGACCCTTTAAGGAGTAAGCCTGGATTACCATCTGTCGGATCCACCTAGAGATGGTGGCCGACGAGACTGCTTGGCCCTTCTTGGGACCAGCCACTGAAACAAACAGTGAGTCTGACTTCCGGAACAGGACAATGGACAAGGACTTGGACAATGTCCAAAGAATGCAACGCTGACTCCTTCGGATTTGACGGCTGAGGACACAAGGATGGAAGTACAATGTCTTCGTTGAGATGAAAAGCCGAAACGACTTTCGGAAGGAAGGCTGCGGCCGCAGCACCATCTTATCCTTGTGGAAAATCAAATAGGGAGCCTTGCAGGACAAGGCTGCCAGCTCAGAGACTGGTCTGACGTAAGAGCCACCAAAAAGACCATTTTCTGAGAAAGTGTCAACAGGGGAATATCTAATATTCTCAAACGGTGCCTTCTGAAGCACCGAGAGGACCAAGTTCAAGTCCCACGGAGGTAGCGGGGGACAGACCGGAGGAGCCACATGTCAAACCCCCTGCACAAATGTACTCACGAGAGAGTGAGTCGCAAAAAAATAAAAAATAAAAATAAATAAAAAAAGACAGCCAGGGCAGATACCTGTCCCTCAATTGTTTGTTTTTTTAACAGTAAAGGTTTTTTATTTCGAAAATGACAAATATATACAAGGCATTGACAGAACACAGGTGTACTGAAGAGTGACAATAAATACAAAGTCATAGTGGTTATACATTCAGGCCGGATATTCAGAGAGTCCACAGTAGTGATGGGATCGTCACAACATACTATAGGTCAGGGGGTACATAAAGATTTATGACAGGACCACATCTCCCAGGGGATCTCCCTCCCCTTTGTCTTGGTGGAGGGAGGGTAGGGGGAAGGGAAAGAGGTCAGGAGAAGAAGTCGCAGAACCTAAAACCAGGCATCAACATTCTCCAAATATTGTGACCAGGCTCTAGGGACCTACGAGACCGTCACCCCAACCATGAGGACCAGATCTTGTCGAACTTTGCTGGACAGTTCCTGCTCTCATATGCGATTTTTTAAAGTGGTAGCACCTTGTTTACAGTAGCCTCCCAGGAGGCCCTAGTAGGGACCTCCTTACCCCTCCATCGCAGAAGGATTTCTCTCCTGTCATAGAACAGTAAAAAGGTTACGCATAGTTTGGTGTATCTGTCCCCCTCCATGTCGCCCAGGTAATTAAGCAGGAAGAATCCCTTAATCGTTCTTAAGGCAAGCCTTTGGTCCACCCCATGCTGTAAAAACAGCAGAATTCTGGAAACCAAATAAGTACGCGGATGCCATTTCATTTCCTCACACATGGAGATGTAGGCCTTCCAAGTGCGGTGATAAGCCTTCCTAGAGGACAGTTTCTGAGCACTTCTCATAGTAGAGATTACTGAATCCGATGAGAACCAGGTACTGAGAGACCAGGGCCTAACAGCCATGCCGTTAAAGCCAGTGACCGTAAAGCAGGATGGAGTATGGGACCTTGCGATAGCAGGTCCTTCCGTAGTGGTAGGCGCCAGGGGACGTCTGCTACCAGACGTACTAGATCGGCGTACCAAGGATGCTGAGGCCAAGCGAGCGGGCTTGTCGTGTGAAAGGGGACGAGATAAAGAGATGGTGGACAATGTAACACTTAGTCCTTTGAGATCAAAGATTAATTTCTGTCTGTAAATGAGGTCAGTTTAACCACTTCAAAAAATTAACCTTTTTTCCCCTGACGTTTGTTGCTTACAAGTTAAAATCTGTATTTTTTTTTTGCTAAAAAAAAAAAAATTCTTGGAACCCCCAAACTTTTTTTTTTTTAGCAGAGACCCTAGAGAATAAAATGGTGGTTGTTACCTTCCACTTAGCTGATTCAACAGTAGGTAGACCCTCCATTGATGTAATGACTTGACTGCTGCCTGTATAACTGGACATTATTCAAGGTTTGTTTTATTACCCGTTACATATGTAAAATCCTCAATAAACTTGTTTAAAAAAAAAAAAAAGGCGGTTGTGGCAATATTTTATGTCATACTATTTGTGGAGTGGTCTTTCAAATGCAATTTTTTGGGGAAAACACAAAAAAACGAAATAGTAAAGTTAAACCGATTTTTTTTGTAGTATGTGAAAGATGATGTTGCGCCACAAGAATCGTTGGAGACTCGAGATCTTTATTCTAAGCAAAAAATTGCGATTCTCATTTCGGCCAGAATTTTCTCTCCCGTCTCTCGTCATTTTCGGTTTCAGCCAAGTGCATCCTGAATTTTCGGTAACAAAATTTCCATTTGGTGCACCTCTAGATACAACCTGTTTTCATTGCAGGAGTAGCAGCTAGTTGCAATTTACATTTCAAAGACAGAACCACTGGTCTCTGCAGGAAATAAATTGCACCTTTCACCCCCCCATCCCCATCTGATGCAAGACCCCAGATCAAAGACAAATCTTATTCTGCACACAAAAAATGAAAAGCCTTCCTAGTCATTCGTACCAAAAGTTGGCTGCATATTTAGCATCTTTACAGGGATCGTTTAAAATGGGCTTTATTAGAATGAAAAGCTTTGAAAGAAAATGTATCTGAATTACTAATTATAGTTACCGTAGATCCAAGAGAAACATGTTTGCGCAGACGGCCAGGAGAAGTTGGTTCATCTCTATCAGTCTGACTTTCACCATTGGAATCTAGACGAAGTTACATTTCTGGTAAACCATTTTAATCACATCAAAGCAGAACAGATATTTTACATATGACAGGCAGTGACCATTCTTATTTTGTGACAAATTTAAAGTGTTACTAAACCCAGCAATATGAAAATAGCTAACACACACACACACACACACACACACACACACCTTAACTCTATTTACATATATTGCCACTATATAGCTTTTTGGCTGATCTGTATACCACGGTCAGTGATAAACTGCACAGTTTCTCCAGTGCCGAGAGTTCAGGTAGGAGGAGATTTCCACACCCACATGTGTGATGCCAATATATGACCTGGCTAGTTCAGCTCAAGGAAATATTCCCTTAGGCTGGGTTCACACTTGTCCGACAAACGCTCCGACATTGGGAGCTCATGTCGCATGACGTGTGAAAATCGATGTTTTCCTATGAGAGCCGTCTTAACTGGTCTGACACAAGTCTGTCCGACTTTGAAAATGCTCCCTGTACTACTTTGGTCCGACTTTGATCCTACTTCAGCCCATTGAATATCATTGAAGTCGGATCAAAGTAGGATCCTTGTCCTAACCATCCGACTTTTGACATCCGACACGGTGATTACAGCAGCAGTAAAATAAATTTCTCACCCTGGGATTGTTTTGATTGGTCAAAGGACAAGTCAGACTAGCACAAAGTCAGATCAAAGTAGTATCCTGTTCATGAAAGTCGGATGGATGTCGGACCAATGTAGGACTGATGTCGCAGAGCAAAGTAGGATGAAAGTTGTATGACCGTCGTGTCGTACCAGTGTGAACCCAGCCTAAACCAGGGATATGCAATTAGCGGACCTCGAGCTGTTGCAGAACTACAAGTCCCATGAGGCATAGCAAGACTGACAGCCACAAGCATGACACCCAGAGGCATGATGGGACTTGTAGTTTTGCAAAAGCTGGAGGTCTGCCAATTGCATATCCCTGGTCTACAGCATAAAAAAAAAAACACAACTGAGCATGTGCAGGTTGGCTACCCTGCCTGTGTTAGCTGGCTTTCCCCAGATAGACAGTGCAGGAGGGGGAGGATTAGGGCCGCAAAACGACAAATCGATTAGCAATCGAAATTGAAAATAGTTGTCAACTATTTCCGTAATCAATTAATCCACCAGCCGATTAGTTGGCCTGCATACAGAATGCATTATTTGTTTACATATCAGGAAATACAGTGCAGCACATATACAAATCAGTACAACGTCCATACATGTCAGCAAGTGCCTGAGAACATGTTAGTGTGAGGAGCAATACCTCATGGGACATGTAGTCCTGGGTAGGAAGTGAGTGGATCAATCTCCTGGTCAAAATGACAAAAAAAAAAAAAAAAAAAGTACCCCAAACATTCCTCTAGACCACTTCCCAGCATAAATTTTTATAGCAAAACCCCAGGTATTCGCTTTACCAATTTACATGATCCAGCTTGTCATAATATAATTATCTGTATTGTTATATCTGGAGGGCAAAACCCACTGTTGTAGCCTGCACTACATACCAGTGATATTCCAAGTCCAGTTCAAATGGCTTACCTTGTGCACACTGAACAATCATTCATTCAGAGAACAGCTTGTATTTTCTTCAATGAATACAAGGCTTTCTGATTGGACGAAGGTAGAGTGTGATGTAATATTCCCCTAGTCTCCTCCTCATCCGTTCAGAAAATGCCTTGCATCCCTAAAAAAAAAAAAAAAACACACAAGGCATTCTCTGAATAACAGCAGTAGCAAGCAAAGACCCCCTGTGTTCAGTGTGCAGCGCAAAAGCCAATCAAGCAGGAGCCAGAAGATCATGGCCAACACCGTATGTACTACAGTGGTTTTCAGGATACCCATCAGCTCTCCAGATAAGAAATGCTTGATTAGATCATGCCAAGCTAGACCAGTGTAAGTTAGCAATAAAGGTAATTCCTGGAGTGCAGCTTTTATTTGTTCCTGTAGCAATAAACCACTGACATTACCTCTCCCAAACAGGTACAGCTGCCTGCAAGAGGGATCAGCAGGGTGCACTACATGATACCTATCGGCATAGGTGCAACTCCCAGAACCACATCTTCTTAGAGCCTTTTCCCTACATAGTGTGTGGGCAAGCACTTGGGACTTCTTCCCTCAGACCAGCACCATTACTAGCAGGCAGCAGCCACCACAGTTGAAGCAATGCTACTGGCATAAAAACCAGCCACTAAAGTCAATTAACAGATTACCTCTGCAATAAAATAAAAATCGGTTACAGCAGCTTCAACTGAATAGGATTTTTTGTACTCACCGTAAAATCCTTTTCTCTGACATCCATGGACTGACACGGTGTCTCTTTACACGTGGGTTATGTCCCTGCTTGCAGGAGAAGACCTAGGCAGAATGTGAAATGTTATGCATACATTCTAAAAGCCAGAGCTGAACAGCCCCACCCAGGGGGCGGTCCCTCCGGACATAACCCTCCCACTACAGTCAGCAGACTTCAGTTCGTAACAAAGCAGTACAAACTTAAAAAAGGAAGGGTGGGTGCCGTGTCAGTCCATGGATGTCAGAGAAAAGGATTTTACAGAGAGTACAAAAAATCCTATTTTCTCTTACCATCCATGGACTGACACGGTGTCTCTTTACACATGGGATGTCCCAAAGCAGTGTCAAGAGGGATGGGAGCAGTATAAATGGAAAAACCAAAACTTCACTCCAATAAAGGCAGAGCTCCTCAACGGAGGAGTCGCAACTTTAAACAGCGGCCTGCAGCACCCTGCGGCCGAAGGAAGCATCCGAAGATGCAGCCACATTAACCTTATAAAACTTAAGGCATGAACAGACGACCAGGTCGCCGCCTTGCACACTTGTGCAACCGACGCTTGATGTCGGGAAACCCAGGAAGCACCAATTGCCCTGGTGGAATGTGCCGTAACCGGAAAGGGAGGCCCCCGCCCTTTGAGAGCATAGGCTTGAATGACGGTTTGTCCGATTCCCCTAAAAATGATGGCAGACGAAACCGCTTGGCCCTGTTATGGACCAGGGACAGTCACAAACAGTGAGTCGGACTTCCGAATAGAAGCAGTAGCAGACAGGTACACCCGTAAGGCTCGTACCACCTCCAATATGTGCAGCGCAAACTCTCTGGGATGCGATGGGTGAGGACACAAGGACGGGAGGGCAATGTCCTCATGTAGGTGAAAGGTCGACACCACCTTTGGCAAAAAAGGAAGGTCGCGGATGCAACACCGCCTTATCCTTATGGATGACTAAATATGGCGACTTGCAGGACAAAGCCGCCAACTCAGACACTCGTCAAACAGAAGTGATTGCCACTAAAAAGGCCACCTTCTGAGACGAGACAAGACAAGAGGGGAATATCCCGGATATTCCCAAAAGGAGGTTCCTGGAGGACCGAGAGCACCAAATTCAGATCAGACGGTGGGAGAGGCGGCTTGACAGGAGGGAGCACATGGCGAACCCCCAACACAAGGTGCTAACCAAGAAAATGACCCGCTAGAGGTCGCTGAAAGAAGGCGGCCAAGGCCGAAATCTGATCCTTGATGGTACTCAAAGCAAGCTTTTGGGTCACTCCACACTGCAGAGGACGCAGGATTCTGGGGACGGAATACGTCCGAGGACGCCAGTCCAGCGCTTCGCACATTGCGATATAAGCTTTCCAGGCACGGTGATAGATCTGCCTGGAGGAAGACTTCTGTGTCCTTAACATGGTCAAAATTAGGCTTGTCCCGATACCACTTTTTTAAAACCGAGTACAAGTACCGATACTTTTTTTCAAGTACTCACCGATACCGATACTTTTTTTAATGTCATGTGACGCACTGATAGATGGCACTGGCTGATGGGCACTAAAAAGGTGGCACTGACTGATGGCTGGGACTGATGGCTGGCAGTGGCACTGATGGATGGGCACTGATAGGTGGCATTGAAAGATGGCACAGATATGTGGCAATGATGGGCACAGATGAAGTGGCACTTATAAGGCTACACTGATGTGTGACACTGATAGGCGACAATGATGGACACAGATAGGCGGCACTGATGAGGGGGGGGCATTGATATAAGGGGGGCTGTGAGCTAATGGTTGGATACCACACATTAAATCAGCAGTCAATACCCCCTCTTAGAGACCCTTATTAGCTCAAATCCCCCCCTTCCTTTGAGACTTCCAGAGATCAGAGAGCCCCCCCCCCCCTTATAACAGCGGGCCCTGCCCTCTTTAAGACATCATTTATGTATTACCAGCAGGAGCCACTGCAAGGAGGGAAGTGTGAAAGTCGAGCTGGGGGGAGGGGGGCAGAGCTGCTCTTGGGCTCCTCACACTATGCAGACAGTGTGTGTGTGAACAGATCATCTGGCAGGTTAATCCTCACATGCACACTGTCCCCCCCCGCAGCGCCGACAGCACTTTCTTCTCCTCTCCTATCCCGCCTCCCGAACGTCTGAATGATGTCACGGCGGGGCCAGCACTAGAAGGCATCTGTTGGCGGAGCTCATTCCGCCTTACAGGGAAGAGAATATGCCGGGTGCAGGAGGAGTGCACTCAGCATACCGCAGCCATCTCTGTACGGTCAGTGATTTTACCTGTGCGCCCGCTGACTTCATGTTGTACGCCGCCTCTCTCTCCCATCCCAGGTATCGGATCAGGCATCGGGAGCATTTGCGCGAGTACAAGTACTCGCGCAAATGCTCGGTATCGGGACAACCCTAGCCAAAATGACCGAGTCCGAGAGACCTCGGTCCCTCAACACCTGGCTTTTAACAGCCCTGCCGTTAAAGCCAGAGACTGTAAGCCGGATGAAACATAGGCCCTAGAGACTGAAGGTCCTCCCTCATCGGCAACCGCCAGGGAATGTCCGCGACGAGACGTACCAGATCAGAGTACCAGTGATGCTGAGGCCAATCTGGAATAATTAGGATCGCCGGAGTTTATATCAGGCGATAAGGACCCTATGGGGCCACCAACGCATCGCCCAAGGATCCCTGGATCTGGCCACAACCTCGACCCTTGCGATTGAGTCGAGAGGCCATCAGGTCCACATCCGGCGTGCCCCACCGTCGGTAAAGGAGTTGAAATATGCAAGGACCACTCTTCTTGGTCCGGTGTCTGGCGATTGGCGACTCAGATAGTCCGCCTGCCCAGGATGTAAATGGCCTACAGAGCCGGCACGCTTCTTCCGGCCCACTTCAGGATACAGACTACCTCGGAAGCCGCAGCTGAGCTCCGAGTTCCCCCTTGATGGTTTACCTACGCCACCGCCGTGGCGGTGTCCGACTGGCTCCTGATGTAGCGACCCTGTACCCTCTCCGACCTGAGGAGAGACACAGTCCGATGGCCCGTATTTCCAGAACAGTGACTGGTAAACGGGCTCGTCCGGAGTCCAAGGCCTGAGCCAACAGGACTCCCCAGACTCCACCACAGCCCGTCAGGCTGGTGTCCGTCGTGAGTACCGTCCATTGGATGGGAGGGGAACGACTTTCCGGACCGAAGAGCCGAGGATCTCAACCACCATGTCAGGGGCGCCCTGACCAGGTGAATCACCTGGATCTGAAGATCCAAGGACAACGGGGATTTGTCCCAGGTGGACAAGATCTCCTTCTGCAATGCCCTGGTGTGTGATTGGGCATACGGAACGGCCGCGAAGGAGGCCACCACGAGTCTCGGGACTCATGCAAAAAACGGATTGACAACCATTTTTGGGATGTCAGCAGCCGCACCGCAGACTGAAGTGTCAGCAACTTCTCCAGAGGTAGGATACCTTTGCCTCCAAGGAGTCCAGAATCAGAACTAGATACTCCAGACACTGAGTTGGGACCAGGACTGACTCCTGAATGTTCAGGAACCACCCGAGTCCCTGAGGGTCTAATTGACGATAGTCACCTTTCCTCCAAGTCTGATCCACTTTCTGCTCTTAGCAGAAGATCGTCCAGATAGCCCACGACAGCAATACCTCGCTGTAACAGAAGGCTAGAACCGGAGCAAGCACCTTGGTGAACACCCTTGGTGCCGAGGCTAGGCCGAAAGGAAGAGCCACAATCGATAGTGGACTTCGCTGATCGCAAAGCGCAGAAACTTCTGGTGACTTGCGGAGATCGGAACATGCAAGCAGGCGTCCTTGAAGTCCAAGGACGCCAGAAGAAAATCCCTTTGGTGGAGTGTAGCGATCACCGTGCGAATGGATTCCATGCGGAATTTCTGCACCTTCTCGAAGGCATTCAGGGCCTTGAGGTCCAGGATAGGTCGAACCACGTCCTATTTTTGGGACGACAAACAGATTCGAGTAGAATCCCTGAAAACTCTCCTGTGACGGAACCGGCACAATCACTCCGGACCTGATCAAATCCTGTACAGCCCCCAAGAGGGCTGCCCGACAGGTAGGAAGGAGAGGAAGATCTGAGGGAAAGAATCTATCTGGGGGCCAGGATCGGAATACTATCCTGTATCCTGAGGTGACCACCTCGCACACCCACCAGTCGGAGATTCGGGAGGACCACCGATTCGTGACCTGCGAAGTCGTCCCCCCACCCCAGAGTCGGGCAGAGGCAAGACTTCACGCGGAGGCGGGCTTGGGAGCCGCTTGTTCGGCTTACGCACCCAGGGGCACTTGTGCCCACCAGCTGCACTGCCGTCAGTCTGAGAGGGCCTACCCGTGGACTCTGACAAAAAAAACCCGTTTTGCTGGAAAGGAAGGCCCCTGTTTGCAGCGGGCCTCCTCACCCTTGCTAGTCTAAGGAAGAAGAGTGCTTTTACCTCCCAATGACGATGTCATCCAGAGCAGCACCGAAAGGTCTACCACCTTTAAACGGTAGATCCGTCAGGAGCTTCCTAAGGCTAGGTCAGCAGACCAGCACTTCAACCAGATAAGACGACGCAATACCACCGCCGAGACAGAGGCCCTGGATATTAAAGGGGCTGCGTCCAACGTGGCATCGCACACATAAACCAGGCCCTGAACCAGTTGGTGGGCCAAAGCAACTGTGTCTGGAGGAAGATTACGCTCCTGTACAGCTAGGTGCAACATTTTTGCCCAACCTGTAAGTGTTTAAGACACAAGGGTCGCCGCTACCACAGGCCGTAGGGCGGATCCCAACAAGGCAAACATGGCTCTGCCCACCACTTCTGACCTGTCAGTGGGGTCCTCAAATGCAGGAGTCCCCTCCATCGGGAGAGTGATGGCCTTGTTCAACCGGGCGACTGGAGGGCCGACCCTGGGGGAGAAGCCCACTTTAAGTAGGGCATCTTCAAGGGGTATCTGATAGACAAACGCCGCGGGACCATAAAAAAATTCTTCTGCGGCTTTTCCCAGACCTTATCAAAGAGCTGGTCAAAGAAAGTACATATGGAAAAACCTCTTTAGAAGGCCTGGCCTTAAAAGAACCAAAGGAGACTGTATCCGCCTGAGGTTCTGCATCCGCAGCATTTTAGCTTGAGAGTGTCCCTCACCGCAGTCATGAGTACACAAACAAGCGCCCTGTCATTTACTGACTCAGAACTGGAGTTTTCCTCATAAGGAATGTCCTGTTCAAAACCATCCAATACATTCAGAACTAGGGTCCTGAGCGGTAGTGGCTAGGCCCATATTTGAATCAGCGCACTGCCCTCATGAAGTAAAGTGGGGAGAGGGCGCTTTTTTGCTCCCTTGCACACAGCTCCCATCCTGGTCAGAAATGATTCCAGGACTGCCCACAACTGGTCCCTAGGGACCGCAGGTGCTGAAGCACTGCCTGTTGTCCACTGACATTTAGGGGAAGCTGGTGACAGACTCCATATTGCCCCCCTCTGAGACTCCTCAGATAAAAAGTCCACCCACAGGCTGTGCTGACTGAGGGGGCGCCCAGGGGACTCACCAAACCGGACCAGGGACCGCTCAGTTCCGCTGTCTGTACTGCGCTGTGTCAGCGCTGGTGAGGAGATTGTGAGGAGATTTGCGCTGTTACAGCAGCGCTAGAGGCCAAAACTAGTGCTGAAGAGCGCGCGGGCTACAAGAAAATGGCCGCCGCACTTCATTGAGGCGATCCGCGGCAAGATGGCCGCCATGACTCAGCAAAAGTGAAAAAACAGCACACACACAGCGCCACTCGGCGGTCAGGCCCCAAAACACAAAAAGAGGCCCCAAGCATATCTGCAGACCAGCATTAGCCCCTCCAAGAACAGTGTGACCCCCAGGCACCCCACAGCACCAGCAATGGTGACAGAGAGTGACAATGAAATACAGGGGGAGACAGGGAAAATCCCCCACAGAGAAACACAGCCTTTTGTACTCACCTGCAGGCAGGAGAGACTACTTACCCGTCCCCTGAGGGACCCACTGGTGTGTTTGACAGGACTATCACAGTGCAGTACTGAGTAGCTGTCGGCCCGGTCCACCGCAAAAGATAGTCAGTCAGGAACTGTTCAGTCTTGAGAGGACCGTGGGAGCATGAATACAAACCCGGCCACCCCTGGAGTCATGGGGCCTGTTGTGAACTGAGTCTCACGCACACAAGGCGAGGATCAGCACGCTCGATGGTCGGACAGGGAAGACTACGAGGATATCTTGTACCCAACCTGTTGCCCAGCCGACAGTTGATAGAAGATTCTCAAATATAAAATAAAAAAGAATTCCAGAAAAGGAATAAAAATAGGTCAGGAGACTGGCTCCTGAGAGAGCCACGTTTTCTGCTAGGCAGAAAAAAAACTGAAGTCTGACTGTAGTGGGAGGGTTATGTCCGGAGGGACCGCCCCCTGGGTGGGGCTGTTCAGCTCTGGCTTTTAGAATGTATGTATAACATTTCACATTCTGCCTAGGTCTTCTCCTGCAAGCAGGGACATAACCCACGTGTAAAGTGTAAAGAGACACCGTGTCAGTCCATGGATGGTAAGAGAAACACACATTTTTGTAGAACCTGCAGGCTGAACAAAAATAATCAGATTACCCCCATCTATGCTATACAGTGCAGGTGAAGTCATCTCCCACTGCAGTTATTGTAGCACCCTCATGGCTAACATACGATAGAATTAGACTTGAAAAACTTAACGGAAATAAGTCCCTGGGACCAGATGGCTTGCACTCGAGGGTCCTTAAGGAACTCAGTCAAGTAATTGCCAGACCATTGTTCCAGTCTACTAACTGGCATGGTACCAGCTGATTGGAGAGAAGCCAGCGTAGCACAAATATTTAAAAAAAGAGGGTCAAGATACATTCCTGGGAATTACAGACCAGTTAGCCAAACATCAATAGTATGCAAGCTCTTGGAGGGGATAAGGGACTATATACAAGATTTTAGTAATGAAAACTATATCATTAGCAGTAGGGGTGTTGAAAATGATCGCTGCATCCCGATTATACCCTTCCCAATTCGGCATCGATGCGGTATTCAGCAATAATAGATTATGAATGATGTCATTCCGGCTCCTCCCGCCGCACAGCAGTGTCTTTGCTGGAATGACAAGCCGCCGATAGGCTGGCTGCGTCTGGTGCTGTTCTCTCAACGGACAATTGGACAACGTAGCCTCAGAGTGCTGCCCCCACCCACGCTCTCCCCTTCAGGGATTTGTAGCTCTGGACAGTGACACTGGTCATCTCCCCGGTGGGCGGCGCCGAGCCGCACGGGGAGCTGAAACACAGATCACTGCAGCCGTTTTAACATCCGTGGGATGAGGCATAGAGTCGGCTTCAGGAAACAAGCTACGAAGAGAGGGGGGGGGGGTGGGAGTGCTCCGGAGGTGAGAGATAAGCCTGTCATGCTTGAGATATGGGTGAGTGTATAGAAGTGGCACACCCCCCCCCCACCCCCCTTGCTGATTGGAATATCATCTTTTTATTTTTGCAGTGATGTTGACCTGTTTACTATCCAAGTTGCTGCCAAAAGACTTAATGGATTTGTTAAAGTGATACTAAAAAGGTATTTTTTCTTTAAAATAAAAAAAAATAAATCACTCACCTGCGGATCTCCTGTAGCATGTCCGCAGTCTGACCATCTCCTGTAGCATGTCCGCAGTCTCTGACCATCTCCTCCGTATTTTGGGGAAGAGCCTGGAGCTCCTTTAAGTTGTTGTCTGCTGTGTTTATACTTTGCTACATGCAGGGAGTTTTTTTATTTATTTTTTAAAGAAGAGATGGAATAAAAAAAAAAAAAAAAGGGGGAGTTCTCCTGACTGCTTGAATTTTTTTGATGAAAAATCATGCGCACTTGTGCTGCAATCATGATGCATCGCGGAATCGAATTGTTGACATGATAATCGTAATCGAATCGTGAGGCCAGTGAAGATGCGCACCTCTAATACGCAGCAATCATAATCAGCATGGATTCATGAAGAATCGTTCTTGACAAACCATTATTAACCTTCTATGAGGAGGCGAGCTGCCATCTAGATATAGGAAGGCCCGTAGATGTGGTGTATCTGGATTTTGCAAAGGCATTTGATACAGTTCCCCATAAATGTTTACTGTACAAGCTTAGGTCTGTCGACATGGACCATAGGGCAAGTACATGGATTGAAAACTGGTTACAGGAGCGAGTTCAGAGGGTGGTGATCAGGGCCGGCACTAGCAATAGGCAAGTCAGGCGGCTGCCTAGGGCGCCAGGGTAGGGGGGGCGGCAAAATCCGGATCCCCAGCCACTCGCTGGGGATTCGGAGTATTAAAATCCAGGACCGGCATTTTTTAAAAACATGCCTTATGGCGCCAGCCGCCAGGCTAGGGGGCGGTTGCGCCTGCAATGCCACCCTAGCAGCGGCAGTGAGAAGATGAGGGGAGAGAGCCGGGACAAAGAGCAGCCGGCCGGAAGTGCTGAATGATCCATGGACGAGCCAGCCGGGGCGGGTGAAATGGAAGCCCTGCTGCAGCAGCATGCAAGTCCGGGCTTGCCGTGATATCTGATTTCCCCCCCCCCCCCTCCTCCTGGTCACCCGGGATCTGTTGAGAGAGGAGCGGACAGACAGGCAGCAGCGCCGCTCTCCTTGAGTAAAGCCTTCACCGCCGCTGACTCAGGTATATAGTCGAAGCACAGGCTCAGTGCTGCAGTCTGCACCCAGTCACAAGAAATTAAAAAATGTACTCTGCTGTCAAGTTTATAGTACATACATTGCACTGTGTACAGAGGGGGAAAACATATACATGTGTGTGAGGGGGAGATGTGCAGGGGGGTTAAAGAGGGGGAACTGGTGTGTGTGGGGGCAGATGTGTGTGTGTGTGGGGGGGGGCAGAGGGGGAACTGGTGTGTGTGGGGGCAGATGTGTGTGTGGGGGGGGGCAGAGGGGGAACTGGTGTGTGTGGGGGCAGATGTGTGTGGGGGGGGGGGCAGAGGGGGAACTGGTGTGTGTGTGCAGATGTACAGAGGGGTAACTGGTGTGTGTGTGTGTGTGTGCAGATGTACAGAGGGGTAACTGGTGTGTGGGGGCAGATGTGCAGGGGGGTATAGAGGGGGAACTGGTGTGTGTGGGGGGCAGATGTGCGTGCGTGTGGGCAGATGTGCAGGGGGTATAGAGGGGGAACTGGTGTGTGGGGGGCAGATGTGCAGGGGGGGTACAGAGGGGGAACGTGTGTGTGCGCGCGTGTTGGGAGGGGAGGTCACAGAGAGGAACTGATGTGTGGGGGGGACAGATGTGCAGGCGGTACATATAGGAACTGATATTTGTGGGGGGGGGTTAAGGGGAACAAAGGTGGGGGGTGCAGAGGGGAACAGGCATTCTGGGTGATACAGTGATGGGGTGATCTGAGGTGTGAAGGTGGAAGAATTGTGGTGATCTGCCGAGACCTGAAAATACAGGAAATTGGGGTGATCTGAGGTGTGGAGGTTCAAATCCACTTTTGTAAAAAAATAAATAAATGCAGATCTTTTTGCAGGTCAAAAAAATGTGCATTTATTGTTTTTACTAGGAGCCTGTAAAGCATTGTCAGTGTGTCTGTATGCTCATACAGACAGGCAGTTACACAGTTAGCCTCTCTGTATACTGCTCTAGCCAGTGGACCACGGCTGGAGTGAGGAAGTGAGCCGGTGCCATCCTCATATTGTCTTCGGGCCGGGTCCAGAGGCACAGGTGCAGGCCTGTGGACCACGGCTGAAGAAATAGGTAAAGAGGCACCGCAAAAATCTCGGTGAGGGGCGGAGCCAATGGGGGGGCGGCAAAGTGAGGCTTTGCCTAGGGTGTCAAAAATCCTTGCACCAGCCCTGGTGGTGATAAATGTGGAGTACTCGGAATGGTCTGGTGTTGAAAGTGGGGTCCCCCAGGGTTCTGTCCTGGGACCAATCCCATTTAAAGCGGAGTTCCACCCTAAAGTGGAACTTCCGCTCATCGGAACCCTCCCCCCCCTCCGGTGTCACAATTAACACCTTTCAGGGGGGAGGGGGGTGAAGATACCCGTCTAAGACAGGTATTTTCACCCACATCCGGGAGTGACGTCACTTCCCGTAGTGTTCTGGGAGACACTCGGCTCCCAGAACACAGGAGCACCAATCAGACGGCGCAGCGCGACTCGCGCATGCGCCGTAGGGAACCGGGCAGTGAAGCCGCAAGGCTTCGCTTCCTGGTTCCCTCAGCGAGGATGGCGGAGGGGGCAGCAGAGTGACGAGCGATCGCTCGTCCTCTGCTGCGGACGTCGCTGGACTCCAGGACAGGTAAGTGTCCAAATATTAAAAGTCAGCAGCTGCTGTAGCTGTAGGCTTAAAATATTTTTTTTCCGGTGGAGCTCCGCTTTAAATTATTCATAAATGATCTGGAGGATAGGATATACAGCTCAATCTCTGTATTTGCGGACGATACTAGTCTAAGCAGGGCAATCATTTCTCCACAGGATGTGGAAACCTTGCAAGATCTGAACAAAGTAATGTTGTGGGCAACTACATGGCAAATGAGGTTGAATGTAGAAAAATAATGCATTTGGGTGGCAAAAATATGAATGCAAACTACTCACTAGGGGGGGGGGGGGGGGGGAGAGAGAACCTCTGGGGGAATCTAGGATGGAGAATGACCTGGGGGGTCCTAGCAGATGATAGGCTCAACAGTGGCATGCAATGCCAAGCTGCTACAAGCAAAGCAAACAGAATATTGGCATGCATTAAAAAGGGGATAAACTCCAGAGATAAAACAATGATTCTCCCACTCTACAAGATTCTGGTCCGGCTGCACCTGGAGTATGCCATCCAGTTCTGGGCACCAGTGCTCAGGATGATGTGCTGGAACTGGAGAAAGTACAGAGAAGGGCAACAAAACTAATAAAGGTACTGGGAGGACCTTAGTTATGAGGAAAGGTTTGAGCATTGAACTTATTCTCGCTGAAGAGACACTTGAGAGGGGATACGATTTCAATGTACAAATACCGTACTGGTGACCCCACAATAGGGATAAAAAAACTTTTCCATGAAAGGGAATTTAAAAAAGGCACGGTCAGAAAAGCGGTATAACCTTAAACTGCACAGAGGGTTCTTTACTGTAAGAGCGGTGGTAAGGATGTGGAATTCTCTTCCACAGGCAGTGGTTTCAGCGAGGAGCAGCGATCATTTCCAAAAACTATTAGATAGGCACCTGAACGACCATAACATACAGGGATATACAATGGAATACTGACATAAAAGCACACACAGGTTGGACTCGTCTTTTCTCAACCTCACCTATGTAACTATATGTATTGTAACAGCCACAGCATGTCAGAATACCCGGACAAAGCCTGTATCAAATTGAAAAATTGAAGGAACCAGGTGGAAAATTGTCCAATCAAAGGATGTGGGGCATACAGCAGCTGGCAGGGCCAACCACGTGGTGAAGGCCCTCAAATTAAAAGTCCAAAATTTGAACAGTGGGTTGATTTACTAAAACTGGAAAGTGCAAAATATGGTGCAGCCCTGCACAGAAACCAATCTGCTTCCATTTTCCATACAGCATGTCTAATACAACCACCTCTGTCACATGAATTCAGTCCTTTACTTTTAGATCCACCTACAGACAACAATGCAGTTGACCAATACAACTTGTTCCAGGAATTGCTCTCTGTGATTGGGCACTCAAGTAGCAACATATTGGAGAGCGGACATTACCGCTCCAGGTGAGCGAGTTCTGTTAATCCTTCAACAATCAGGAAACCATGGGTTCTGACAATGCACAAGGCAAACAGGAACAGCAGAAAGGAAGGGATGGACAGCAGCACTCCAAAAAAAACCTTAAAGGTTGCTTTTATTGTAAAAAAGATAAAACACATGCACCATAGGTCACAGTAAGGCAGGGATCAGCTGACTGATTTCACACTACAAATGTTAGTGCTTACTCATAGCTGATGTAAGCACTAACATTTGTAGTGTGAAACGCGTCAGCTGATCCCTGCCTTGCTGTGACCTGTGGTGCATGTGTTTTATCTTTTTTACAATAAAAGCAACCTTTAAGGTTTTTTTTGGAACACGGCTGTCCATCTATTCCTTTCTGCTGTTCCTAGTAGCATATTGGAAGTCCCACTCTACTCGTCTCGGGAAGCTCCTATTGTTCAGACACCGCTATCACATATATATTGCTTCATGCAAGCAAATTCAGGTATGTCACATTTAAAGCCCAACTCAAGGGCGAAACTTAAATTGTAACCCTGCCACAGGAATGTGCACCTCCACCAATAGAAGTCTCCACATCACGCAGACAATGATGTGAACTCTTAGAATATGGACCCACCAGACGTAAACAAAAAGACGAAAGGAGACTTGGGACCTAAATCCGTGTGCGACTTGTGGTAAGTAAATGGGGCATTTACATTTATTTTGTTTTAAGCGATCAAATATAGTGAAGTGGGAGGGAGGATGTACTTTCCTTGCCCAGAGTTGGTCTTTAATGAGCACCAAATTGGCTACTTTTTATAGCTTGCCAGAGTTCAGCTTTAGCAAGTTTTTATTAGAGGTAAAAGAATTTCATGTCTCAATATTACAGGCGTCTAGAAACTGACACCATAAGCATAGAATACAGGATAAGATGAATATTTTAATCACAGAATTGGTGCATCTTTAAGAACACAACATCATACACACCTTTCTTTGTTCTAAACCTCTGAGACTTCTCAAAGGACACAGGTCCTTTAAGACTATCCAAATTCTTTACATCATAAGATCCTGGAGCAGGAGCACAACCTGTAAAAAAAATAAATAAAAAAAAAATAAAAAAAAAAAAAAAAAGTGATTTGATTATGATGGGTCCTGAACTGTAGGCATTCTGCCTCTGGTGACAGTTACTACACACACAAAAAAAGGCAACACAAGTCCATCCGGACCAGTCAAATATCTGCTCCCTCGTCCTCACGCAAAGGAGGACTTTGTTTCCACTAAAGCCTGCAGTTCTTACCTCTGCATCAACAGTGACACTCACAAGGTCCCTCGCCAGCATTTTCTCTCCGGGTGCCGAGCTTCAGCCATCTTGTCAGGTCATTGCAGGATGGCATCACGCATGTGCTCAGTCATTAAAGCACAGGTACTATGCCAGTAGAAGGCTGCAGGCAGGTTTATTTGTTGCAGAAGGGGCATGCAAAGTCTCTTCTGCAATGAAACAGCGTGTTTACTACTTTTTTTTTACATTTTTGGGCAAAAATTTTCAGATTTGGATATTGTGGAGAAAAGTTAGGCCCTCTGTTAAATATTTATTTCTGAATCCCCATTGGTGATATTGAACCCTCTGTTACTGGTAACCATAGTCACCTAGAAAGAAAGTGAGGGTATCCAAAATTTTAGGTTTGTCCCCAGAACAAAAAAAGTAAAGGGGAAATCTAGTGGGGGTGCCTGTTCTGGGGACAAATACCTCAATGGTACAGCTAAAGAGGGAAGAGAAAAAAAAAAAAAAAAGAAGCTTCCAAGGGTCTTTGCACATGTGCCTACAGGAAAATACAAGAACTGCAAGTGGTTGTAAAGGCAGAAGGGTTTTTACCCAACTGGTAAAAAAAAAAAAACTTCAGCATGCAGCCCCCAGTACATAGCCAAGCCCGATCTAGCAATGTGCCCGACAGCCGAGGTTCTCGCTCTTCATTGGCTCAGAACCAGTGATGATAGCAAGGGGTGGGGACAAACCCAGCTGTCTCTTATGAACAGGGCTTGGATGGAGACACACACACACACACCAGGGGGGAGGAGCCAGCAGCACTGGCGGTGGACAAAAGGAGGATTGAGGCTGCTCTGTGCAAAATCATTACACAGAGCAAGCAAGTAGAACAGGTTTGTCAATTAATTAAAAAAAACAAAACAATTGAAGGGCAATAGTGGGTGGGGAGCTTTTACCCGCTATGTGCTTATGTTTTCTGTAGGAGGTGGAGCCAATCTCACGTGACAGACGTGGAGGATGACTTGGGTAATACCTGGTGTTCCTGCCAGTCCCCCTGCGTTCCCATTTCAAACTGACCACAGTTTTTTCTACATCTACACAAAATGTTTTGCTTTTGAGCTCTATTTTAAACTTAACCACTTCTCTACTGTGCACGAAAACCCCCTTCCTGCCCAAGCCATTTTTCAGCTTTCAGCGCTGTCACACTTTGAATGACAATTGCGCGGTCGTGCGACGTGGCTCCCAAACGAAATTTGCGTCCTTTTTTCCCCACAAATGGAGCTTTCTTTTGGTGGTATTTGATCACCTCTGCGGTTTTTATATTTTTTGCGCTATAAACAAAAGAGCGTCCAGTTTGGAAAAGAACACTATTTTTTACTTTTTGCTATAATACCCATTTTTATTTTTTTAAATAAAATTCCTCAGGTTTAGGCCGATACGTATTCTTCTACATATTTGTGGTAAAAAAAAAAAAAATAAAAAAAATAAAAAAAAAAAAATCGCAATAAGCGCGTATTGATTGGTTTGCGCAAAAGTTATAGCATCTACAAAATAGGGGATAGATTTTTTTTTTTTTTATTAGTAATGGCGGCGATCTGCGCTTTTTTATTGTGACTGCGATATTGCGGCGGACACATCGGACACTTTTGACACATTTTTGGGACCATTCACATTTATACAGCGATCCCTGCTATAAAAATGCATTGATTACTGTATAAATGTGATTGGCAGGGAAGGGGTTAACCACTAGGGGGCGGGAAGGGGTTAAATATGTTCCCTCAAAGTGTTCTTACTGTGGGGGGAGGGGACTGACTGGGGGAGGTGACCGATGGTTGTCCCTATGTACAAGGGACACACCACCGGTCCCCTCTCCCTTACAGGACGTGGATCTCTGTGTTTACACACAGAGATCCACTTTCCTGCTCGTTTCCCGGGCAATCGCGGGTGCCCGGCGGCAATCGCGGCCGCCGGGCACCGGGGCCTTGTGAACGCGCCTCCTAGCTCGTTTTAAAGGGAGGACGTCATAGGACGTCCTCCCAGAACGAGTGTATCCTCCGCCCGCCGTCTATTGACTGTGGGGGGGGGGGGCAAGTGGTTAAAGTGATTGTAAAACAACCAATTTAGTTTAAACTAGAAATGAAAAGCAAAACATTTTTGTATAGGTATAAAAAAAAAAAAAAAAAAAAAACACATTATAAATACCTTTTTCCGCTTTTTATTAATGATCACATTCCCTCTGTTCTCAGTTGCACAAGAGCTGGGGGGGGGGGGGGGGGGGAGGAGAAGCAGCAGCACACAAAGCTTGCCAGTAAATGGCTGTTCAACGTGGGCATGTCAGGAAAAGTCTGATCATTGGAGGAGAGCAGACTGAGTTCCCAGCAGAGGGACTGGCGGGAACACCAGGAATTTCACATAAAGGAAACAATACAAAGAGAACAGGATACTTTCTCATACAAGTACATGGTACAGCAGACATATCAGGAATATGAAGTGTTGAGGTAACAAACGCTTTAATGGGTTGTTTTTCAATAATTCCCTTTTGGGATTAATAAAGTATTCTGATTTACAAGATAAAAAGGTTCATACATACTTTAAATGTTCCCTCCCCATTGCTTTAAAGTGTTACCCCCTAAAAATACACCCCCCCTTCCTGTAAGTGTTTTTTCAACATATAGGTTTTTCATTGCCGCCTTTCATGTCGTATCTAGCTGATCCTACCAGTTCCCCCCTTCCTTGATGTAAACTGTTGACACCAAGAACCGAAGCAGATCCGTGCCTACATGGTCGGTTTGTATCCATTTGCCAACACATGACATTATCTCCCATAGTCACTTTATCCTGCTTTGATGATTGATAAGCGCTCCCAGCCCAAGCCTTACTATCAAAACTGTAGCTGCTACTAACTAGTAGGGCGGTTTAGATTTAAAATATGAAAAACGGATGACAGATTTCTGGCTATTCCACATTCTTTCTGCAAGCTATGAAGTAGCATCACAGTGGCTGCGAAGCATTAGCCAATCACAGGCTGCTGCTTGTAGCTGCAGCCTGTAGGAGGCAAAGCTATTTGGATAGAAGCATAGACACAGTATACGTCCCTGTCTGTGTGTGACATAACAGCCAGACCCTGTCTAAAGGCGGAATGGAGAGCAAGTCATGCCAAATAAATGCCAGTATGGTTACTACATAAGTACTTTATTATCATGTGCCTTAGCAGTTCTGCATTAACATACTTAAAGTAGAACTAGAAAAAAATAATAAAAAATAATTCGCTTTGAGTGGAGAGGAAAAACAGGCTGAGTTCCCAGCACAGCTAGAGAACTGACCATGCCATGACCTCCTGCTTAGTGTGGTCAGTTTTTAATAGGAAACCTGAGGGACTGTCAGGAACATGGGAGATTCCAAAGGAAGCAATACAAAGAACAGGATACTTGTTCATACAAGTACATGGTACAGCAGGCACATACCCCAACATTTCATGTTTCTGATAACACTTTAAAACACAAATGCTGCTATACTTGCCTGCTCTGTGCCATGATATGGCACATAGCAGCCCTCTGTTCAATTGCTTGGTGACAGCTAATCAGCCAATCACATGGCAGAAACTCAAAGCAATTAGGCATCTAGATGTGGTGAAGACTTGAAGTTCAAACCGAGCATCAGAATGGGTAAGAAAACCTACGTTAGACTTACCGGTATTTCTACGAACATGCCAGGACAGCACAACAGAGATGAGGGCTCCTCCCTACAGAAAACACAATCAATTGACAGCTTGTTATAAGTCCCCACCCTTCCCCTTGATCCCCAGTATGCAATAACGTAATCCCAAACTGGTTCACAAGGGACATAGCTCCATATAGGTACTTACCACCTAGCGTTTAGCTTATCTTTTCCTCCACATAGGGCGGGTAGTAGGCCTGCCGTCCTGGAAGGTTCGTAGAAATACCGTTACCGGTAAGTCTAAAGTAGGTTTTCTCCTATCACCTTCCAGGACGGAACACCTGAAAGGATAATCAAGTAACCACAGGCCTACCTTCAGGGTGGGACCACAGCTTGTAGGACCTTCCGGCCAAAGGCCAAGTCATGCTGTGACAACACTTCCACACGATAGTGCTTCAGGAACGCATGTTGACTGGACCAGGTGGCCGCGCTGCAGATTTGTTCCCAGGAGGCCCCTGCTTTTTCAGGGCAGGAAGCTGCTAGTGATCTGGTTGAATGAGCTTTGACTTTAGCTGGTGCTGGAATCCCAGAGCATTCATAAGCTCTAGAGATAGCTTCTCTGATCCACCTGGAAACTGAGTCTTTAGAGGCCTGAAGTCCATTCCTGGGTCCAGTATACAAAATGAGCAGATGATCAGATCTCCTAAAACCTTTTGTTCTCTCTAGATACAGTCATGGCCGAAATGGTTGGCACTCCAGAAATTTTTACAGAAAATCAAGTATTTCTCACAGAAAAGTATTGCAGTAACACATGTTTTGCTATACACATGTTTATTCCCTTTGTGTGTATTGGAACAAAAACGAGGAAAAAAAAAAGCTAATTGGACACAATGTCACACAAAACTCCAAAAATGGGCTGGTCAAAATTCTTGGCACCCTTTCCAAATTGTGGATAAGTATGATTGTTTCAAGCATGTGATGCTCCTTTAAACTCACCTGGGGCAAGTAACCGGTGTGGCCAATATAAAAATCACACCTGAAAGCAGATAAAAAAAAAAAAAGGAGAGAAGTTCACTAAGGCTGGGTTCACACTGATACGACACGACATTCATCCGACTTTCATCCTACTTTGCTCTGCGACATCAGTCCTACATTGATCCTACATTGGTCCGACATCCATCCGACATTCATGAACAGGATACTACTTTGATCCGACATTGTGCTAGTCTGACTTGTCCTTTGACCAATCAAAACAATCCCAGGGTGAGATAAATTCCTTTTACTGCTGCTGTAATCACCATGTCGGATGTCAAATGTCGGATGGTTAGGACAAGGATCCTACTTTGATCCGACTTCAATGATATTCAATGGGCTGAAGTAGGATCAAAGTCGGACAGAAGTAGTACAGGGAGCATTTTTAATGACGGACCGACTTGTGTCGGACCAGTTAAGACGGCTCTCATAGGGATTCATTGATTTTCACACGTCATGCGACATGAGCTCCTAATGTCGGAGCGTTTGTCGGACAAGTGTGAACCAGGCCTTAGTCTTTGCATTGTGTGTGTGCCACACTAAGCATGGACAACAGAAAGAGGAGAAGAGAACTGTCTGAGGACTTGAGAACCAAAATTGTGGAAAAATATCAACAATCTCAAGGTTACAAGTCCATCTCCAGAGATCAAGTTTTGCCTTTGTCCACAGTGCGCAACATTAAAGAAGTTTGCAACCCATGGCACTGTAGCTAATCTCTGGGCGTGGACGGAAGAGAAAAATTGATGAATGTTGCAACGCAGGATAGTCCGGATGGTGGAAAAGCAGCCCCAAAACAAGTTCCAAAGAAATTCAAGCTGTCCTGCAGGCTCAGGGAACATCAGTGTCAGCGCAAACTATCCGTCAACATCTAAATGAAATGAAACGCTATGGCAGGAGACCCAGGAGGACCCCACTGCTGACAGACATAAAAAAGCAAGACTACAGTTTACCAAAATGTACTTAAGCCAAAATCCTTCTGGGAAAACGTCTTGTGTACAGATGAGACCAAGATAGAGCTTTTTGGTAAAGCACATTCTACTGTTTACCGAAAACTGAATGAGGCCTAAAAAAGAAAAGAACACAGTACCTACAGTGAAATATGGTGGAGGTTCAATTATGTTTTTGGGTTGTTTTGCTGCCTCTGGCACTGGGTGCCTTGAATGTGTGCAAGGCATCATGAAATCTGAGGATTACCAAAAGGATTTTGGGTCGCACTGTAGAGCCCAGTGTCAGAAAGCTGGGTTTGCATCCGAGATCTTGGGTCTTCCAGCAGGACAATGACCTCAAATATATGTCAAAAAGCACCCAGAAATGGATGGCAACAAAGCGCTGGAGAGTTCTAAAGTGGCCAGCAATGAGTCCAGATCTAAATCCCATTGAACACCTGTGAAGAGATCTTAAAATTGCTGTTGCGAAAAGGTGCCCTTCCAATAAGAGACCTGGAGTAGTTTACAAAGGAAGAGTGGTCCAAAATTCCAGGTGAGAGGTGTAAGAAGCTTATTGATGGTTATAGGAAGCGACTAATTTCAGTTATTTTTTCCAAAGGGCGTGCAACCAAATATTAAGTCATGGGTGGCAAGAATTTTGACCAGCCCATTTTTGGAGTTTTGTGAGATGTCCAATTTGCTTTCCCCCCCCCCCCCCCCCCCTTTTTTTTGTTTTGTTCCAATACACACAAAGGGAATAAACATGTGTATAGCAAAACATGTGTTACTGCAATACTTTTCTGTGAGAAATACTTTATTTTCTGTAAAAATTTCTGGGGTGCCAACAATTTCGGCCATGACTGTAGGTAAGGAGACACCTTACGTCCAGACAGTGAAATGTATTCTCATTTTTTGGTTTATCACAGAAGGACGGCAATAATATGTACTGCGTCCTATGAAATAAGGATGCTACTTTTGGCAAGATACAAAAGGATCTGCTCTGAGTGTGACTGGCTGTACCAGCAGGAATGGTTCCTTCATGGACAGTGCCTGCAAATCCCCTACCCTCCTGGCTGTAGTAAATCGCCAACAAAAAATGCTATTTTTAAAGTTAGAAACTTAAAGGGAGCCTCTTCTATAGGTTCAAACGGGTGTTTGGATAACGCCTCCAACACCGTAGTTAAGTCCTAAGGTGGAAAACTACCTTTCAGGACTGGGGAAACTCTTTCCTTGCTAACAGAAAAACACTTAATGAGGTCCTCTTTGGCCAGTCTTTTCTCAAGATAGACTGAGAGGGCCGCTATTTGAACCCGAAGGGTATCGACTGTTAAGCCTTTGTCTACTCAGTCCTGGAGGAACTCCAGGATAACCGGAACAGACGTGGCGGACATCTGTCTCTTTACCCCAGGAGCAGAAAGTCTTCCAAACTTTTGAGTACATTTTTTTAGTCACTAGTTTTCTACTCAGAAGGAAGGTACTTCTTACTTTCTTTGAGCAGCCTCTACATTTCAGGATCTGGCGCTCACTAACCAGGCCGGCAACTGGAAGAATTCCAGCTTTGGGTGTAGAACTGGCCCCTGTGAGAAGATCTGTCCTGTACGGGAGCTTTAATGGTTCCGCTACTGAAATGGATCTCAGGCTTGCAAACCAAGCTCTCCATGGCCACCAGGAGGATCTGACCTGGAGATCTGCTGAGCTTCTGAAGAACCCGTGGAATCAAGGCCAAGGGTGGGAAGGCTTATGCCAGCCTGTAACTCCAGGTTTGATTCAGTGCATCTAGACCATCTGACTCCTTTTGGGAAATTCCGAAATATCTTTTTACTTTCCTGTTTTGCCGGTTGGCAAACAGGTCTATTTACGGATTTCCAAAGCACTGTACCAGACTTTGAAATACCTCGGGATTTAGTTCCCAATCCCCTTGCCTTATCGCCTGACGGCTGAGGAAGTCTGCCTCGGTATTGCTTGTCCCATTTATGTGGATGGCAGAAATGGAGAGAACCTTTCCCTCTGCCCAATCCAGAATCTCTTTGGATAGTTCCAACAGGGGTCTGGACCTGGTGCCTCAGGTTGTCGGAGCTTACTCCTCCTTGCCCGAGATGTTTTTCTGAAAGGCTTTTAGGGCTTCCCCTACTGCTTTGCGCTCCCTGTAGTTGGATGACATCTGACTTAGTGAGTTGTTCCATTGCCCCTGGGCTTTTTCTTTTCCCAGGTGGGCACCCCACCCCCAGGAACTGCCATTGGTGGTGACCTTTACCGGATCCCACAGTCTGCCTTTTTAGGTTCTTGGGGATTGTCCACCACTCCAGGGGAGGACAGGACCTGAGGGGTTAGCAGTATCTCCTGATCCAAGGACTCCTTTGTGTCCCATGACAGGAAGAGGAAATGGAGCGTCCTTACATGGAGTTGTGCCCAGACCAATGCTGGTATACTTGCAGACATCGGGCCTAGGGTTCTTAATACTTCCCTTCTGGAATGCGACGGGGTCTTTATCAGATCCCCTACTGACGAAGATGATTTGTCACTTTGTCTTCTGGTAAAAAGAGCTTCTGCAGCCTGGTGTCCACTATGTAGCCCAGAAAGGTCTTGACCTGTTCTGGTTCGAGGGAGGATTTTTCTGTATTGATTATCCAACCCAGGTTTTCCAGGACTGATATTGCTTTGTTGGTATCTAACCTGACCTGGGGGACAGTTGGTCTGGAGATCAGTAGATCGTCCAGGTAAGGAATTAGAGATATGCCCTGGAGATGTAGAAAGGCTACTACCTCTACTAGGAGGTTTGTGAAAATCCTTGGACTGGCTGTTAGCCCGAAAGGGAGGGTTTTTAATTGCCAGTGAAAAAGCTCTCCTTTGACTACTACTGCAAACCTCAAGTATGCCTGATGTTCCACGTGAATTGGCATGTGCAGGTAGGCATCCTTGAGGTCCAGAGTCATCATGAAGGTTTCTTGAGGTTTTTGCTTACCGAGTATATACTGTCCATAGTAAATTTTGTATTCCAGATACCTGTTCAGGTTTAAGTTTACTATTAGCCGGTACTTCCCTGATGGCATGCGAACAACAAATACGTGGGAATACAATCCCTGGTATTGTTGTTTTGGTACGGGTACCACCACCTGCTGCTCTACCAATTCCAGGATGCCTTCCAGGAGGGCAGATCTTTTTATGGCATCCCTGGGGGGGGGGGGGGGGGGCGCTGGGGTTAGGGGGTGTCAGTGATCATGGAGGGGGATTTTTCCAGAAATTTCAACCGATAACCTTCTTGCAGGATCTGACAAATGTAAGTGCTGTCCGAAATTTTTTCCCCAATGAGGGACAATCGACCCCCCACTCTGATCTTGGCGTCACTTAGTCTCCTTGGCACCAACTTTGGGGGGGAGGTAAACAGAAGATTGTTCTTTTCCCTGCCATAACCCCACCGTTTGTTGGATTCCTTTTTGGTTCTATGCTGTTGCCCCGGGGGGCCCCCCCCCCTCGAAAAAAATTCTTAAACCTCTCTTTTTTGTTTTTTACTGGAAACTTTTTACCCTTTTCGGATGACCTTGCCAGAACGTTGTCTAGGCCCTGGCCAAACAGTAGTGAACCTTGAAAGGGGAGGCCACAGTTTACCCTTAGATGTCATATCTCCTTCCCAGGCCTTAATCCAGACAGCTCTCCTAGCTGAATTGATTAAGGCTGCCGTCTTTAGCTGAGGCTCTTGCGGATTCAATAGCAGCATCTGCAAGATAAGCAACAGCTTTTCCTATGACTGTCAGGGAATCAATAACATCCTCTGACTCGGTTCCCTGGGATAAGTGCTTGGTAAGCTTCTCCACCCAGGAATCTGTTATTCTTGGCTACGGAGGCTGCCGCTAAGGCTGGGCCCATGGCTGATGTGTTAGCCTCCCAGGCCTTCCTAAGAAGGGATTCTGCTCTGCGGTCCATTAGATCTTTAATACTGCCTGCGTCCTCAAAGGAGAGGTCAGACAACTTAGTGACTTAAGATCAACCAACTTTGGGAGCTTAAAAAAGGTCTCCTCGTCAGTCTGGTTAAAAGGGAAAGCTCCTTTTCCAGGTCTTTTGTCCGATAATACTTTTTTCAGGCTCCTTCCATTCTTGCAAGACCAGTTCCTTAAGGGATTGATGGAGTGGGAACACCCTAGACTCAGATTTTCCCAGCCCCGTATAGAGTGCTGAGGTTACTTTGGGGGTTTCTGGAATCTCCTCTGTAGCATATATTGCCTGTAAGAGTCCATCCAGATCTTCTACAGTGAAGAGGTGTCTTATGCCTCGTTTCCACTGAGCGGATCGGTACGGTTAGCTATTTTAGGCGTTTCCATTATGAAAGCGTGCCATAAAACCGAACCGTACCGCACCATTCTGGGTCCTGCTTCAGATGTGGAGCCATAGAAAATGGAACGGTTCGGTTAGGGCGGAGCTACAATACATTCCACTGATTAGCAGACACGCTAGGCATTTTTTCTAAACCCTGAATGGCCCGACTTGCAGGGGTAACGCTCACCTGAAGAGACCGGACCAAACTGTTACAAACTGTACCGACCCGAACCGTTCCGCTCAGTGGAAACGAGGCATTAGTCTCATCTCCTCCTGACACTGGCTTAAAGGGGTTGTAAAGGTTTGTTTTTTATTTTCTAAATAGGTTTTTTTAAGCTAGTGCATTGTTGGTTCACTTACCTTTTCCTTAGATTTCCCTTCTAAATGTCTTTGTTTTCTTTTTCTTTGTCTGAATTTCTCACTTCCTGTTCCTCCTCAGTAAGCTGTTCAGTAAGCTGTTCTGGCTGACTCAACACCACTCGGATGATGGTGTGAAGTTTACTGGGGAGAAACAGGAAGTGAGAAATTCAGACAGAAAAAAACATTTAGAAGGTAAATCGAAGGAAAGGGTAAGTGAACCAACAATGCACTAGCTTAAAAGGAACCTATTTAGAAAATAAAAAACAAACCTTTACAACCCCTTTAAGGATTCTATATCCAACTCCCCATCTGAGCTGTGACCGGATCTGGCTAGGCTTTCTGTCTCCCCCTTTCTTCCTCCGCTTCCTCTACCTGCTCTAGAGGAGGTGGTTGTGAGGAGGGCACTAGGTCCCCCTGTAAAAAGGCATTCTTGGGAGGATGTGCCTTCTCTAGGGGTAAGCTCCTCTGTGTCAGTACCTTGGGTTGCTGACTGTCCAGCAGCTTCACGGAAAGCTCTAACTATTGCCAGCATTTCCGTCTGCATAGATGCAAGGATTTTTTTCATCATTGCAGAAGCCTCCTTCCCTGCTAGATTATTTATACATTTATAGCAAAGGGTCTTTCGAGTGGGACCTAGGGAGTTTATCCCCACATCTTTTAGAGGAACTATTCCCTGTCACGGCAGGAGGTTGTACTTAGGCCTCCTGGGTTCCGCTGGGGGTTTCTGAAAGACAAGAGACATAGTACACATGCATAACATTGCCTTGTCTTTCCTTAGGACTGCAGGTATGTACTGGGGAGGTGAAAGGGTAAGCGCGAAGTGAAGTCCAGTTCCTGTTCTGGTTGGTCCCAGGATTTCAGATCCCTAAGGGCCAGGAACTCTCACTCCCTTTCAAAGTGTGTCTTGTACTCACCGTTCCCCGACCTGGATCTGCCTGCAGTCACAGTAGCCTTCCCTTCCTCTTGCTCCATGAGGAGGTTGGCTGGGTCCTGGGCTGCGAGTACAGCTACAGAAGCTGGTACCGTAAGCCCACCACTTTCCACCGTGTCCACTCTGCTCTCCACGCTGTCTCCCGGCATCTGGCACTTCCGGGTTGCACTGTATCAGCGGCGCCGCCCACTTCCTGTGACGCGGCCGTTCAGAACGAGGCTTGGAGAACAGTGTTTCCTGTATAAAGAATCCGGAAGTGAGGAGAGCGGCTAGATGGCGGTGTTTTTGAACTACAGTGATGGCGGGCACTCCCCGCGGCCAGAGCGCTGGTCCATGCTTGGGGCGACCTGTGAGAAGGACCGAAGCCTACAGGTTAGTTCAGCCCTCCCCAAAACCTGTCTCAACAAGGGTACCATCACACCCTCCCCGGTCTATAGGTTATCAAAACAAACATGTCGCTGTATTCGGGAGAAACACAATCAATACTGGGGATCAAGGGGGAAGGGTGGGGACTTATAACAAGCTGTCAATTGATTGCGTTTCCTGTAGGGAGGAGCCCTCATCTCTTAGGTGTGCCGTTCTAGAAGGTGATAGGAGAAAAAGGAATTTAAGTGACTTTGAACGTGCCATGGTTATTGGTGTCAGATGGGCTTGGTCTGAGCATTTCAAAAACTGCTGATCTACTGGGATTTTTACGCACAACCATCTCTAGGGTTTACAGAGAATGGTACGAAAAAAAGAAAATACAGTAAGCAGTAGTTGTGTGGACAAAAATGCCTTGTTGATGTCAGGAGAATGGACAGACTGGTTTGAGATGATAGAAAGGCAACAGTAACTGAAATAACCTCTCGTTACAACCAAGGTATGCAGAATACCATCTCTGAACACACAACACATCAAACCCTGAAGCAGATGGGCTACAGCAGCAAAAGACCACAACAGGTGCAACTCCTGCCAGCTAAGAACAGGAAACTGAGGCTACAATTTGCACAGGCTCACCAAAATTGGACAACAGAAGACTGGAAAAACATTTCCTGGTCTGAGGAGTTTGTTTCAGCTGACATTCAGTTGGTAGGGTCAGAATTTGGCGGAAACAAGAAAGCATGGCTCCATCCTGCCTTGTATCAATGGTTCAGGCTAGTGGTGGTGTAATGGTGTTGGGGATATTTTCTTGGTACACTCTGGGCCCCTTAATACCAATTGAGCATCGGTTAAGCACCACAACCTGAGTATTGTTGCTGACCATGTCCGTCCCTTTATGACTACAGCCTACCCATCTTCTGATAGCTACTTCCAGCAGGATAAAGCATCTCAAAATGGTTTCAACATGACAATGAGTTCACTGTACTCGATGGTAGGGGTGCAACGGACCAAAAAACTCACGGATCGATCCTCGGAGCAGAGCCACGGATCAGATCATTTTCGGATCGGCAAAAAAAAAAAAAAATATCCACGTCATCCCCCCCACTGTAATATCCACAATCTCCCCACTGTAATGGGCATCTTCCCCACTTACTTTAGTCTCGCCCACCGGCCAGTTCAGATCCACGAGCAGCGAGGGGTGATGACGTCAGCGTGCACAAGGCAGCCGCCGCGTGTACCAAGATGGCCGCGGCTCCGGAGCTAGGCCGAAGCCTTTCCTAAGGCTGAGGTCGCTCCGCGGATCGAGTGGTGATCCGATCCGAACAGGGTGACCCATTCGGATCACCGCCGATCCGTTGCAGCCCTACTCGATGGCATACACAGTCACCAGATCTCAATCCAATATAGCACCTTTGGAATGTGGTGAAACTGAGATTTGCTTAATGGATGTGCAGCCGACAAATCTGCATCAACTGCGTGATGCCATCATGTCAATATGGACCAAAATCTGAGGAATGTTTCCAACACCTTTTTGAACCTACACCAAAGAATTAAGGCAGTCCTGAAGGAAAAATGGGTCCAACCCAGTACTAGCAAGGTGTACCTAATATTGTGGCCAGGGTGTGTATATATAGATTTAGTTTGCTGCAGACTAAGAACATGGATTACTGGAACAATGTCCTGTGGTCTGATGAGACCAAGATAAACTTATTTGGTTCAGATGGTGTCAAGCGTGTGTGGTGGCAACCAGGTGAGGAGTACAAAGACAAGTGTGTCTTGCCTACACAGTCAAGCATGGTGGTGGGAGTGTCCTGGTCTGGGGCTGCACGAGTGCTGCCGGTGTTCGACGAGAAATGACCCGTCAAATAATGCCCCCCTGTACTGCACAGGTGCAGCGCTTGCGCAGTACGGAGCCACCGTAAGTCTCCGAACATGAACAGCTGTACATGGCGCCTGCGCAAAGACAACATTCTGCCACACGTATGCGCACGCTCCAGATGCTCGTGCAACTCTGCAAGGGGCAGGTGTATTATTGATTGAACTCTGCAAGGGGTGGATGCCTACAGAAGAGGCCGTATTTTAGAATGATGGGTAGAGCTGATAAGTTGGGGGTGGATTGATACAATAGGATATTTGTACTCACCGTAAAATCAGTTTCTCTGACATCCATGGACTGACACAGCCGCTAACACTTTACCCGTGAGTTATGTCCCTGCTGCAGGAGAAGACCTAGGCAAAGATGTGAAGTGTTATACATACATGCTAAAAAGTCAGAGCTGAACAGCCCCGCCCAGGGGGGCGGTCCCTCCGGACATAACCCTCCCACTGCAGTCAGCAGACCTCAGTTCGTAACAAAGCAGTACAAACTTTGAAAAGGGTGGGTGCTGTGTCAGTCCATGGACGTCAGAAACGGATTTTACGGTGAGAAGAAAAATCCTATTTTCTCTTATCGTCCATGGACTGACACAGCCTCTTTAAACACTTTACCCGTGGGATGTCCCAAGGCCGTGTCAAGAGGGATGGGAGCAGTATAAATGGAAAACCAAAAACTTCACTCCAAAACAAGGCAGAGCTCCTCAACGGAGGAGATGCAACTTTAAACAGCCGCTTGCAACACCTTGCGGCTGAAGGAAACATCCGAAGACGCAGCCACATCAACCTTATAGAATTTAGAAAAGGTATGAACGGACGACCAGGTCGCCGCCTTGCACACTTGTGCAACCGACGCTTGATGTCGGAAAGCCCGGGAAGCACCAATTGCCCTGGTGGAATGCGCCGTAACCGGAAAGGGAGGCGCCCGTCCCTTGAGGGCATAGGCCTGTATGACGGTCTGCCTGATCCACCTAGAAATGGTGGCAGACGAAGCCGCTTGGCCCTGTTTTGGACCAGAGACAGACAGTGAGTCACACTTCCGAATGGAAGCAGACCAGTACACCCGCAAGGCTCGTACCACATCCAACGTGTGAAGCGCAAACTCTCTGGGATGTGATAGGTGAGGACAAGGACAGGAGGACAATGTCCTCATTAAGGTGAAAAGCCGAGACCACCTTTGGCAAAAAGGAAGGTTGCGGACGCAACACTGCCTTATCCTTATGGATGACCAAAATAAGGCAACTTGCAGGACAAGGCCGCCAACTCAGACACCCGTCTAACAGAAGTAATGGCCACTAAGGCCACCTTCTGAGACCAGGTCAAGAGGGGAATATCTGATATTTGCAAAGGGAGGTTCCTGGAGAACCGAGAGCACCAAATTCAGATCCCAAGGAGGGAGAGGAGGCTTGACAGGAGGGAGCACATGGCAAACCCCCTGCACAAAAGGTCGCTGAAAGAAGACGGCCAAGGCCGAAATCTGGCCCTTAATGGTACTCAAAGCAAGCTTTTCGGTCACACCACACTGCAAGAACCACAGGATTCTGGGGACGGAATACGTCCGTGGACGCCAATCCAGCTCTTCGCACATGGCGATGTAAGCTTTCCAGGTACGGTGATGGATCTTTCTGGAGAAAGACTTCCATGCCCTTAACATGGTCGAAACCGAGAGACCTCAGTCCCTCAGCACCTGGCTTTCAATAGCCATGCCGTTAAAGCCAGAGACTTAAGCAGGATGAAATATAGGACCTTGAGACAGAAGGTCCTCTCCCTTATTGGCAACCGCCAAGGAACGTTTGCGACGAGACGTACCAGATTGGCGTACAAATGACGCCGAGGCCAATCCGGAGCAATGAGGATCACCGGATACCTCTCGGTCACCACCCTGCGCAGCAGGCGAGGGAGCAGCTGCAGCCAAGGATAAATATATCAGGTGATAATGACCCCATGGGGCAACCAACGCATCTGCCCAAGGGTCCCTGGACCTGGCCACAAACCTCGACACATTGCGATTGAGTCGAGAGGCCATCAGGTCCACATCCGGCGTGCCCCACCGCCAGCAAAGAAGTTGAAAAACCTCCGGGTGCAAGGACCACTCTCCCTGGTCCAGCGTCTGGCGACTCAGATAGACAACTGGCAGGCGGACTACGCCCGGAATGTAGACGGCCGACAGAGCCGGAATGCTTCTTTCGGCCCACCTTAGGATGCAGGCGACCTTGGAAGCCGCAGCTGAGCTCCGAGTCCCCCCTTGATGGTTGACATACACCACCGCCGTGGCGTTGTCTGACTGGATCGACCCTGTAGTCTCTGACCATGAGGAGAGGCACAGTCTGATTGCCCGTATTTCCAGGACATTGATCGGACGAAGCCCGTATACCGGAGTCCAAAGCCCTTGGGCTGACAGGACTCCCCAAACTCCACCCCAGCCCCTCAGGCTGGCGCCCGTCGTGATCCCCGTCCACTGGATGGGGAGGAACGACTTCCCGGACCGAAGAGCCGGGGACCTCAACCACCACGCTAGGGACACCCTGACCGGGTGACCCAACTGGATCTGAAAATCCAAGGACGGGTATTTGTCCCAAGTGGACAGGATCTTTCTGTAATGCCCGTGTGTGTGTGTGACTAGGCATACAGAACGGCCTCGAACGAGGCCACCATGAGTCCCAGGACAAATGCAAAAACAGATTGATGACCATTTTCGGGACATCGGGACCCGCACTGCAGACTGAAGTGTCAGTAACTTCTTCAGGGGTAGGAATACCTTCGCCTCCAAGAAGTCCAGGATCAGACCTAGATACTCCAAACGCTGAGTCGGGACCAGGACCGACATCTGAATGTTCAGGAGCCACCCGAAGTTCCTAAAGGGTCTGACTGACGATAGTCACACTTTCTTCTAATTCTGAGCCATTGTCTGCTCTTAGAAGTTCGTCCAGATAGCCCATGATAGCAATGCCTCGCTGTCTCAGCAAAGCTAGAACCGGAGCAAGCACCTTGGTGAACACCCTTGGTGCCGAGGCTAGGCCGAAGGGAAGAGCCACAAATTGATAGTGGACTTCGCCGATCACAAAAACTTTTGGAGACTTGCGCAGATCGGAACATGCAAGTAGGCGTCCTTGATGTCCAAGGACGCCAGAAAATCCCCTCGGAGTGTAGCAATCACCGTGCGAATGGATTCCATGCAGAATTTTGCACCTTCACAAAGGCATTCAGGGCCTTGAGGTCCAGGATTGGCCGAACCCCGTTTTTTTGGGACAACAAACAGATTCGAGTAGAACCCCTGAAACCTCTCCTGTGACGGAACCGGCACAATCACTCCGGACCTGATCAAATCCTGTACGGCCCCTAAGAGGGCCGCCCGACGGGCAGGAAGGAGAGGGAGATTTGAGGGAAAGAATCTGTCTGGAGGCCAGGAACGGAACTATATCCTGTATCCTGAGGTGACCACCTTGCACACCCACCGGTCAGAGATGCGGGAGGTCCACCGATCCGTGAACCTGCAAAGTCGCCCCCCCCCACCCCAGAGTCGGGCGGGGGCAAGACTTCACGCGGAGGCGGGCTTGGGAGCCGCTTTGTTCAGCTTACGCACCCAAGGGCCCTTGTGTCCACCAGCCACACTGTCAGTCTGGGAGGGCTTACCTGTGCACTGACGAAAAAAAACTTTTGCTGGAAAGGAAGGACCCGGTTTACGGTGGGCCTCCTTGCCCTTGATAGTCTGAGGAAGAAGAGTGCCTTTACCTCCGGTGACATCCAGAGCAGCACCGAAAAGTCTACCACCCTTAAAGGGTAGATCCGTCAGGAGCTTCTTAGGAGGCTAGGTCAGCAGACCAGCATTTCAACCAGATAAGACGCAGTATTACCGCAGAAACAGAGGCCCTGGATATTAAAAGGGCCGCGTCCAAAGTGGCGTCGCACACATATCAGGCCCTGCACCATTTGGTGGGCCAGAGCAATAGTGTCTGGAGGAAAATGATGCTCCTGCACAGTCTGGTGCAAAATTTTTGCCCATTCCGTGAGTGTCTGAGACACAAGGGTCGCTGCTACAAACAGGCCGTAAGGCGGATCCCAACAAGGCAAACATGGCTCTGCTCACCACTTCTGAACTGTCAGTGGAGTCATTAAATGCAGGAGTCCCCTCCATCGGCAGAGTGGTGGCCTTGTTCAAACGGGCGACCGGAGGGTCGACCACTGGGGGAGAAGCCCACTTTTTAAGCAGGGCTTCTTCAAAAGGGTATCTGATAGACAAACGCCGCGGGACCATAAAAGTCTTCTGTGGCTTTTCCCAAACCTGGTCAATGAACTGGTCAAAGAAAGGTGCATATGGAAAAACCTTTAGAAGGCTTGGCCTTAAAAGAACCAAAGGAGACTGCCTCCGCCTGAGGATCCGCAGCATTCGGCTTATGTGTCCCTCACAGCATCAATGAGTTCACCAACAAGCGCCTGGTCATTTACTGACTCAGAACTGGAGTCTTCCTCACAAGGAATGTCCTGTTCAAAACCATCAAAAAAATTCAGAGCTAGGGTCCTGAGCAGCAGCAGCTACGCCCATATCTGAATCCGAGCACTCCCCTTGTGGAGATAATGTGGGGAGAGGGCGCTTTTTTGCTGCCTTGCACTCGCACACCGCTTCCATCCTGGTCAGAAATGATGCCAGGGCTGCTGACAACTGGTCCATAGGGACCGCAGGTGCTGGAGCACTGCCTGTTGCCTCTGACATGCATGGGGAAGCTGGTGACAGACTCCATAATTGTCCCTCTCAAACTCCTCAGAAAAAAAAAAAAAAGTCCACCCACAGGCTAGAGCTGCACAATTAATCATTATAAGATCGCAATTTCGATTCACCACCCCCCCCCATGCGCGATCTCCAGGCTGGATTAGCTTGATTTTTTTATTTTCATAATTCTGCGCCGGAACCAGCATGGAACACAAATGGCGCCGATTGGAACTGACGTCAGCAATAGGAACTGACGTCAGTCAGCAGAGAGCGTGATGCGCCGCAGGATGATGCGTGTTCGGTACCACCACGTTTTTTAGGCCAGGAAACAACACCACAGTGAGTGCGCATTTCACACTGAGTCTGCGTGTGCACCAGCCTTGATCCGATGATTCCAACACACACACGCACCGGAAACCTCTGGCACTGTCCCTTATAAAGTATTACCACAGTCTGCGTCAGCTACCCAGATTATGAATATTACCACAGTCAGCTACCCCTCCCTTTGGAGACTGGGCCGCAGGGCAGTACTCCAACATGATAAAGACCCCACACCTCCAAGATGACCGCTGCAACAGCTTCGATCTAAGGCAAGCATTTCATAATGAGCTGGTATGTGATGCATACTACATAGTTAGTCAGGTTGAAAAAAAACACAAGTCCATCTAGTTCAACCATACTAGCTCAGTATTCCTTTGTCTGTTCACAACCATTTTAATGGCTGTGTGTTGATTTATTTTGAGGGTACAGCAAATTTACACTGTTATACAAGCTGCACAATCACCATTTTACATTGTAGCAAAGTGTAATTTCTTTAGTGTTGTCACATGAAAAGATAGAATAAAATATTTACAAACATGTGAGGGGTGTACTCACTTTTGTGAGACACTGTATACACACATATACTCTTTGATTCCTTATGGGTAGTTTAACTAGGAACTAAGTGACGCATAGCTAAAACGGTATCCCTGTACTGTACTTACCAACCTCCTCGTTGAACCTTTTGAGGGGCGCCTTCGGGAAGGCCATGGTCACTATCACTCCGATACACACACCGCACTAACCTACAGGCACAATCTCAGCTCCAAGCTCTTCTTTAATAACTACGAACAGGAACCTCCACCAATCACCAACCAGCATATGGCCACGCCTCAAATTTAAACTTCAGCCCAATCACACGAGAAATAACAAGCTCAGAACAGCCAATAGGGAAAGCCTTGTGCGATGACGCGTAAGAATCGCCGCACGCGCTTCAGTGGCGGAGCATATCGGGAAATGTAGTTCCACAGAGCCGCGATTGCGCATGTGCCCCAGCCTCTAGGCTTTTCCAGTTGGGATGTCGGTGCACTTCGAGGAGAAAAGCGGGGTGGTGCCATGTAAGACTCCGTGGGGCTGCTGGTACCAGACCATGGAGGAGGTCTTCATTGAGGTGCAGGTGCCGGCTGGCACACAGAGCCGGGATGTCCGATGTAGACTGGGGATCAGAGATATAACGCTGGCCGTGCGGGACAAGCAGATCCTAGAGGTGCTGCTGCGCTCACTGATTGGTGGGTTGTGAGGGCGGGGGAGGGGGGGAAAGAACTGTCAGTCCCCCATGTGTTAAAGGGGAACGCTAGGGAAAGGATGGGTCTGGCACTGCACTGCAAGGGTTAAAGAAAGTGATATGAAAGTTTAGTTTCTTGTGTTAAAACAAAAAAAAAGTTCTACTTACCTGTTGTACACACAGAGTGCTCCCTGATCTCTTTGGTAGGGGTGGACCGATATCGTTTTTTTTTTTTTCAGGGCTGATGCCAATACCGATTTTTTTCAGCTGTCTTTAAGGCACGGTTCACACTTGTGCGATTTCATACCGAATGCGATGCGTCAAACACTTTGAATTTGCATGTCATCCCTAAAGTCATTGTTTTCAATGACGGTCGTTGACATACATGCGTTGCGATTCCTCAACGAATGAAAAAAAAAGGGGTCTTGTCCGGTTTTGTTGCGTTGTGAATTTAGTCTCCATAGACATGAGTGTAAATTGTTCCATCATCGAAATGATGGTTCACATATGTGCTTATTTCACCATGCGATTTCTCCACAAAAACTATGAAGTTTAGGCCCCTTTCACAATGGGGCGGGCAGGTGGGGTGGTGGTATAGCGGCGCGATTTTCAGCGCCGCTATACCGTCGTTATCACCGCGGTATGCGGCCGCTAGCGGGGTGAATTTAACCCCCGCTAGCGGCCGAAAAAGGGTTAATACCGCCCACAAACCGCGGCTATTGCCGCGGTTTGCGGGAGGTGTCCCATTGATTTCAATGGGCAGCCACGGTAAAGGAGCGGTGAACACACCGCTCCTTCACTGCTGTAAAGATGCGGCTAGCAGGACTTTTGGAGCGGTCCTGCTAGCACACCGCTTCAGTGTGAAAGCCTTCGGGCTTTCACATTGAAGACTACAGGGCACGATTTTTTTTTTTTTTTGAAAAACGTGCCAGTGTGAAAGGGGCCTAACACTTTTTTTTTTTTATTTTTTTTTTTTACACTATGATTACCACTCCTGAAATTCGCGTTAAAATCGCAGTAAAATTCGCACCTAAGAATAGACAAAAAACGGACCAAACATACAGCGCATCAGTGTGAACCGGGCCTAAGGCCGATAGCTGAAATCAGGTGACAATAGTCTTTAGATTTAAAAGTTTTTATTTCTACACTTTCCTTTTACATTATTATTATTTATTATTACTGTTATTGCTGTCACAAGGAATGTAAACATCCCTTGTGACAGTAAAGGCCTCATGCCCACGGATGTTTTTACAGCCGCGTTTTTGAGCGTTTTTTTACAGCTTAAAAACGCCTGTCCATGTTAGTCTATAGCTTCATGCCCTCCTAGACGTTTTTGAGCTGCAAATAGCATAGACGTTTTTAAGCTGTAAAAAAAACCCAGGACCAGTGCGTTCCTCAGCGTCAGCGTTGGCCATAAAAAAAGCGTCAAACGGGCAAAAACGCAGCGATTGCGTTTTTGAGCTCCGACGTTTTTTTTTTTCTAAAAAAATAAATAAAATTATACAATAACATGGACAGTCGTTTTTAAGCTGTAAAAAACGCGGCTGTAAAAACGTCCGTGGGCATGAAGCCTAATAGGCAGCACAGGAACTCTTAATGGCGGGATCGGGGGTCTATAAAAACCCCTCCTCTGCACTTAAAAGTATTCAAAACATCAAGATCGGTGTTTTTGAATACTTTAAATTTTTTAAAACTAGCGCCTTTTAGGATGAGAGTAATCTGGAAGTGATGTCGTGACATTGCTTCGGGCTTACTAGATCCGAGACCCGAACAAAGCAATCAGCTATGTTTGGGTCTTCGGACAGTTGGTGGATGTGCCAGCTGGTCGCTCAGGCCTCCCGGTGGGACAGGAGACCCTGGTTTAGCGGTGGGATTGGGGGGGGGGGGACATCCCCTCCTGCTACTTGTGATAATTGCTGAGCGGCTGTTATTACAAGAAAGCCGCCCATCTGCTCTAAAGAATGGTACCAGGGTGATGCCGGCAGTACAACCACTTAAAGCAATATCGGTAATCTCGGTAAGTTTGTTACTGATTCTTCAAAAAAAGTGAATATTGGCCCCACCAATAATCGGTTGACTCCTACTCTTTGGCATTCCCCCTTCTTCCTCCAGATGCCGCCTTTGCATGCCCTGTGCATGCATGCTCCCGAGCTGGGCTATGTGCTTTCATAGACACGCACAGCACTGGCAGGCTACACCCCTGTTTCCTCCTCACAGAAGTTTGACTGACAGCAGCAGAAACCTAGGAGACTGGGAAGAGAAGTGGGTTTAAGATGGGACAATGCTGGGTCAAAAGAGGGGATGGGCCGAAAAGATAGCGGGGCATATTTTACCTTAATGTAGGGAGGGAATGCATTAAAGCAGTTTTAACCACTTCAGCCCCAAAAGTTTTACCCCGTTCATGGACAGGCCATTTTTTGCGATATGGCACTGCATTATTTCTACTCACCTGCCCTGTGCCATAGTTTTGCACAAAGAAGCCCTGATCCTCCTCTACTGGGGTCCCCTGCTGGCAATCTTCTGTGTCTCCTCCTACAGCAAGCGCTTGCTATTGGGGCAGACGTGCAGGCTTATTCCTGAGCCGGGCTGTGTCCATTGACACATACAGCCCTGCCTGGCCACACTCTCAGCAGCAGGAGTCAATGGTTCCCACTGCTCTCGGCAAAGCTTGAGAGGACAGACACAGTGCTAGATTAATGTCGAACTCGGGTAAGTATTTGGTGGGGGGGTTGGACGAGGAAGGGCACATCAAGTGTATGTATGTGTGTGTATCTATCTATCTATCTATCTCATTTAATTTTTATAAATTTTTTTACCTTAATGTAGGGAATGCAATAAGGTAAAAAGAATAACCTTTAGAACCAGTGGTTGTAAACCCAGTAAAGTGAAAATCCTCAGATGATATATAGGAGGATTTGTTGTGATCAAATCTTTCTGCATCTGTCAGTATCACAGAGGAGGGGGCAGAGAGCTGCAGTTACAGTGTGTGAAAGCTGATTGGAGAAAATGGACCCCCCCCCCCTACACACTGCACAAGAACCAAAGAACATGCAGAGTTTTCTGAATAGACAAGCTGTGTGCCGAGTTCCCTCACCCGTCACTATTTTTTTCTCATGTGTCAGAAGTGATGCATGCTGATAACTGGGTGACCAAGCACCAGATAAAAACACTCAGAGCGTTGGAGTGAGATAAGTAAACACTACAGATATGTGTAGCGGGTAATTGAATTTAGGGGAAGCATCTGGGTGGTAGTGTAACCCAGATGCACTGTTTCCTAGGGGATCTGAGGCCCTTTTATGGTTATTGGAGGACTCTGGTGATGTGAGGTTCCCTGCGGCCTACAGGTGGCGTTGTTGCCCTGGGCTGGAGTTGAACTCACACCGCAAGACTGTGCCTTTTTGTCCTCCCCTGGAACTGGTACAGTGGGGGAGTGGGGATAAAAGGGGCGGACGCCCTGACTACGGGGTTCAGAGTTGAAGTCGGAGGATGTGGACGCACCCAGGCACCTTCAGCTTGGGTGCTGGTGTTCCGGGCCCAGGTGCCCTTGACCTGGCCGGAGCGGAGATGGAGTCCATCTCAGGCACCTTTAGCCTGGGGTGAGGTACTATGGCGGATGCCTGGGGCTCAGTACCTTCGACTGAGTTCCGCGAGGGTGGAGGAATCCGAGGGGGCCCTAACTCCTTGGGTCGCTGGTGACAGAGAGGCCTCCGGTATCTCCTTTTGGATGGATATCCTTCCCCTGACAGTGGCTTTGCTAGCGAAGGTAATTCATGTTCTATTTCACATAGTCAGTGGCAGTGACTATTCGCCACTGGTGATACCACAGTGGTTGGCAAAAGAAGGGAAAGGATTGTGCCTCGACCTAACCCTATTGAGACTAAGTTGTTGCAAAAGAATCCAACTTAACCGTGCTGTGTGTTTATTCGCTGAGAAGCATAAAACTGTGTTGTACCCATTCACTGTGTGGAACTCTGGTTACTAGGAGCAAAGGAGTCAGGGACGAAGTACAGGACTTGACTCTAGAACACCTACACAAAGCCCGATCTTTCTGGCCTTCACCTCGTCACTATGGAGGACATGGGCCGTGGTGTATCTCATCCCTCCCCCCAGCACTAACACCCCTAGACAAAAGAAAGACAAGCCGAGAAGGGGAGAGAGGGGTGAGGCCGCTACATATAATAACTCTTGTTCAGATTTTAGGACTGAGGTTTCCAACCACTTTAAGGTAAAAAAAGTTTTGAATTTTAGAACCATTTTAAATTTTTGTTTAGATCTAGGGGGGAAAAAAGCAGAAGGGTGCATACGCACGTGCACTCTCGCGAGAACCCCAACGGTGGTTTACATGACTAACTGCAGGGCCAAGCCATATTGAAAGCAATAGGAGGCACATGCAAGTGATCAGCCCGAGGCGCAGGCAGTCTGCATTCAGAGCCCATTGTGCTTGCTGCATGAGCGATTCCCTGTAGTCCTGTATCTCTTCTACACTTTACACTACTGTTCAGTTTTTCTCTGCAGCAGTAATCATGCTGGGCAGGCTTTGAGGGAAGGTGCTTTGTGTCTTTACAACGCAAGGTGCCTTTTTGTTTTTTCACTTTATAGGAATGTGACATTTCTTTCACTTCTGTGCACTGCTGCGGTGCATAAACATGCAGGGTGACACCAAGAGCTATGGAGCAGTGCATAAAAATGTAGTCACGTTGCAGTTTTCAGCACCGCTCTGCCCTGCATCTGATCGCTGTTTGGATGTGTGAACACTGGAAACCATTGTTTTCTGTGTTCCCTTGCACAAAGGTGTGTTTTTTCACTGTCTCCTCCTACAAGCTTTAACCAGTGCTCAGCCAGACTCTGATAGAAGTCACAAGACTGCTATGTACTGCTGATGAGAAAAGGTATTTAGCAGTTTATAATTACTAAAATAATTGCATTTCCATGTTCTGTAGGAGACCAGATATAGTGAATGCAGGGTCCTGGGTTTAGTAACCCTTTCATGGTTGGCCTGTACAGGGCTTTGTGTCATTTTGCTGTAGCAAGGGCAAAGAGGGGGTGTGATGGGGGGATTTGTGCTAGGCAGGGGATTTTTTTTGTGCTAGCAGGGGGGTGTTTGGGGGATTTACAACCTACTGACCACTTAACTCTGCCTTACAAATTTAATTTTAGTTTTTTTTTCCACACCGGATGCAGTGCGGTTAAATGTGTGAAATCGTGACTATTTCCTGCACCACACAAAAATGCGTTGCCTTTTGCAGTTGCAAACAAGTGCCATTTATTAATAATGGCACCCCCACACATCCACCAATTGCGTGTTTTGTTTGCGGCCACTTAAACACATGATACCGCAGTACCATGTACTTTGGTGGGGCCTAATTTAGAAATCATGCCAGCATCTTTTTTGCTTGTTTCATGAGCATAGAGCAGCCTAATAAAAACAGAACACTCGAAAAAGCGATTTGGCTCAGAAGCACCTCCTTGTGTGAAGAGCCCTCAGACTTTTGTGCCCTGGGGTTGTGTACAATTCTAAAGGGTGCCTTGACTAAAAAAAAAAAAGTTAAACCCTGGTTCACATTGGCACAATTTGACATGCGATTTGACAGGTCAAATCGGAGCCTGTTGCCGGAAATAGGAGCATCCCGATCGGTGCGAATGCCGACTTTGCGGCGCCACACCTTTTACACAAGTAGTTCATGCGCTACTTTTGGCCACTTCGGGTGCGATTTCAATAGACATCTGTGCATGAACCTGCACAGATGTTTTTTTTAAGTCGCCCCCCAAGTCGGACTGAAATGCGGCTTTGCTGTAAACCCTCTCCTAGGCTCAGATGTTGCACAGAGGAAAAAAATCTCCCTACTTAAGTTTTACATGTATATCTGTTGTCTCCCCCTTTCTATATTGTTTAGAATTCTTTCATCGGGTTGGAATTATCACTTCCCCATTCAGCAGGAGGAGTGGATTCTTGGCTTACTCTGTGACAGCTGATTGGAGGAAAGGCGCGCACCCCCATAGGCTGAAGAACGAAGAAACTTTTAGGCTGGGTTCACACTATTGTGAATTGGATGTGGGTTCCCCGCATACAATGCGCAATAACAGGAGATTTTAACCGGCTCTCTATGGAGCCAGTTCACATATCTCTGCTGCGGCTCCGTTGTGAATTTGCACAGGAGCCGTGTGTCTTTTGGTCCCTTTCAGGTCCAAATTCAGGCTGAAATCTGACCTGAAGCAGTGAACGGAGATGCGCCGGACCCCTGCTGTGAGCCGAATTTGATAGTGTGTGAGAGTGATGGTGTGAACCCAGCCTCAGAGCTTTGCTGTGACCAGACAAGCTCTCTGCTAATCTATTTATAGCAACCTCCCACGACACAAATTTTCAGCTGCTTTTATCTCCCGTCTCAGAACTTGTCAGAAGTTATGCTGATAACAGAAGAACTGAGCAGCATAAAGACACAGGACTTAGGGCTCTGGAGAGAGATAAGAAAACACTACCGATATGTGCCCAGCTCAAATTTCATGAATCGCGTTTACATCCACTTTAAGTTTATACTTAGATTCCAGAAAATGGCTCTGGAAGAAATATATTCCATCACTGGGAAAACTATCAAAAAGTGCTTGGATTTAAAGTTCTATCAGGTGTGTCAAATGCCTGTCCCCAACCCCTGCCCCAGTCTGTCCTTTTTCATGGCACCCCCTGTGTAACTTAGTGGCTTGTGGGAGGAGCCACTGAGCGCAGCAGGGGATAGGGATCTGATGCATTTTTAGTGCATTTTGCAGAATTGCACTACAGAACGCGTTCCATAGGAAACCATGTTAAATGGACTGTAGTGCAAAAAGCACTAAAAATGCATAGGTGAGTCCAGCCTTAGTCCTTGAGAAAAGTCCATATTAAAACTCAACTCAAACGGCATTAAGTTAACATTATGGCAGCATCGGCAGTCTCTCTTCCAAGCAGAATCTTGGGAGGCTTCCACCAGCAAACCATGCATAAACAAAAAGGAGAGAAAAGCGCCACTAGCTAAGTGCAGCATTTATTAGGGCCTGGTTCACACCTGTGCTTTGTTCAGAAACTTACTACAGTTTATTTAACATGGTTTCCTATGGACCACTTTTCATATCTAATGCTTTTTTTCAGCCGCTGCTTTTTTTGGAAAGGGTGACAGACTTTATTTTTTATTTTTTTGTTCCATAGGCTTCAATAGAGAAGCTTCAGAAAAGCATGTAGTGTGTTTTTGACGCAAATTGTGTTTGTAACGACGGGTTAACGTCGTTTAAGATATTCCATTCCCGAACACACGGCAGCTACCAGACACTCCAACCAGCCGAATAAGACCCCATACAAACGAGACAACGCTCTGTGTTGAGGTTCCAAACAGGGAATGACCATCTTTATTGAAAAAATACAAGTTTTCTACACCAAAAGAGGAGGTTCTTACATTCTCCTCATTTTCCTCTGAAAAATACACCTTTGACCAGACCTAATTTACATGAGCTAATTGCCTAATTCCTTTAGTAGCTGGGCTGTCTCCTGAACTTCAATACACATTATCACAGGAATCCTTTATACAATACAGGGTCAATTAGCCCAATCCACAAAGAGAAGATCTTTAGAAGTTAGTCTGGATTCATTTACATCACAACAGGCAGACAGGTGGGCTAGAGTTGGTGACATTGGCATCTAACAGTATGTGTCCCAACATTATGAATGAGTCACTTTTTCAGTTAACCTGTTGAATTCAGAATCAACAACCAGTAAATAGTTATTTTACTTATATCCTGGGAGATATTGTGGATAAATATTACTATCCCATTTTAGGTAGTCCAAGGTATATTCTGAATGTCTATTAGTTTCTGGCTCATACTTTCTAAGAGCTTCTGGGTTCCACGGGCCCTCCCGTTACAGTGTTTTTTGCGTTTATATATATATATATATATATATATATATATATATATATAAAATACGGCCCAAAAACTAAAAGCATTAAAAGTGCAAATCGCAGCAAAATTGTGTGTGAAGAAATGCAAAAATCATTGCAGAAACGGATCAAAGGCAAACTGCATATGTGTGAACCGAGCCTAAAACCTATTTCTGAAATAAAAAATAAAAAAACAATAAATATGCACTCGCAATTACAAGAGATTAAAAAGTGTATCAGTAAATATCCAGGAGGTGGCGACCTTCCAAGTGGTCAATGGTGAACAAGGTGCATGTGACGTGTCTAGGTTTGACAAAGAGGGCTATGCCCTGAAACACATAACATGCCCATTGACATCACTGTCCATCATTTTGTGTGCCTGCAACACTTTCTTGCTGGTCCACATCAGTTCTCATCCATGTGATGTACACCTACAGTCCGCTGCTTCTGTTAGCTCTTCTTGCTGTTCCCCTGGCACTTCCTGGTTCCAAGCACCTTACATAACATCCACCTGGAGGGCTTGCTCATCATGGACCACCTGGAAGGTCGCCATCTGCTGGAGACTTATTACGTGTTTCAATATCTTGCAAATCTGAGTGCATATTTTATTTTTATTATTATACATAATGCTATTTTGCACTCTCTATTCGGTCCCTAGTGCCAGAGTCTAAACCTGGTTTGCTCTCCGATCCCTTTACTATACCTAATGGCACTAGGCAGGGGTGCATATTTATTGTTTTTTTTTATTTTTTTATTTCATAAATATGAATACTGCTTAGGTGGTGTTTTTTCTCTTTTCCTTCTATTTTCTTATTCACGGCTTCCTGGTATCTAATGCCAGCCACTTTCATTCACTGGGCGAGGATGCGCGGGAGTTCCATTGGCTTTGGCATTGCCGAATTTCTAAAGTGAGCTGCGCGCACGTGAGAGTTCAGATGAGTATTAGAAAGATACCAGGGTGTCGCAGTTATGCATTCAAGCGTAGGGGTGTGAAATAGGAGGCCTGGCCTTAGGGATCCATGAAGTAGGTACAACCCAACAAATAAAAATTGTATAAAAGATATAACATTTATGGCAAGTAGTTAACCCGTGCACAGGTTAGAGGCAGGGTGGTTCAGGTGTCTGAATCTTGTGCTCAATGACATGTTTCAGGGGATTCGTTGCTGGAGACGCCTGCTTGTAGGTTTTGGGTAGACCCTATTGCTGGGGACGTTTTACAGCCTCTTTAGGGAATTTCAGCACATAAGTTTGACCTAAATGCAATATCAGTTTAGTAGGTGACTTCACCTATATGAGATCTTAAAGTGATTTTTAAGCAATCACCTTGTAAAACAACTTCTTTCTTCTTTCTTCTTCCCTCTGTTCTCAGCTGCATAAGAGCTGAGGGGAGGAAAAGCAGCAGCACACTGAACTTGCCAGTGAATGGCTGTGCAACGGGGGCAAGCTCTATCGAGCAGGGCCCTCTGATCCCTCTGTATTGAATTGTGATTGTACTGTCTTCCCTGATGTTGTAAAGCGCTGCCCAAACTGTTGGCGCTATATAAATCCTGTATAATAATAAATTGGCGGAGAGTACACAGAGTTTCCAGCATAGCTAGAGACCTGACCACAGTGTGCTCTCCTGCTTAGTGTGGTCAGTTTTTAATAGGAAAGCAGAGGGACTGGCAGGAATACCAGGGATTTCACACAAAGGAAGCAATACAAAGAGAACAGGATACTTTCTCGTACAAGTACATGGTATAGCAGGCACAAATCAAGAATATGAAGCATTGGGGTAAAAAAACGCTTTAAGCTCCTGTAGGGCGGTAGTTAACTGGATAAATTGTGTACTCTGTGACAAAGTTTCTGCCGAGAGGGGTCTGGTGGCTTCTGCCTTTTGCATGTCTCTGCAATAGAACTTTCTGTGATGTGGAAGAAATAGATCCTGGCCAGCATGTCTCTGGGTATGGCACGCGTCTGGCAAGGTTTTTGCCTTTTGATATTCTATGAGCTCCATCTATAGTGAGGTCACAAAGGATGTTCTAGTGGGAGCAAAGCTTTTAATAATTGTTCCAGGAGGAGAAATGGTTTTCGGAATCCCTCTAAAAACTGTCATGCCTTCTAGACTGATCTTCCAGGTCTGTAATGTTACTCTTGAGCCACTGGATGTCAGTGTTGTGTTCCTGAAAACTGTCCATCAGCTCATTATTTGACTATAAATGTTCCCATTTTGTTTAAATGAGATCATTTATTTCTTCTACTTGTTCAATGTGAGTTTGCAATCTAGAAAAATTTCTGCAGAGATCAGCCCTTTTTTTTTTTTTTTTTTTTTTTTTTTTTTTTGAGCATTAACCTGTTCTGAAGCCGGCTGAACTGAGGTAGGGAAATCAACCAGTGTGTTCTGTACAAAAAAAGGAGTGAATTCTTCCTCCCAAGGTTCATGTTTCTTTTTACTCACTAGTCCTTTGGAAAGAGGAGAAGACTGAGGGTGGAGCAGCAAGTCTTGTCTGTGTTCCCTTATCTTTTATTCTGTGCCGGTGTTCGGCACTGAGGTGGTGGGAAGCTTAGGGTGAGAGGCACAGTCTGCTGTGCTCTGTGAGGAGGGAGTGATCGCCAGCACTGGGTTGATGACTGGTACCCGGTGACTTTAGTCATCGTGCAGACTAGACTGAGGTTGCTTATAGCTGCTTGTAAATGCTGATTCTGGCCAGGAGCTCCAAGACTGTGCAGCCATCATGTATTGTAGCTGGCCACTCCCCCTCCCAGGGTTAAATCCCTCTGGAGGGATGCAGACCCTGCAACTTTTCTCATTAGGACACTGAGTACATCAGATAATTTTTAGGAACCAGTCCACCCCCGTTCAGAATCAGTTTGCAAAGAAAATGGTCAAACAAGCAGTTATTTCTTCAGAGTAACAAGAGGTAGAAAAACGCTACAAAGTTTGTTACATTAAACATTGATCACCCAGAGAGGAATTGTTGTGTTTTTTTTTTTTTTCTCTTTTTATTTTTTATTTGTTTTTTTTTCATAACAATAGTGGAGTTTCTTTTTAAAGTCTAGCTTATACACGGGTTACCATTTATGACCTAGTTTTTGAAATGCTACTTCCATAGCTGTCCTAATGATGATTCATGATGATTCTGTACTTCACTGGCCTGGATCAAGTATAAAGAAATTCTAACTTTTCTCCAGCTTTTACCGTGTTTCCCTGAAAATAAGCCCGGGTCTTATATTAATTTTGGCAACTAAAGGCACAGTAGGGCTTATTTTCGGGGTAGGTCTTACCATGTAATGTGCTGTCTTCCCTCCCCCCTCTCTCTCCCTGCCTGACAGGAATCCCCAGTGTGAACGGAGTTAAAATGCTTGTAAAATCCTATAATCCACTCTATTACAGTAGTATATAATGTACAATGTGTTTGTTTCTGTAATATAATTGTGCCAAATACCTTCGTTATAGCGCCGCTCTGCGTTTCTGTGACCCGCCGGAGCTCTCTTCCCTTCAATTATATTACAGAAACACACACATTGTACATTATATACTACTGTAATAGAGTGGATTATAGGATTTTACAAGCTTTTTAAACTAGGGCTTATTTTCGGGGTAGGGCTTATATTGCAGCCCTCCTGGAAAATAACACTAGGTCTTATTTTCGGGGTAGGTCTTATTTGCCTGTTCTGGGTCTGTGACTCTCCAAGACTAGTAGTAACTCTTTTACTGCCACCAACATAACTTCTATGTTTGTGGCAGTAGTGGCATGTAAACAAACTTTTTTGTTCACTTTTTCAGAGCAGACTATGGGAAAAATTGTTGAAACGGTCCACGACTATATGGTGCATTGCTCCCTTTTTTTTTTTTAAGTGTTCTTTCCTCCATCTCTACTGTGAAGTAGCAAATTGTATCTGCCACTATTTAATTCTACAGGGTCTCTGCTTTTGGAAAACGGCTGTGACACAAACCTTTCCTGGCACAAGCTGTCAAGCTTAAGATTTCTGCATGCTCTGTAAAAACAATGTAAACTTATTTAGATAGCAAAATTTGTTATAGCCTTGTCAAATTTACTGATGCTGCTAGACAGGATCTGAAAAGCCACCAGGCTTCAATGACCTCTGGTCATGAAGTAGTTAAAGACTGCATTCAGTATTTGTATAATAGAACACATTGAAATTTTGAAGCTCTGAGTGCTCTGTAAGGTATGTGAAAGTAATTGTAGGCATATCTAGGTTCAATGTGCACAAGAAATATTTTTAGAATGAGTTATCTTGTTGGTTACATGTCTGTCTTCCCCCCCCTTTTTTTTTTTTTTTTTTTCTTTTCAGGGACGGCTTTATGATTTTACAAAAAGTGATGAAAGTACATGGACTTTAGGTAAGATGTTTTTCTAAATGATAAAATATGCTGTTGCAGCTAGCTCTTGGCCCAATTTTAATAGTGGCTACAACTCTCACAGTGATTTAAAGTGTTACTAAACCCCCAATTTTTTTTTACCTTAATGCATTGTTTGCATTAAGGTAAAAAAACGTTTTCAGTTTCTCTGTGCCCCCACCTTCCCTGTGTGGAAGGGAGGGGAGAAGAGATCATGGCTGCATTTATTCTCCCCTATTTTCCTCTTTACACAGCACTCAAGCAGTAGCAGGAGCCATTGACTCTTGTTGCTGTCAATCAGATGCAGTGAGGTGGAAGTGGGGGGCGGGCCTAAGTCACGCTGTGTAAGTCTATGGAGCATGGCTCCGTAGACACGCAGGTCAGGAGCGCGCAGACTACGCTCTCCCCATAGCCAGCGGAGAAGAGGAGGAGCCAAGATCCTTACCGGGGACCCAAGTAGAAGAGGAGCGGGTTCACTCTGAGCAATACCACTGCACAGAGCAGGCAAGTATAAAATGTCTGTTATTTTAATGATCTCCAGCGTTTAGTGAAGTTTAAATAGTTCATTTGGACCAAGCTGGTCCAAACAAGCTACCGGTATGTAATTTACTAAGACATGCAGCAGCTCTCAGCACTGTATGTAGCCTCAGCTACATACAGTATACAGCTCTGTATTATGGCAGTGAGATAGGCACTTCCTATCCTGCTCTTGGGAAAACAAAATTGAAGGTATTTTAGTGAAATAAGGGGAGCTTTTTTTTTTTCTAAGCCCCTATTCACACCTGAGCTTTATTTTTTATTTTTCTCTCTGGTTTCCTTATGCTAGACTACACCTAACTATTCAGAAACCCATTCTTTCTAATTGTCCCTGTTCACACTTGTATGCTCCGTGGCCCTGTTCTCCACGCCCTACACTTGAAAAAGTACATGAGCTTCTTTTAAGCATAGTCCAGCTTTTAGGGCTCCATAGATTTCAGTGGGGACACCTGTAAATGCTTTGTGCATTCTATTTCTGGAAGAATTCCTCTCCTCTTATGGAACTGTTCTCTCCTTTCCTCATCTAGCACAGGAAACAAACTCTTGAAACTAGATGTATGTGCAAATATGCCTCAAGAAATGCTTCAAAATACACTCTGTTCAGGTGTGAATGCAGGCTAAAGCATAATATTTTTGTAGCCCACATGACAAATGTATTTTCCTTTTCTTTAGAGGACAAAAAACTTATACGAATAGTATTAACGAAGTCCAACCGGGATGCAGGCAATTGCTGGCCCTCTTTACTGGATGGAGAATATTCTGCTGATCCATGGCTTCAGGATCAGATGCAAAAGAAGTTAACATTAGAAAGGTTTCAAAGAGAGGTATTGTCTACTGTTTTTCACAATCTATTTCGTTTTTTCTCTTTTTTGTGTTTTCAGTGGTTACTGTAAAACTTTACTATTGTACTTCAAACACAATATGAATGCATGAATCAAATAATGAAGCATTGTGCAAACCGCACAGTTCAGCTCCTCATATGTAGACTGTTTTATATGCCAAATGATAAGCAATTCTGTTTAACCGTTCTTTTATAGTCCATGTTTTCCCACAATACTGCCTAGCCAGGCAGATAACAGTCCTGTTTTTCAGATGTTTCAGCTTTTGTTTCCTGTGCCACCTGTGGGCTCACTGGTCCAAAGCAGGGATCTCCAAACTACGGCCCTTCAGCTGTTGCAGAACTACACGTCCCATGAGGCATTGTAAAACTCTGACATTCACAGACATGACTTGACTAGGCATGATGGGAATTGTAGTTCCTGAACAACTGGAGGGCCATAGTTTGGAGACCCCTGGTCTAAAGTAAAATATGGAAAGAAGCTGCGCTAAAAATATTTTTGGATAAAAAAAAAACAGATACCTGGAGCGATATCTCAGTTTGTGATTGGGAGCTTTGATTGGAATGTAAACAACAATACAAGAAAATAAATTGGGAAAAAAGGAAAAATCGCGCTGACCCATAACCATACACTAATGAGTGATGATGTGAATTGATTAAATGATAGAAAAATTAAAAAATCTTACCAATGTCACTCAATTAATATGAAATTAATAAAAGTTTAGAAAAAAATTTATAGCCAAAGGGTTAACTTAGGACACACCAATTATGAACCACAATAAATATATAAAGTGATGTGAAGTTACACAATCAAAAATCATATAATCCATACACGAATTTGCTAAATAATGTCCATTACATAACACCAGTGCCCTGTGGAAATCAAAAATCCATAAGGTGAAAGTTGCATCCAAAAGAATTGTGAAGTTCCACCAATCAGCAGGAATTCCTCCTTACCAGCTAATCACGATCCCCCATGACAGAGGATCAATGAATGCATGAGTCAGGCAGCTCTCCCCACAGATCAGCACAAACACATTGATTTCTTGAGGCAACAGCTTCCGACAGTCATCAGTGAGTGCATAAGATATGGAAGAGATAACACACACTCCACATAGTGCATTAAACGTATCAAGTATTTATTTCAAATAAAAAGTATTGCACTTACAATTATGCAGTATTCTAAAGCCTTTTAAGTCTGGTGTGCCGGCCGCTGCATACATCAGACACCCGTCCTTCTGGGAACCGTTTGAGGTGACGTCAGCGCGTCGATCCGCCCTACGTCCGTTTCGTAAAAAACGTACTTCTTCCAGGGGCACGGGCGGCGCACTTCGTCACCTCTATTTATAATACAAAAGAAAGCCAAGCCTCACTTTGGATCACAACCATCCATCGGACATGCGCAGCATCACCTAGTGTCACTACAACATGAAACTGATAGCCGCGCTGACTTCTCTCATTCGCCAGTATGCTAAAGGATTGATGATTGGTCCCTGGGGCTCTGTTTGATAAATCCCATCTGCAGTTACCGATTTAAGCGCATTACAAATAAAATTATAATAACAATAATAAAATAAAAAATTTCCTATTACAAACCCGGTTCACAATATGGTATATATAAACCGGAATTATGCTACTTACGAACGTAGGGGTCACTCTCCACCTCGGGCTAAAGCGACACCTACTGGACAATAATAAAATCGTTCATCAAAGTACACAAACAGGACATAAATGTACCAGCCTGTGCACCGAGGGAATCCAACGTGGCTCACTCCCACTTAAAGGCAGCTTGTCATGTTAGATGTAAATGACTCTGTTTATTTTTAAAAAATAAGTTAAATTTAAAACCTTTTTATTTAAAAAAAAACCCTCAAGTCTCCCCTTACTTTAGGAGGCTGCATGCTAAAGGCTAATTCTGTGATAAAGAGTCAACCTCTCTCATATGTCACACCAAACGGTAATATGATGTGACGGCGGGGGACTCATCACTTTATATACGATACCAGCACCTAAAGGGCAATCTGTATGTTGTATCTGAGACAATCTATATAAGTACAGTAAAATAAGTTTGGAAATGTATTGGTCCCCATATACTAATATCTCCTGTTAATAGGACAACCCGCCTACTTAATCAAAGGAGGAAGGAAACAAAGGCGAAAAGAAAGGGGCAAGTAAATGTCAGGGGCTTGCTCCCAGTGTCTCTGATCCCCCAAAGCCATAAGATCCTTCTTCCAAAATCTCACGGGTTATTACCAATGTAAGACCTGTCGAGACTGTTCTATGAACAGGTGTAAGGATAGAAAGATATGTAGTTTCACGTCCACCAGTACGTCTAGGGTGTTCGAAGTGGAACCATTTATCACCTGTGCCACAGAAGGTGTAACTTACCTTATCCAATGTCCATGCGGGCTGCAATACGTGGGGAGGACTAAAAGGGCTCTGAAGGTAAGACTGAGTGAGCACATCAGTAACCTCAAAACAGGCTTCTCCAAACATTCAGTCTCCAGGCATTATGACGAGGTACACCACAGAGATCCATCCAATACCCTGTACATGGGGATAGATAAATACAAACCTCATTGGAGGGGGAGCTCGCTGGTTTGGGAGATTTCCAAACAGGAAATGTCCTGGATATACAGATTAAAGACATACGTACCTTTTGGTTTAAATGTCGACACTGACGTTAATGCGTTTATAAACAATTCTTAAATGTTCACTTTATTTAAATTATGTTTGTGGTTTGTAGGTTTTCTTTTCATTTTTTTTTTTGTTTTGCATTAAAGTGCAGCACTTGCCATTTAAATATGGGATTATAAACATTTTTACATAAAAATGTTTTTTGTTTTTCACATGTACAGATATGTTGGTCTCAGTTTGATTTACTGAGTCTCGTTTTGTGTTACCACACATCCACGGACTATTAATTTTGGTATCTGTAACGACACCCCCCAATATGAAAGGGGTTAACGCCGTTTAGAATATTCCCTCTCTGAACACACAACCACTATCGACCCTCCACAGCCAGGCGACCACTTCCCATAGGATTAATCCTTCCAGAGATACGAGGCAACGCTCTGTATTTCAAGTTCCAAAACAGGGAAAGACTTTATTTTCAAAATACATGGTAACACATTTCTCTTCAAAACCCTTCCCTCCCATCCTTGGGGGAACAGGGCGGGTTAAACTGTCCAATGACAATGGTGATACAGGTCAGGTGTGTTCCAACAATAGAATGCAATCACACCTCATCACAGCAAGGATTACACAACCCCCAACCACAGTACACACCCAATCTAGATACAATGTATAAACAGCATTGAATGTGGCTATCATAGGTCATAGTGGGGTTTTTCCATTCACCCTGTGCCTAGAGTGACCCCCTGTCACAGTATCATATAATGAGAAATTTTTAGTTAATGTTTTCATTTATTAGTATACAGGGTTTACAGGCCCAGTGTGGTGGGCCTCGCACCATTCGTATATGTTCTTTTTAGATACACAAAATACATTTTGGTTACAACAATTGCTTAAACGCATGCGTCTTAATTTGGTATCACACAAACTAACCAATGGGTGAGTTGGAGCCCTGTACTACAATGTTGTCCTTGACAGATATCCAGGGAACATTGTATCAATAACCCAGGCCTTGGGAAGGTGATTCGCTAGCCCCTGACATTTACTTGCCCCTTTCTTTTCGCCTTTGTTTCCTTCGTCCTTTTGATTAAGTAGGTGGGTTGTCCTATTAACAGGAGATATTGGTATATGGGGACCAATACATTTCCAAACTTATTTTACTGTACTTATATAGATTGTCTCAGATACAACATACAGATTGCCCTTTAGGTGCTGGTATCGTATATAAAGTGATGAGTCCCCCGCCGTCACATCATATTCCCGTTTGGTGTGACATATGAGGGAGGTTGACTCTTTATCACCGAATTCGCCTTTAGCGTGCAGCCTTCTAAAGTAATGCCGCGTACACACGATCGATTTTCTCGACGGTGAAAACACCGTCGAGAAAATCGACGGGAAAAACGAGGAACGGCTTGTTTCCCCACACACGGCCGTTTTTTCCCATCATTTTTTCTCTTGGTCGAGGAAAACGACCATGTGTAGGCTCCTCGGCAGTGTTTCCCTATGGGAAAACTGCCGCGGAAAAAAAAAAAAAAATTCTCGTCGGGGGAAAAATGACCAAAAGCCCACACACGGTCGTTTTTCTCGTCCAAAGAGAAAAAATTTAATTTTTCCCGACGAGAAAAATGGTCATGTGTACGTGGCATTAGGGGAGACTTTGGAGTTTTTTTTTTTTTTTTTTAAATAAAAAGGTTTTGAATTTTAACTTATTTTTAAAAAATAAAGTCAAATAGAGTCATTTGCATCTAGCCCAACATGACAAGCTGCCTTTAAGTGGGAGTGAGCCACGTTGGATTCCCTCGGTGCACAGGCTGGTACATTTATGTCCTGTTTGTGTACTTTGATGAACGATTTTATTATTGCCCAGTAGGTGTCGCTTTAGCCCTAGGTGGAGAGTGACCCCTACTTTCGTAAGTAGCATAATTCCGGTTTATATATACCATTATGTGAACCGGGTTTGTAATAGGAAGTTTTTTTTAATTTTATTATTGTTATTAAATTTTATTTGTAATGCACTTAATCGGTAACTGCAGATGGGATTTATCAAACAGAGCCCCAGGGACCAATCAGCAATCCTTTAGCATACTGGCGAATGAGAGAAGTCAGCGCGGCTATCAGTTTCATGTTGTAGTGACACTAGGTTATGCTGCGCATGTCCGATGGATGGTTGTGACCCAAAGTGAGGCTTGGCTTTCTTTGTATTATAAATAGAGGTATCGCAGTGCGCCGCCCGTGCCCCTGGAAGAGGTATGTTTTTTACGAAACGGACGTAGGGCGGAGCGACGCGCTGACGTCGCATCAAAGGGTTCCCAGAAGGACGGGTGTCCGATGTATGTGCAGCGGCCGGCACACCAGACTTAAAAGGCTTTAGACTACTGCATAATTGTAAGTGCAATACTTTTTATTTGAAATAAATACTTGATACGTTTAATGCACTATGTGGAGTGTGTTATCTCTTCCATATCTTATGCACTCACTGATGACTGTAGGAAGCTGTTGCCTCAAGAAATCAATGTGTTTGTGGTGATCTGTGGGGAGAGCTGCCTGACCTATGCATTAATTGATCCTCTGTCAGGCTGGGTTCACACTGGTGCGACACGACAGCCGTCCTACTTTGGATCCGACTTTGCCCTGCGACATGAAGCCGACAAATGTCCGACTTTCAATGAACGGGGATCCGACTTGGATCCCCGCCAATACCAGGCATTGTGTTTGGTATGAATCTTGAGGGGGAACTCAACGCCAAATTTTAAATAAAAAAACCGGCATTGGTTCCCCCTCCAGGAGCATACCAGGCCCTTGGGTCTGGTATGGATTTTAAGGGGAACCCCCTAAGCTGAAAAAAACGGCGTGGGGGTCCCCCCAAAATCCAAACCAGACCCTTATCCGAGCACGCAACCTGGCAGGCCGCAGGAAAAGAGGGGGGACGAGAGAGCGGCCCCCCTCCCTCCTGAACCGTACCAGGCCGCATGCCCTCAACATGGGGGGGTTTGGGGCAGGGGGGCGACCTGCGGCCCCCCACCCCAAAGCACCCTGCCCCCATGTTGATGAGGACAGGGCCTCTTCCCGACAACCCTGGCCGTTGGTTGTCGGGTTCTGCGGGGGCTTATCGGAATCCGGGAGCCCCCAGATCCCGGCCCCCCACCCTATGTGAATGAGTATGGGGTACATCGTACCCCTACCCATTCACCTGGTGGAAAAAAATGTCAATAAAAAAACACACAGGTTGTTAAAGTAATTTATTGCACAGCTCTGGGGGTCTCTTCCGACTTCGGGGGTCTCCGGTGGTTATCCTCCAAAAAAAAAAGACACAACAAAAAAAGGAAAAAAAAGGAAAAAAAATAAAAGGCCAAGCCCCTCCATACCGCCAACTTCCCCCCCCCCTCCTTTCCCCCCCCCCTCCTTCCCCCCCCCCTCCTTCCCCCCCCCCCTCCTTTCCCCCCCCTCCTTTCCCCCCTCAGTTCTCACTTAGATCGACTGGAGCGCCTCTTCAAGCCAAATTGGGCTATGAACTGTAGCAAAGCTGTCTGAATCAGGCTATAGATTGCAGTAGAGGTGTCTGAATTGGACTGTGAAGTATAGCAGAGGTGTATAAATTGCATGCCTAATTAGAGAAAAATCATATTTTGCTAGTTATACATTTTTACTTTGTAGTTGGCCATTTTGTCTTAGAATGGACCTTTCGGTAATCTTATAAATCTGCATTAATACATTCCTTACAAGTAACCATGTACAGCAAAAAAGATTTTTTAAAAACCTCTTGCTTTTATCCTTACAAAAAGCAGCCCTGGTTATAAAGTTACTTTGTCATGAAAGATGTATTGGAAGTGCTTTGCAGGCCTCCTGAAAATGCTATGTCAGGCTGTGTCTGACTTCGTATGTTTCAGTCTTAGTCCTGACTCAGAAAGCATTAAGGCTGGGTTCACACAAGTGTGAATTCAATGCGGGTTTCCCCACATTCAGTTTGGATGTCAGGAGATTATGACCGCCTCTCTATGGAGCCAATTCACACATCTCCAGCGCAGCTCTCCGGTGTGAATTGCGCAGGAGTCTTGTGTGATTTCTGGTCTGTTTCAGATCCAAATTCAGCCTGAATAGATGAACAGGGACGGACCGGACCCCTGCTGTGAGCCGCTCCGTGTGGCAGTGTAAACCCAGCTTAAAGTCTAAGTATCAGAAAAACTTAAGACCCACCTCTTCTGAAGGATTAGGACGTCACTGGATGCAAAGCGCCTTGAGGCGATTTAGTTCGCATTTGTAGCACTATACAAGTTATTCACTCACTCACTCATCAGTGGTGGCAGCCTCCATCAATTTCTCATGACAGTGTCCCTTTAGGAAACTTTGCTTGGGATGGGATGATGTCGGCAGGAAGAAGGAAGCATTTTCTCAGCCCCCCCCCCCCCCCCCCCCAGTAATTGCTTGGACTCTACATGTAACTTTGTAGCAAGTCATAGAGTGAAAGACTGCAGCAAAGACTGATTTGTGCCATACATGCAGTACATGAACACAGCCAAGATTCGCATGATTGTGTCATGGCTGCGTCCGAATCTCTCTCCAAGAAGTAGAGAACCATGGATGATAACTGAGCATAGAGGGTGCCATGTTTTTGAAGAGAAAAGCATATGAAGGTATTGTGGAGACATAAATACCTGGAAATGTTACACTTGCACATTTATTAGTATGCATGTCCTTAAAGCGGAGGTCTGCCCAAAAAAATTAAAAGCCAGCAACTACACATACTGCAGCTGCTGGCTTTTAATAATAGGACACTTACCTGTCCTGGAGTCCCTCGATGTCGGCACCGCAGCTGATGCTTCCATGAGCTGTCGGGTGCTGCCGTTGCGGATAAGGGAACGCGGTAGTGTAGCCTTATGGCTTCCCCCCCCGGGAACTCTACTGCACATGCGCGAGGCCCTACTCCTCTCTTCTACTGGCCTGGCGACAGGGGGAGGAGGAGGGTAACGTCATGGGCTGCGGCGTGGACTCCTGGAAGTGGGAACAGGATACCTACCTGGCAAAGACCGGTATCCCCCCCCCCCCCAAAAGATGCCAATTGTGGCACCGGAGCGGGAGAGGATACAAATGAGCAGAAGTTCCACTTTTGGGTATAAATCCGATTTAATGTGAAAAAAATTATAGCTGATGCTAGGTCCACTTTAAACACTGAATAATAATGTTCTTAAAGAGTATATTGGGATAGAAATATGGGAGACACCATTGCTGCCCTTTATCTTTTGAAAATGTTACAAAGCATTGAAGACAATGGCAGTCGGGCATCTGAGTAAAGTAAAAAGCATGACTATGAGAAATTCTTACTCTCATTTAAAGCTTATTCAAGTTTTTTGAATACTTCTGTTACGAACATACTTGGGGGTTGAGGATTGGCAGTCTGTGTGTCTTGCATGGTTGGACCCTTCCCTGGTGAATCAGTAAGGGAGTCATTCAGACCCCTTATTCTTTCACCACCAATGCGTGTATTATAAAAAAAATAAAAATAAATTCTCCTATCGCATTCCAGGACAGCACACCTGAAAGTAGGCCTGCACTCCTGGGAGGTTCGTAGAAATACAGTTACCGTTAAGTCTAACGTAGGTGGGGGGGGGTGGAGAGGGAGGGAGGGAGAGAGGGAGAGAGGGAGGAGTTGATACATAATTCACCTTATTGGTTATTATCCCAGATATTGTGTTAGAACCAGTGATGGCAAAGGCAGCTTCCCTGTTCTCTCAAAACCACGCTTCAGCCTAGAATTTTGCTTGCTTTTAATTTTGAAGTCCAATGATGGATAAAAAGAAGACCTGACATGGGACTAATTTAGAGATTGCTGAACTCCTTCGATTAAGGATCCTTACGGTATGGGTAATATGACTGACCAGGTATAAGATGTAAAAGGAAAACGTGCCCTAATGGCAGGGTTAAATATATAGAATGGGTTATCACTCTCAACCTAAAAGAGCAAAAATTGTCTTTTGTATAAATTACAGCCAATCCTTTTATGTCTAGCTATTGATTTACAGCTCCTGTAAATGAACCCTGTTTTTGGTGGTCAGATAGTCCTGGACAGTGTTAGGAGGCTTGGCTGTATTTCCATGTGAGATTTTATTAGCAAGTCTATACATAACGCAAATATAAATTACTGACCTATGCATTTCATCTCTTTCAGAACCCTGGCTTTGACTTCAGTGGAGCAGAAATCTCAGGAAACTACAGTAAAGGTGGACCTGACTTCTCTGGTTTACAAAATTAATCCCGTTCTAATGTGAACACCAATTAAAGTTATCTAATTATATTTTTTATATTTGGAAATTACATTTTGGAAATCTTTTTATTGAGTCATCTATCATAAATTTGTACTATTTCTTCATAATCTGAACTTTTACCATTAGCTGTTCCTTTATACTTCCAAGTGTTCCCTGGTGTGAAGAGCAGTGTCTTAACGCTATAACAGAACTTTTTCCTACAATAACAATATACTACATACTCAACATATCAGTATGCTATCCTTTTAATTTAAATGTGCATGAATTTTGGAAACCACAACTGATCAGCAATTCATAAAATGCAATAAATACAAAATCAATAAAGTGAACAAATTTCATAAAGTGTAATTACGGATTATAAAAGGTGCAATTAAAGCGGAGGTCCATGCTATAAAAAAAAAAAAAAAAAAATAGCCAAAAAGGCTCCAAAAAATGTGGAAATTTTTTTTTTTTTTTTATACTTACCAGAAATGGCTATTGCTAGGCCGATCGTCCTAATCTGCCACTTCTTCGTCCGCGATGATGTTCTGTGTTCTCCTCCTCGCGTTGCCTCCTGGGAAATGGAGGTGCGTTGCCTCCTGGGACACACCGTCCATTCGCAAAGTGCCGCGCGACTCGCGCACGCGCAGTAGAAAACGGGCAGTGAAGCCGCAAGGCTCCACTGCCTCTTTCCCTTAGTGAGGATGGCGGCACCGAGACCTGCCACGATCGGATCGGCCTTGGGCCCAGTGTTTGTAGCTGCTGACTTTAAAAAAAAAATAAAGCTGAGAAAATGGATAAATGCAAAAGTCCAAATTTGTGAGAAAAGCCCCCCACAGACAGCAAACTCCTAAGTGTGATACATACAGCCAAAAGATCACTCCACCAAAGGGTTAATAAGGCTTCTTACAAAAACAATAGATCCCACATGGAGATCGTTCAGTGCCTTGCTGCCCCACAACACTACAAACTCTGGCCATGGTAAAACCTCTTCCAACTCCTGAAAACATGCACAATAGTTTAAAACCTAGAAGAGACCCCCATGGTGTGTAGTATCATCAAACAAACTGCTTCCTTTATTTAGCAATAAAACATGCATAAAAAAATACAGACTTTAGCTTAATGGACAAGCGCCGCCAGAGTGTCCCACTGGTGTGCGTGGTGATGTCACAAGTTTGGCCCCGCCCCAACGCGTTTCTTTGTAACAAGCTTTTTCAGGGCATAGAGGCCTTTACTTTGGAGCAGTTCCCCAACACTTCGCACACTTGCTGTCGCATTTTAAAAATAGCGTGGCTGTGCAGGGCTCTGCCACTGCAGTAGACCGCTGGTGAGCAATCCGTAGTGCATTGATTCTTGCTGCTCTTCAGTAACGGTCTGCCTGTATGGAGTTATGGGCAGACAGCTGGACTGAGTGTGTAGGAGCCTGACATTGCACCAGGTCATGGGGGAATGCACTGCAGGCAATACATATAAAAAATAAAATGTATTTTATTTTTCTTCTTTCGTCTTCCAGGACAGCCTCTGAGACATAGGGCTCCTCCCTCCAGGACAGTGAACATGTTTCCTCCCAGACTGGAAGGGAGCACGCAGGAACCTTAGGGGAGCTCCATGTCTCAGTGCTTTCCTGGAGGAGCCCCTGGCATACCTTCTCCTAGCCTGCGCACCCCTCTGTCCAGTCAGGGAGGAGAGGGCTGCGCGTCTTACCGCTGCCCAAGCTCAGGGAGAGCAGGGACTCTGATCCTTGTTGCGGTCCCTGAGTTTGGAGTGGAGGAACTTGACTGGTCTGCACAGAATCCTGACCTCAACCCGATAGAACACCTTTGGGATGAATTAGAGCGAAGACTGCGAGGCAGGCCTTCTTGTCCAATATCAGTGCCCAACCTCACAAATGCGCTTCTGGAAGAATGGTCAAACATTCCCATAGACACACTCCTAAACCTTGTGGACAGCCTTCTCAGAAGAGTTGAAGCTGTTATATCTACAAAGGATGGGCCAACTCAATATTAAACCCTACGGACTAAGACTGGGATACCAATAAAGTTCATGTGTATGTAAGGGCAGGCATCCCAATACCTTTTGACAATATAGTGTAACATCTTGAAAAAAGCTGTACCTTTTGATCATTTAAGGGCCAACTCTGGGCATGGCTTATGTCATCAAGACTAGAGCAGGGCAGATAGGATTGTTGATGACATTTGTTCTATTACTTGTATGTGCTTTATTTTAACACACAGTTCTATCATAGAAGGGGGATCAGAGATCTGGCAGTTGTAAGGAATTTACACTTCTGCATTGAGGTAATGGATGGCAATGCAGGGTACAAGCGTTGCAGTGCTGTTTATTTTGAATAGCACCCCAATGGTCAAATGCAGCCAAATATTTCAAAGTCCAGAGAACCTGCTGCCATTTTTCTGCACCCCAGTTCCTGTGTTTTTGTGCATAGTTGAGTTGCTTAGCATTGTTTCCACACCCTATGCATGAAAACATAGGAACTGAGTGCAGAAAAATGGCAGCAGATGCTCTGGACAGAAGTCAAAATGTGAAATATTTGGCTGTAGCAGGAGGCAGTTTGTTGGTGAAGGGCTGGAGAGCGGTACAATAATGAGTGTCTGCAGGCAACAGTAAAGCATGGTGGAGGTTCCTTGCAAGTTTGGGGCTGCATTTCTGAAAATGGAGTTAGAGATTTGGTCAGGGTTAGTGGAATCCTCAATGCTAAGAAATACAGGCAGATAATTATTCATCATGCCATACCATCAGGGAGGCATGTGATTGGCCCCAAATGTATTCTGCAACAGTACAATGACCCCAAACATACAGTCATTGTCATTAAGAACTATCCTCAGAACCAGAGTCCTGGAAGTGATGGTTTGGCCCTCACAGAGCCCTGATCTCAACATTATGGAGTCTGTCTGGGATAACATGAAGAGACAGAAAGAAATTGAGGCAGCCTACATACACAGAAGATCTGTGCTTAACTCTCAAAGATGTTTGGAAGTCAGGTGTAAATAGAAAGGTCATTTTTGGGTTTCAACAGGATAAGGGATGTTTTATCGCAGTATGTAAATGTTTCTTAAGTAAGTTGTATACAGTGAAGTATTTGACAACTGTCCGCATCAGTTTACCTCTCCCCATATCAACCCTGCTCTGGATGTGAGGACAGCAAGGGTCAGTTCATTGCCGGATCCTGGGAGAGCACCTCCCTGCCAGGGGGAGTAAAGGATCAGGTAAGTAGCATTGAAGTTGATTTACTAAAACTGCAGAGTGCGAAATCTGGTGCTTGTTCAATGAAGCTTTGACAAAAAAACTGGAAGCTGATTGGTTTCTTTGCAGACCTGCACCAGATTTTGCACTTTCCACCGTTACTAAATATCCCCCAGTGTTTCTCCTCTCCCCTAGACAAACTAGGCACAGACCCACTGCAAGGGATACATTTCTAATTTGCCTGGAATTAGGCTTCAAAAACAGTCCTTTAACTTTATTCTAGTGCTTTTTCTAGGCTGAGATAATATTCACAGTCTGCTGCAGGCAGGGTAAAACATTTCTCCAGTCTCCTCTCCCCTATAGTTACGTAGTTAGTCAGGTGGAAGAAATGCACCAGTCCATCTAGTTCAACCAATAGAAAAAATTATAAATAAACAAAACCTCCATATACAGAACCCTGTACTCACAGTTGACCAGGAGGAAGGCCAAAAAACTCCTATAAAACATGGTCCAATTTCCACCAGAGGGGGAAAAAAGTTCCTTCCTGATTTCCTAAATGCAATCAGATATTCCCTGGATCAATAATATCTGGTGTTATCACCTATAAATTCACAAAATATTACTAGATATGAATCATCGGTCTTTACTGGCAAGAATAGGAACGTCACAATAGTATGTAAAAGCATATAATGTTTTATTTAAAAAAAAGAGCAAAATACAAATGGCCTCATGGCCAATAAAAACAACTTGTACTTGTTGCAGAATATATTATTCAACGGCGACTTATTTGCCTTGTTGTAGACTGTATTGTGGAAATAAGTCCCAATGAGTCAACGCGTTTCCCATTTCCCGTTTCTGCTTCTTCAGGACGCATGAGAAAACCAGCAGTAAAAACTTAACACACAAAGAAAAATAAAAACTATGAATATATTGTACATATATCAAAGGTACATAAACATTTGTATTTCATAGCTGAGCTTGGTTCATGTGATAAACACCTTACATGCGCGTGTGTGTAAAAAGTATGAAGGAAACTCCTGGACAGCAAGGAAAACAGAATTCAGATCCTGTCTACCACATCATCAAAATAGCACTATGAGCAGGAGCGGCCGGTCCATTAGAGGCGCCGCCCCCCTAGTTTGCATACAGGGATGTATGCAGGGTGCCGGACTCATAGGTTAGTATGAGTTTTTTTTTTTTTCAAGCATATGATTAGAGCCGGAGGCTTTAAAAGGGTTGGGCTAGGGGCGCAGAGCTCTACGCCTCGAATCCACCCACTTGTGACAATAGCAAATCAATATTCGCTATTGTCTTCTCCTCCCAGCCAATTAGGACAAGAGGAGGATTGGGTTGGCCAGGAGGAGAAGTCCAGGAAGCAGCGGAGGGGCTGAGTGTGGGGGGACCCTGGAGCGGTGAGTGCGGACCCCAAAAAAGTTTAGCACCAGCCACCACTGACCATGAGTGAAGACAAAATCAACTACCTGATAAAACAACATTCTGATGTATCTACCTGTACATACCGGTGCCCATTTAACATTCACAAATGAGTGTATACTACCTCTTTAATAAAGCAAAAAACCTTCTGTGCATAGGTTTCACTCAACACCCACTAATATTTACCTGAGGATAATCTAAATCCAGCGCTGTGCTTTATAACAGCGGCTCTCTCCACCCTCCCTCCTCACTGAACAGAAGGGGGAGCCAATAGCCCCTGCTGTTGTCAATCGCAGCCTGTGAGGAGAGAGTAGGGATGAGCCGAAACCCCCCCCCCCCCGTTCGGTTCGCACCAGAACCTTCAAACGGACCGAAAGTTCGCGCGAACGTTGGAACCCTATTAAATACAATGGACGTGAACGTTCGAAATCTAAAGTGCTAATTATAACGACTAATATGCATGTTATTGTCCTAAAAAGGGTTTGGGGACCCGGGTTCTGCCCCAGGGGACATGTATTAATGCAAAACGAAGTTTTAAAAACGGCCGTTTTTCGGGAGTAGTGATTTTAATGATGCATAAAGTGAAAAAAAAAAAGTCAAATATTCCTTTAAATATCCTACCTGGGGGGTGTCTAAAGTATGCCTGTGAAGTGGCACGTGTTTCCCGTGTTTAGAACTGTCCCTGCACAAAATGACATTTCTAAAGGAAAAAAAGCCATTTAAAACTGCTTGCGGCTTTAATGTAATGATTGGTCCCGGTGGTAATATGGATGAAAATCTTTGAGAAAAATGGCATAGCTACCCCATCACCCCCCCCCCCCCACCCCAGCCCATTACCAGCCCCTTTGGGTCTTGTATGGATATTAACAGGAACCCCGCACACAAAATAAGAAAGGCCCTATATACTCTGAACAGCAGTATACAGGCGGTGCAAACAAGACAGGGACTGTAGGTTTGTTCTTAAGTAGAATCAGTTTTTTAATTTTGAACAGGTACATTGTTTAAGTGTAGCTCCAGCCAAAAAATATATTTTTAAGCTTTTTGGAAAACATAGGGAAGGGTTATCACCCCTGTAACATTTGTTTTGCTGTCTGTGCCCCTGTTCAGAACATTTCACCTCACTTTCCATCCCAATGACAACTGTTTTTGAAAAGTGGGGTTTTTATTGAAACAAGGATTGGTGATAAAGCATCAGTAGAGAGGAGACACCTTTTTCCAATATTAACTCTTACAGGAGAGAATTTCCCTTCCATGGGGTAGATTTCCTCTCACTTCCTGTTGTCTCCTTCCGTTTGCAAGTAGGACTCGTTTGTAAGTTGGATGTTTGAAAGTAGGGGCCTGCCGTATATACTCTGCTGAAATTTGCCCCTTACATGTTGGTGTTGCCACAACACTGTGAGCCCTCACAGTTACTCTTGGTGGGCGCTGGAACGCCCTGCTGTGAACTATTATATCAGGAATTGTATTTACATGCCATTGTTGAACAGTGGTAGGAAAAATTGGGCCTTTGGTGGTGGTGCTGGTGCCACAACACTGTAAGCCCTCACAGTTACTCTTGGTGGGCGCATGAATGGGCCCTGCTGTGAATTATTAGATCAAGAATTGTAATTGCATGCCCCTGTTGAACAGGGGCTGAGAAATTGGGCCTTTGGTAGTGGTGGTGGTGGTGTTGCCACAACACTGTAAGCCCTCACAGTTACTCTTGGTGGGCACAGGAATGGGCCCTGCTGTGAATTATTAGATCAAGAATTGTAATTACATGCCCCTGTTAAACAGGGGCAGAAAAATTGGGCCTTAGGCACTGGTGCCACAACACTGCAACCCCTCACAGATACTGTACTTGGAGCACAGTAATGAGCCCTGTTGCAAAGTATTGCATCAAAAATTGTAATTACACGCCCCTGTTAAACAGGGGCTGAAAAATTGGGCCTTAGGCACTGGTGCTGGTGCCACGACACTGCAACCTCTCCCAGATTCTCTAGTTGGAGTGCAGAAATGAGCCCTGCTGCAAAGCATTGCATCAAAAATTATAATTACATGCCCTGTTAAACAGGGGCTGAAAAATTGGTCCTTAGCCACTGGTGGCGGCACCCAGAAACAAAAATGTTCTTCCAAGCTATTGTAGCGATACCTTCAGTTAAGAGGGCCGCAGATTTAGTTTGGGCCCTGAAGACAGCTCCGCCAACGCCCGGCAATTAACTCGACCCCCTACTGGCACAGTTAGTCTAGGGTAATATGTGTATATCTTATGCTCTATGATTAAATTCAAACACCAAGGCAGTGATAGAAGAATAACGAATTTACTTTCTATGGTAATAAAAATCAACAGTGATAACAGATCATATGCATCTATCTGCAGAGCCCTGCAACAATAGTCACACTATGACTCGTGTAACAGTACTTCACTATGCGCCCTATGGCGCAGCAACTTAATAAACTACCTAGATGGCCAGGCCTGACCATATAACTCAGTCTCTAGGGGGGGTAAAATTCTTTGCATGCAAGTCTTTAAATGGTGGTGCACATTCAGGAACACATTTGTAATCCAAGGGGGGTAAAAATGCCAACACAGTACACTCCACTAGAGATCCGTTTGACTCAGTTCTGCTTTGGATCTCAAGTGGGGGAAAAGAAATAAAATAGGAACTGGTGGGCCACGGCAGTCTGTAGGCCTAACAATGGTATAAAGTATTTGTGGATTGATTAAGTGCTCGCTCACCCCTCCGGACGCGATCCCAGTCCGGAAACTTCCACCTGCTGTGTCTCCACACACAGCGTCTGCAGCGGTCTGGTCTACGGCTCGGCAGCGGTTGAAGAAAACCGAGTCAGATGCCACCAAGGCTCGCGATGGGGTGGAAGGCTCTTTAGGTAGCAGCGCAAGGCCCCAGGCTTCAGGCCTTGCACTACAGCGGATCCGCACAGGAAGATCTATCCCTTGAAGTCTCGTGTCCCAAAGAGGCCGAGCCCAGCCTCGCCTCCTCCTTTTATAACCCGTCCCATGAGTCTCTGGGGTGGAAACAATGCCGAATGGGGTTCTGGGTAACGTAGTCTCTCTCCTCTGCTTTCACTTCCAGTAAAGTCTCTTCTCTACTCCCTCCCGACTCACCTCTCACCCGGAAAGTCCTGTCTCTCTCTATTAAAGGGGAATACCCCGCTACACACTCCCCCCACTTAAACTCTTTGGTCCCCAAAGATAATTCTAGCATACATTGCGTACAACCCTAGACAACATTTCGTATGATGTTGGCATAGGGAATTCCCACCAAAACAAAGGGGTTGAATTCCCTTGCCCACAGGTCACACTATCATGAGTGGCCTGCCTAACTGTGCCAGAGAGTGAGTGGGGGTTGCCCCCCACCAAATGAACAGTGGAGGGATCCGGATTCTCTACACTCCTCCTGGCAGTGACCACAGAATCTTCTGAGCTCTTCCCCATTTGTGGGTAGGTCAACTTTTTGGGAGGCCTTATGACTCTTCGAGCCCTCTGCTCTCTTGGGGTTTCTGGCTCTGGCGCCACAGGCTCCTCTTCCGTAGCAGGCTCAGGCAACAGGGCAGGCTCTGTAACATCTGCTTCAGAGGCCGAAGGATACATAGAGTCTCTAGGGTAGTAAGTATCACAAGCATCTTCCCAGTAATCTGATGAAGGACTAGATGGGATGAACTCAGTGGCTTCTGCATTCAGTTGTCCATCTATAGTGTCTTCAGTGGTTGGAAGATCTATAGCAGAAGTTCCTGGAGCTGGGGAAGGCCACAGCCAGTCAAGTTCTCTTCCTTCATCTCCACTGAGTTCAGAGGCCTCTCCATCTTCAGCCCGAGAGGTCTGGGACCGAGTGTTTGGCCTGGGGGTATCCAGATTAGAGACTAGTTCAGGGGAGTCCCTCACTGGAGGTATTCTGACTGCTTCAGCAAGTGGGAGCAGGTGGTTTTGATGCCACGTCTTCAGTGGTCCTACCTGTCCTTCTGGCTTTAACTTGTAGACAGGTAGGCCCGGCAGCTTCCTACAGATGACATAGGGTTCAGATCTCCATCTGTCTGAAAGTTTGTGTTTTCCAGGGACCCCCAGATTGCGTAGCAGTACTCGGTCCCCGGGCTGCAGGTCTTGTACCCGGACCTTCAAGTCGAAGTTTCTTTTGTTTCGGACTCCCCTTTGATCTGAGGCCGCTTGAGCTTGTTCATAAGCTACTTTCAGGCTGTGTCTGAGCCTGTCCACATATCCTTTGTGGGATGTGGCTGAGGAATGGTCTAAAGAGGTGCCAAAGGCCAGGTCCACAGGTAACCTTGCTTCTCTCCCAAACATGAGTCGATATGGGGAGTAGCCCGTAGCATCACTGGTGGTGCAGTTGTAAGCGTGTACTATAGCTGCTATGTGTTTGCTCCAATGTTGTTTCTTCTCACTATCCAGAGTTCCCAACATGTTGAGCAGGGTTCGGTTAAACCTCTCTGGCTGAGCATCTCCCTGTGGGTGATAAGGTGTGGTTCGGGTTTTCTTGATTCCTAACGAATCCAGTAGTTTCCGGATCAGCCGACTCTCAAAGTCCCTTCTTTGATCTGAATGGAGTCGCTGTGGCAGCCCATAATGGACAAAATACTTCTCCATAAGTACCTTGGCTACTGTGGAAGCCTTCTGGTCTTTGGTTGGGAAAGCTTGGGCATACCGGGTGAAATGATCGGTTATCACCAGAACATTTCCTAATCCACTCAGGTCAGGTTCGAGGCAGAGAAAATCAATGCAAACCAGATCCATTGGGCCTTGACTTTGTAGATGGCCCATTGGGGCAGCTGGATGGGGTAAAGTCTTCCTCTGGATGCAGCGTGCACATGAATGGCAGTACTCCTCTACTTCTGCTCTCATGCAGGGCCAATAGAACCGACTTCTGACGAGTTGAAAGGTCCTTTCCGCCCCTAGGTGGCCGTGATTGTCATGTAGGGCAATCAGAACAGTCTCTCGATGTTTTTCCGGAAGAAACAATTGCCATTTATCTTCCAGGTCATCAGAGGGGCCCCTTCGGTAGACCACTCCCTGATGCACCTGTAACCTGTCCCACTCTTTCCTCAACAGGCGAGCTTCCTTTGAGGAGTGACGCAGGAGTCTGTTTGGATCCTGATTCTTCAGGGCTTCCAGAACCAATTTCCCCATGGGGTCTTCTAATTGGTCGCATCTTAGTTCCTTCTTGGACAGTTTTGGCAGATGGTCTTCCTCCAGTTGAGTTACCCCACAGTATTGTTTGGGGACTCCCACCATGGTAACTCCTATCTCTTCCGCCCTTGAGCCTCCTCTGGCTTGTAATTCAGCCCCTTGACAAAGGGCCCGCACCCCGTCAGGTGCCACTTGAGTCCAGTCTTCCGTGTCCCTGGTGGGGCCATGAGATCTCCTGGACAGAGCGTCTGCATCTCGATTTCCAGTCCCTGGCCTGTACTTTAGGCTGAAATTGAATCCAGACAATGCGGCCAGCCACCTGTGTCCAGTGGCGTCCAGCTTTGCTGTAGTGAAAAGGTAGGTAAGGGGGTTGTTGTCGGTCTTCACAGTGAACTCCGCCCCATACAGGTAGTCTTTGAGCTTGTCTACTACCGCCCACTTAAGGGCCAGGAACTCCAGCTTGTGAGTGGGATAGTTTTTCTCAGAGGGGGTCAGGCTCCTGCTCACGTAGGCAACAGGCCGCAGTTGTCCTTCGTGTTCTTGGTAAAGTACTCCTCCCAAACCGTCATGACTAGCATCTACGTGTAGTTCATAGGGTTTGGTTGGGTCTGCGTAGGCCAAGACTGGGGCAGTGGTTAGGCTCTTCTTCAATGCCTGGAAGGCCTCTTCACACTTCTGGTTCCACTGATCTCTGACTGACTCTCCCGGCTTCCTGGGCCCTGAGTCGTCCTCTTCCCCCTCGGTCTTGAGTAGTTCATTCAAGTAGTTCATTCAATGGTCTAGCAATTCGGGCGAATCCTTCCACAAACCTCCTGTAATATGAGCAGAACCCTAAGAAGGATCTGAGTTCTGTTACTGTGGTGGGTCGTGGCCAGGAGGTAACTGCCTCCAATTTCTCAGGGTCTGTGGCCACCCCTTCTTCAGACACTATGTGCCCCAGATAGTTCACAGAAGACTGGTAGAACCGACACTTCTCAGGCGAAAGCTTGAGTCCCTCCTCACTGAGTCTTCTCAACACTTTTCCCAGCCTCTCCTCGTGTTCTTCCAAGGTTCTCCCAAAGACAATGACATCGTCCAGGTATACAAGGACTTCAATAAGGTTCATGTCTCCTACCGTTTTCTCCATGAGACGTTGGAAGGTAGCAGGAGCTCCAGACAGTCCCTGAGGCATTCGATCAAACTCAAAGAACCCCACTGGGGTTATGAAGGCTGTCTTCTCCTTGTCTTCTGGATGCATAGGGATCTGGTAGTATCCACTCTTGAGATCCATAACGCTGAACCACTTGGCTCCAGACAAACTCTGTAAAGCATCCTCTATCCTCGGAGTGGTGTACTGGTCGGGTATGGTTCTCCGGTTGAGAGTCCTGTAGTCTATACAGAGCCTCAGGGACCCATTCTTCTTCCTGACCACCACTATCGGGGAGGCATAGGGGCTTCTAGACTCCCGGATCACACCAGTCCTCTTGAGTTCTGCGAGTTGTTCCCTTAGATCTTCCAGATCTGCTAGTGGGACCCGCCTGACCCTCTCACTAAAGGGCTTGTCTTCTTGAAGGCGGATCCGATGGGTGGCACTCCTTGCACACCCCACATCAGACTCATCTTTGGAAAAGATCTTCTCCCATCTGGTCAACTGGGCCTTGGCTCTCTCTTTCCAAGCCCTGGGCAGATTCGGGTTTTCCATGGACCGCTTCTCCCAAACATCTCCTCCTTCACCCGTCCCCTTGACTTCTGACAGGGTAACCGGGACAGCAGGGCTCACCTGGCCCAGCAGCATCCTGGCTAGGATTTCCATGGGGCCACCTGTAGTGTTCCTAACACTCACCGGAACTCTACAATGGGCCTTCTTTAGGGCCTTCAGCGGAATCACTTCTGGTATCACTTCCAGGCCTGAGGACTCTTCCCTTGGGTCAGACTCCAGCATGACAAAGGGTCCAGGCTGCTCCCAAGTAAGCTTCACAGTGGCTCTCAGACAGGTTACTTCGCCGGGCTGCAACACTACCCCTTCTCTTCCAAGTCTCCACACCTTCCCTATCCCCTCTCCAGGGGTCTTCTGCTCTAGGACCAGCCGTTGGTAGGCCGTCTTCAGCATGGGGTGGATCTTGGTGGCCGCTGGCCCCTTCTCTTTCACTAGAGGGGTCAGGAGTCTTCGGACCAGGTCCGTGTTCGTCCCTATTATAAGGGAACTCTTGTTGGCTCATGGCGGCCGAGGGCACACAATTGCCAGGGTGTCGAACACTTCGGCCTTCCCAGCCACAGACGGGTCAAAGGTCATCTTGATGGGCAGATAGCCATCGTGGGGGAAGCTCTGGGTTCCAATCCCCCATATTTCCAGTTCCTCTATCTTCTGGATGGGCAGATGACTCAAGTGTTTATCGTAGAAATCCCAGTATAATAGGGTCACTTGTGCCCCAGTATCCAAGATGGCTCTGGTATAGACTCCCTCCACTTGAATGGGCACTATAGGAGATGGGCCTACCAGCTTCTCCGGATATGGCCTGGCAGGGGTCGCCTTCTTCCGGTCCTTTCCCTTCGGACTCTCTCTCGTCCAACTCCCTTTGGACTTTAGTCTTTCTTGAGCCTGGTATGCATTGACTTCCCTCCTTTCAATGGGTGTACAGACCCGCTGAGGGATATTATTGTTTTTCTTAGTTGTGCACCCCCTCTGGGGAGTGCTGTGCCCCTTCTGAGGGGTCTTGCCCCCTTTCTCTGGAGTGTATCTCTGTTCAGGAATGTTGTGTTTCCTCTGAGGTGTTTTATATCCTCTTTTCTTCTGCTTCGCATTCAGCTTGGAGCTCACTGAAGATGGGCACCCGGTTGACTCCTTCACCGGGGCCCTCTGGAGTTTCCCGCCGGCTTGCGGTTATCTGTTTTCTTCTTCTTGGGACTGGAACATGTAGTTGCAATATGACCAATTCCTCCACAGTTAAAGCAGACTATATCTCCCCATGCGGGTGCTGAGGCAATTGGGAATAGTTACTTCTTTGGTACTTCTCTCCTGGGGCTTTCTGGGTCTTTTGCTATCAGAGAGGTCAACATCTCTAACACCTTGGACATTTGTGATTTTAAAGTGTCTACCTCTGAGTCTCTTTCAGGGGTCATCACTGGGTTGACTAACACCTGTGCGGGGGCAACATTTGTCTTAATCATTTGCTGGTCCTGTTGTAGTGCCTCCTCATCTCTGATGATTTTTTATCAAATCAGAGTAAGTCAGTAACATTCCTCCTCCCGAGGTTTTCAGGTGCAGCCAGACTGGATCCGAGCGTAACGCTCCCTTTAAGACTTGCTTCATTCTTGCCGCCTCTGTATCTTGGGGCTTCATTCCCTTCTTCAACACAATCTTGCACAGCAACCTGTTCAGTCTCCTAACATACTCTGAAAGTTTCTCCTTCGGTTGTTGGAAAGTATGTTCAAATTGGTAGACCATCTCTGTCACCTTTTCCAATTGACCAAACTCTTCCTGTAGCATGGCTAGACAGTCTTGAGCCGTGCAATCTGCATTCCCAAACCGAAAACTTTTCACTGCTTCTGCTGCTGCGCCTTTGAGACTTTCTATCACTCGTTGCCTCTTCTGCGCTTCAGGCACCTCCCATGCCTCTACTGCTTGTAATGCCTGCTCCACCCAGGTATCAAAATCTTCTTCCCCTGCAGGGACAGGGAGCTTCCCTGAGAATGTCTTCAGTCTCCGATAGCTAGTCTCTACATGCACCGTGCTTGTCTTCTGACATTTGGTTAGCAGATCCCCTATTGCCTTTATCAATTCTGGTGATATAGCAGTGGCAGGTGCGGGTGTCACTGGGGGCGTCACCCCGTCTCCTCTTTCTGGTGAGGTACGGGCCGCAGCCTGCGGTGATCCTGTTGGTGATGGTTCCTTCTTTACAGTTACTGTGTGCGCCAACCTATAGGTTCTGTTGTCTGGCGTCCGCACACACTTGCGCTTGCAAGCCTCTGGCATCCCGTCCCAGTACTCCACTAGTGCATACTGATATGAGGTGTCTGGGTCTGACTTTATCTCTGTCACCCACGGTGTGTGATCTGGGGACACTAACTTCATTAACTCCTCTACCATCTCAGTCGACCATTCCTCCCCAGGGAGGCTGATGACTATCGAGTTGTTTGGCTCTGCCCTAGAGGCTTTGCACCACTCTTCTACAGCTTGTGGGTCCATGCCGGCACTTCTGGCGTTCACCTGCTGTATCAGGATCCCGGACGAGAACCCCCACGTGTAGCGATACCTTCAGTTAAGAGGGCCGCAGATTTAGTTTGGGCCCTGAAGACAGCTCCGCCAACCCCCGGCAATTAACTCGACCCCCTACTGGCACAGTTAGTCTAGGGTAATATGTGTATATCTTATGCTCTATGATTAAATTCAAATACCAAGGCAGTGAAAGAAGAATAACAAATTTACTTTCTATGGTAATAAAAATCAACAGTGATAACAGATCATATGAATCTATCTGCAGAGTCCTGCAGCAATAGTCACACTATAACTATTAAGATATGGCGCACACGCGCCACGTGTAACAGTACTTCACTATGCGCCCTATGGCGCAGCAACTTAATAAACTACCTAGATGGCCAGGCCTGACCATATAACTCAGTCTCTAGGGGGGGTAAAATTCTTTGCATGCAAGTCTTTAAACGGTGGTGCACATTCAGGAACACATTTGTAATCCAAGGGGGGTAAAAATGCCAACACAGTACACTCCACTAGAGATCCGTTTGACTTAGTTCTGCTTTGGATCTCAAGTGGGGGAAAAGAAATAAAATAGGAACTGGTGGGCCACGGCAGTCTGTAGGCCTAACAATGGTATAAAGTATTTGTGGATTGATTAAGTGCTCGCTCACCCCTCCGGACACGATCCCAGTCCGGGAACTTCCACCTGCTGTGTCTCCACACACAGCGTCTGCAGCGGTCTGGTCTCCGGCTCGGCAGCGGTTGAAGAAAACCGAGTCAGATGCCACCCAGGCTCGCGATGGGGTGGAAGGCTCTTTAGGTAGCAGCGCAAGGCCCCAGGCTTCAGGCCTTGCACTACAGCGGATCCGCACAGGAAGATCTATCCCTTGAAGTCTCGTGTCCCAAAGAGGCCGAGCCCAGCCTCGCCTCCTCCTTTTATAACCCCTCCCATGAGTCTCTGGGGTGGAAACATTGCCGAAAGGGGTTCTGGGTAACGTAGTCTCTCTCCTCTGCTTTCACTTCCAGTAAAGTCTCTTCTCTACTCCCTCCCGACTCACCTCTCACCCGGAAAGTCCTGTCTCTCTCTATTAAAGGGGAATACCCCACTACACTATCATCATGAATCGGATCATTGAGGAGGAGGAGGATAGTCAGTCAACATAACAGGACAGTCACTCAGCATCAGCATCAGTCTTGAAGGGATGTGACATTTGAAAATAAATTATTCTGTTATATCAGCTTCAGGTGCTTGGTAGCTGGTGGTGATCCAAGACTGGTTCATCTTTATGAAGGTCAGTCGATCAACCGAGTCGGTGGACAGGCGCACCCTGTGATCCGTGACAAAGCATCCAGCAGCACTGAATGTGCGTTCCGAAAGAACGCTGGATGCAGGACAGGCCAGTAGCTCAATTGCATACTGTGCAAGCTCTGGCCAGTGATCCATCCTCAACACCCAGTAAGCCAGAGGAATTTCGGTGGGAAAGGTGTCCAAGTCTGACCTTGCCCCTAGGTAGTCCTGCACCATGTATATCAGACGCTGGCGATGGTTGCTGGAACCGATCATACCTTGGGGCTGCGGACTAAAAAATTGTCTGAACGCATCGGTCAGACGGCCACCTTCTCCACCGCTCCTTCTGCTACTGACTGAAGCCTCAGCAACTCGTTGTCCAGGACCAGGAGTTTGTAACCTCCCAGTCTCTGGGAACGCGTTGCACAGACCTTTCTGCAAGGCCTCCTGGAGATGTCTCATCCTCTGCTCCCTCTGCGACGGCAAGATAAGGTCCGCAACCTTACCCTTGTACCGTAGATCAAGGAGAGTGGCCAGCCAGTAATGGTCCCTCTCCTTGATCCGAAGAATACGAGGATCCTTCCGCAGACTTTGCAGGATCAGGGAGGCCATGCTGCGTGGGTTAGCTGAGGCATTTGGTCCGGGGTCCTCTGTGTCACTAAGGACGACATGATCCGCAGCCACCTTCTCCAAGCCACGTACAAGTCCACGGGTTTCTTGGGACTGTAAATCATCCCCAAAAGACTGCTGCTGTTGTTGCTGAGTGCCATGCTCCACCTCCATGCTGACACAATCCTCCTCCTCCTCGTCCTCTTCCTGTGTGATGGGTGGGACAGAAGGAACAAAGGGGGGCCTTGAGAGGCAAGGAAGTCTTCCTCTTCCTGCCTCTGTTCTGCCTCAAGTGCCCTGTCCATTATTCTACGCAGCGTATGCTCCAACAGGTGGACAAGAGCTACAATGTCACTGATGCATGCACTGTCACTGCTCACCATCCTCGTGGCCTCCTCAAATGGTGCCAGGACAGTGCCTGCATCCCTGATCATGCCCCACTGGTGTGGTGAAAAAAACCCGAGCTCCCCTGACCCTGTCCTGGTGCCGTAGTCGCACAGGTACTCATTGATGGCCCTCTGCTGCGTGTGCAGCCGCTGCAGCATGGCCAACGTTTAGTTCCACCTGGTGGGCATGTCACATATAAGGCAGTTCTTGGGCAGGTTCAACTCCTTTTGCAGCTCAGCCAGCCGAGCACTGGCATTATATGATCTGCGGAAATGCACACAGACTTTCCTGGCCTGCCTCAGGACATCCTGTAAGCCCGGGTACCTGCCCAAGAACCGCTGCACCACCAGGTTAAGGACGTGAGCCACACAGGGCACATGGGTCAGTTGTCCCTGTCGGAGGGCGGAGAGGAGGTTGGTGCCATTGTCGCAAACCACCATTCCTGCCTTAAGCTGGCGTGGCGTCAACCACCTCTCGGCCTGCCCCTGCAGAGCTGACAGAACCTCTGCCCCAGTGTGGCTCCTGTCCCCCAAACACACCAGCGCAAGCACGGCATGGCATCTTTTTGCCTGCGTACTTGCGTAGCCCCTTGAATGCCTACGGAGCACCGCTGGTTCCGAGGACAAAGCACAGGAAGAGGCCATGGAGGAAGAAGAAGAGGAGGGGGTGGAGGAGAGAGGTGTGTCACAACCAGTAGTAGCATTTTGGAGGCGTGGCGGCGGAACAACCTCCAACACTACTGCACCTTGTCCTGCATCCTTCCCAGCTGCCAAAAGAGTGACCCAATGGGCCGTGAAAGAAAGGTAACGTCCCTGTCCATGCCTGCTGGACCATGAGTCAGTGGTAATATGCACCTTACCGCTGACCGCCCTGTCCAGCGAGGCATGGACATTGCCTTCCACATGGCGGTAGAGAGCCGGAATCGCCTTCCGTGAGAAAAAGTGGCGTTTGGGAACCTGCCACTGAGGAACCGCACATTGCACAAACTCACGGAAGGGGGCCGAGTCTACCAACTGAAAAGGCAGCAGTTGAAGTGCTAGCAATTTAGCCAAGCTAGCATTCAACCGCTGGGCATGTGGATGGCTGGGAGTGAACTTCTTTCGACGGTCCAGCAGCTGGGGCAGGGAAATTTGCCTGCTAGAATCGGACGTCGGTGTACTGCTAGCAGAGTGCCCGCAAGTACTTGGCTGTGACACATCTAATTCTACACCTTCATTCCTCTCAGTGCAGGTTTCAGAGAAGACTGAAGGTATAGTGGGGTTGGAGATCCCAGCTGATGCGGAGCAAGGAGAGGTCCGCTTTGTTCTTTGGTGTGGGTCTTTAAGGTACTCTTGCCAACGAGCAGCATGGCAGGTCAACATATGTCTGGTCAAGCATGTGGTGCCCAAGCGGCTGATGTTTTGGCCACGCGAGATACGCTTGAGACATATGTTGCAAACAGCAGCGGTGCGATCTGATGCACTCGACTCAAAAAAGGCCCACACCAAAGAACTTTTAGAATAACGGGCAGAGGCAGCGCCCTGCACAGGCGGAGCTCTGCGGTGTGATTCAGTCGGTGTGCTGCCCTTACGCTGGCCACTCAAGGGCATCCTGCCTCGTTGGAGATGTGCCTCCTCCTCATCCTCCTCCTCCTCTCTCCTATCAGGCACCCACGTGGAGTCAGTGACCTCATCATCCCCTCCCTCCTCATCACTGGAACCAATCTGGCAGTATGCTGCAGCTGCTGGAACATGACTGCCAGATTGGTGTCCTTCTTGAGCATCCCCTCTCTCTGCTCTCACGCTACTGCCTTCCTCTAGCTGGGTATCATCTTCAGACCCTTCGAAACGCTGGGCATTCTCCTGGAGCATGTACCCAACACTGTGCTCAAACAGTTCGGGGGACTCCTCAGGAGGACACGGTGGGTTTAGGGAAGGAGTGACTGATGATGACATTGAGGACGCTTTGGCAGCTGCTTTGCCAGTACCCTGAGCGAGGATGAGGAGGATGAGGAGGGCTTGGTCATCCACTCTACCAAGTCTTCGGCATGATGCGGCTCAACACGTCCAGCTGCCGAAAATAAGGGCAAGCGTGTCCCATGGCCACGTGCTGATGACGATGCACCGCGTCCACGACCAGCACTGTTGTCTCTAGACACAGAGCCTGCTTGCCCTCTTCTATTGGCTCCTGACTGTCTGCCTCTCCTTGTTTGCCTTCCAGACAATCTAAAGGCCTGCAGGGAGATGGGAAAACCAGCAATAAGGGGTAGCTTCAGGTGTATATTTTGCAAGAAGCACACTACGCCTGCTGTAAGTGCTGCAGATGCCTGCCTGTATTACACAACAGGAAAACACAGCAATAAGGGCTAGCTTCTGGTGTATATTTTGCAAGAAGCACACTACGCCCGCTGTAAGTGCTGCAGATGCCTGTTAGTGCAACACAAAAGAAAAAAAACTACGAGCAATAAGGGGTAGCTTCAGGTGTATAATGTGCAGGAGGCACACTACGCCCGCTGTAAGTGCTGCAGATGCCTGCCTGTGTTACACAACAGGAAAACACAGCAATAAGGCCTAGCTTCAGGTGTATATTTTGCAGGAGGCACACTACGCCTGCTGTAAGTGCTGCATATGCCTGCCTGTGTTACACAACAGGAAAAAACAGCAATAAGGGCTAGCTTCAGGTGTATATTTTGCAGGAAGCACACTACGCCTGCTATAACTGCTGCAGATGCCTGCCTGTGTTACACAACAGGAAAACACAGCAATAAGGGCTAGCTTCTGGTGTATATTTTGCAAGAAGCACACTACGCCCGCTGTAAGTGCTGCAGATGCCTGTTAGTGCAACACAAAAGAAAAAAAACTACGAGCAATAAGGGGTAGCTTCAGGTGTATAATGTGCAGGAAGCACACTACGCCTGCTATAACTGCTGCAGATGCCTGCCTGTGTTACACAACAGGAAAAAACAGCGATAAGGGCTAGCTTCAGGTGTATGTTTTGCAGGAAGCACACTACACCTGCTATAACTGCTGCAGATGCCTGCCTGTGTTACACAACAGGAAAACACAGCAATAAGGGCTAGCTTCAGGTGTAGCAGAATATCACTGACACTGTCCCTGCCTATCCTTCTCTCTCCCTACACACAAGGTAAATGAACAAATATCACTAACACTGTCCCTGCCTATCCTGCCTATCCTTCTCACTCCCTGAACTGGAACACACTACACAAGGCCGCCGCACTGGCGGCCTTTTATAGTGTGGGGCGTGTACTAAACCCCCCTGAGCTATAATTGGCCACAGGCAGCTCTCCTCGCTGCCGGCGCTGTGATTGGCCAAGCATGCGGGGTCACAGTGCATGCTTGGCCAATCACAGGGCCGGGATTGCACTGCGATGGCGCAGTGTATTGTGTTCCGATCGCGTCACTCGAATTTGGCGCGAACGGCCCAAAACGTTCGATCTTCGTCGAACGATCGAACACCGAGCTCATCCCTAGGAGAGAGCAGGAGGCAGGGCCGAGCCACGCTGTGTGAGTCTAGGGACACACACAGTGCAGCTCTAGATCAAGCCCACACTAGTGACCCCTTAGAAAATGACTTCCTATGGGGGTACTGGACAGATGGGGGGAGCCAGGAGCATCAGCAGGGGACCCTAGATAAGGAAAATCGGGGATGCTCTGTGCAAATCCATTGCACAGAACAGGTAAGGAGAACAAGTATAACAAAAAAATAGGATTTTTTGTACTCACCGTAAAATCCTTTTCTCGTTCGTCCCTGGGCGGACACAGCCTTCTCAATTCTTGACGTGTGGGTTATGTTCCTGTTCATAGGAGAGGACTAGGCAGAACATGTTAGATAATTAAAAAACACATGTTACAATAATCAGAGATGAACAGCCCCGCCCAGGGGGCGGTCCCTCCAGACATAACCCTCCGCCCTGCAGTCAGCAGCTCAGTTCATGGCAAGCAGTACAAACCTGAAAAGGAGGGGTGGGTGCTGTGTCAGTCCATGGACGAACTAGAAAAGGATTTTACGATAGGCGGGGCGTGACCGGACATTGATGGAGTGGGCGGGTGTGTGTGAGGAGCGAGGATGATTGTGTGACCTCCACCCGTTCTATTCCCTGTTCTACCCCCCCCCCCACCCGGACAATGGCAATGCAAGGAGGCTGGCGTTAGATGCCCCACCGTTGGACACAATCATAGTGTCCTTTTTCCCCCCATACCTTGCGGAAGATGCGTCGGGTGATACGGATGTGCTCCCAGCGTTGAGCCCTGCGCACCAATAGCAGCTTCACCCCGTAATCCCGCGGTATCTTGTGCGATCTCGCGAGAGTGGGAACTGTGTGGAGGGAGCTACGAACCGAGAGGAGAGGAGGAAGGGAGATCAGCACGCCGGGAACAGAGGCTACCTGCACGGCTACTTACACGGTGGAAAGCAGACGGGGACCCTGAGACTTACTCCACACTGGTATGTGCAATATGTACAGATTTGAGCAGTGAGCAGTGAGCCAGTGAGCCAGTGTCCAAGAGCATTTAAAAAAAGTGCAGCAGCGGCAGTAGTCACGCTAGCAAAAGTTAAATTGCTGAAGACTGCTGGAGGGGGGGGGGGCAGTTGTGGAGGTTACCATATACACTTATGCACCTGAAATATTATGAACTGAATACTATGAACTGTGCATTAAGGCTTATGAAGTGTGCTAAGTGAAACCGTCCTAAGGCTGATCCCCCTGCTAATAGCCGGTGTCAGAGCGATAGAAACAGAGGACTGTACTGTATCTCACTGTTGGAACTGAATTAAACTGGGACCTGCAAGCAAATTAAATCTTACTCTGTTCCCAGTTACCTTTAGCCTAGGCCTCCATTTTTATCCCAGCTACATCATATATTTAAACAGTAGCCATCAGCAGAAGGCTAAGGACACAGGATAAAGGATGTCATCAAAGAAAGATCAGCTTAATTTGGAGAGTGAGGGGTCTCAAACAACACGCTCGGCAAAAGAGAAAGAGAAAGCAATGCAATTAGCGGCGGCAGCCACAGCAGCTAAATTGGAGAGGTTTGCCCATACTTTGGCAAACTCACCAGGTAGAGGGACACAACACCAGCAAGTGCAGGGAAAAAACCAAACAGGAACAGCGGCAGATAGAAAAAGCCTAGGCCATGGTACAACAGGCCCAAAAACAGGGAGTAAAAAGGGCTCTGTGGAAGAGACCTTGGGAGTTATGGCTGCACCTGCAACAATTTCAATGGCAATTCCTGTAGTAGCCCCGGATGCTGTTCTACCAGGGGAGGAAGAGCCAACGCTAAAAGAAGTACTTTGGGCCGTGAACGCATGCAGAGGGTCATTGGATAGTGTATCTAAACAGATAAAAGGGATAGAGGAGCAACTAGTATCCATGGGCCAAGAACTGCAGAGGACGGTGTTACGGACAACAGCTGTAGAGGAGAGAATGAGCCAAGTGGAAGATGAGGTGTACCCATTGAAGCAAGAGATTAAAGCAATGAAAGAACAAATGGGGTGGCAGGCATCAAAACTTGATGAAATTGAAAATAGGTTACGTAGAAACAATATACGGGTGGTGGGTCTCCCGGAACGAAGTGAGGGCACCCACCCTATTAGTTTTCTAGAGGACTGGCTCAGAGACACGTTTGGGGAGAATGTTTTTTTCACCTCTCTGCGATAGAAAGAGCCCATAGAGTTCCATTTAGAGCTCATCTAAAAGATGGATACCCCAGGCCCTTACTAGTGAAATTTCTTAATTACACTGACAAGACAACTGCATTGCAAAAAGCAAGAGAGAAGGGGGACATCTTCTATAAAGGGTCAAGAATCTCATTATACCCAGATTTTTCGCCGGAATTAAGTAAACGTAGAGCCGAGTTCATATCAGTCAAACGTAACCTTTTAAAAAACAAAATTACATATGCACTATTGTACCCCGCACGTTCAAGGATAATGACTCTGGAGGGCCCTCAATTCTTTGACTCACCGGAGAAAGCAGCACAGTGGCTGGAAGAAAATAAAACTAAACTATAGACACTATACTGATGGGAGAGCCTAGATAAGGTCTCAATCTTGGGAAGATTGGAATACACTATGAACTAACATTTCACCTTTTTTTTTTTTTTTTTTGTCGAAAAACGGCTCCTCTGGGGGGATGTGGGGGGTGGGGAAAAAGGGGGAGGGGGAAATTATTTTATTTGTTTTTTATAAATTAGGGGATGAGTCCTTATAGCTGAGCACCAAACACATGAATGCATGAATAGGAAACACTAAATATGAAGCTCTCCGATGCACAAAAATTCTTTTTTTTTTTTTTCTTTGGGGGGAAAGGGGGGGGGAATAGTGGGAGAGGAGGGGGAAGGTCACAAGAGGATATCAATTTGGAGGGGTATGAAAGGGAGGGATGGCAGGTAGTTGTCACAAGTATAGCCCCTAGGGTATGCCTAGATAGGCTGGGGGTGGAGGGAGGGGGAGTGGAGGGAGGGAGGGTGGGTGGGGGGTGGGATAGGAGACAGAAGGGGGGGATAAAATTGCACAAATTCACAAATGTCACACTTCAAACAAAGGAGAGAGGGAAACATGAGATGAAGATAACTTGGGGTAACCCATATTTTAGCAAAGACACATTTAAAAGAAGTAATTATTCCCTTATTTTTTTAATTTTTTTTGCACTATCAACATTTTTTCCCTTTTTTTTTTTCATTTATTTTTTTATGATAGGAAGTAAGGCTCCCCCGTTTGGTGCACAAAATTATGAATATTACAGTTTAAATTAGAAGATGGGTTGTTTTTTATACATAAAGAAAATTAATTTAGCAACAGATCAGGGACAAAAAGGGAATAGCAGAGTAATCGGTTCTCTCTGTATCTGTTTATTTTTTCATTTTTTTTCTCTGTTTTTTGCTGTTTTCTTCTTTTTTTGTGATTGGCACATTAAGGATCTCTCCCGAAGTTTATTTTGGTCTAGCACCTCCTCCTTTTTTTTTTTTTGTACAATGGAACATGGAACTCTCTTTTGCCCAAGGTTGAACTTTGTGGGGCCCAGATGGGTCTTTTGCTCTCATATGTTTGTTTTTCTGTAGTTATTATGCGACTGTATTGATATGCGGCCCAAAACATTTAATATAGGCTCCTGGAATGTCCGGGGGTTGGGTGACCCGATAAAAAGAGCTGTAATATTCTCCACACTTGAATGGTACGGGGTGGAGGTAATTTGCATCCAAGAGACCCATTTAACAAAAGAAACAAAGGTGAAATTATTCAATAGGAAATATCAATGCCAGTATCATTCAGTTTATTCTTCTTACTCTAGGGGGGTGAGTATACTGGTGAAAAAGGGGGTGCCTTTTGTTTGTAGAGAGGTCAGGTTGGATGAATTGGGGCGCTTTATTTTTTTGCATTGTTTGATAGAAAATGAACCATATGTATTGGCAAATATCAATGTTCCGCCACCTTTTAATATGGAGATCTTGTATAAATTTGCGGAATTTGCGCTAAATAAGGAAGAAAGCTACATAATAGCAGTTGGGGACTTTAACGCAGTATTGGACAGGACAGTAGACAGATTTCCACCGGGGATACGGATGATCGGGAGGGGAGAGGGACGTTTAACCCAGTTTTTGAAAGAGGTCGGATGGTGCGATATCTGGAGAATGGGAAACCCAGATGAGAGGCAGTATTCCTGTTTCTCAAGCTCATACTCCACATTATCTAGAATAGATATGGCCCTAGGAAACTAGATGAGTTTGCAACGGGTTAGTAAAATAGTTTATTGCCCAAGAGGGGTGTCGGATCACTCACCACTGGTGCTGACTATAAACACAGGGAAAAAGTGCCCTCCAAGCAATTGGAAAATAAGCCCCTTCTGGTTAGAACTAATGGGAAAACCAGAGGAGATAAATATAAAATTGAGTGAGATGGTGGGCTTCAATGAAGGGACAGCGCCGGTGGGAGTGATATGGGACACCCTAAAGGCCTTCCTTAGGGGAATATTGCTTCAACAAATAGCCAAAATTAAAAAAAACTCTAGAGAATGGGAAGAGAAGATTAGGAAAGAGGTGAGAGAAGCAGAAGAACAATATGTGGAGGATCCAACGTCGATGAAACAAAGGAAATGGCTTGAGAAACAACAGGAGTACAAAATGGCAGTGGTAAGGAAAGTAGAGAATAAACGTCTATTTCAAAGACAGAGTACCTTTGCAGAAGGGGAGAGTGTAGGCCATACACTGGCCCTATTGGCTAAAACTAACTCAGCCCCCTCTAGTATCCCTGCAATAAGGAAGGTGGGGGGAGAGATATCCTCTCAGTCATCTGAAATTTTGGAAACATTTGAGGCTTATTATCAGGACTTATATAAGTCAAAGAGGGCAGATGAGACATTACAAATGGATGAATTTCTGGGGGGGATAGAAACCCCGGCCTTAACTGAGGAAGATAGAAGAGCTATAGAGTCCCCGATAACCCTAGAGGAACTCCAATTAGCAGTAGCGGAAATGTCTAATCAAAAGTCCCCCGGGCCAGATGGTTTACCGGTGGAAATTTATAAACAGTACGGGGAGGTGCTCCTCCCGGAACTGTTAAGGGTGTTGAATTGGGCGGTAGAAGGGGGGAAGCTGCCGGCCTCAATGTCAGAGGCTACTATAATAGTACTCCAAAAAGAGGGGAAAGATCAATTAGACACTTCATCTTATAGACCAGGGATATGCAATTAGCGGACCTCCAGCTGTTGCCAAACTACAAGTCCCATGAGGCATAGCGAGACTCTGACAGCAGCAAGCATGACACCCAGAGACAGAGGCATGATGGGACTTGTAGTTTTGCAACAGCTGGAGGTCCGCTAATTGCATATCCCTGTTATAGACCAATCTCATTGCTGTGTTCAGATGTTAAGATATTGGCTAAAGTGCTGGCAGCCAGGATGAATAAATATATTCAGAAATTAATATACCCGGATCAATCCGGATTCATCCCTAATAGGGCTACCAGCACCAATATCAGAAGATTGTACCTGAATGTACAGACGCCAACTGAGAACAGAAGCGGCAGAGCTATCTTATCCCTGGATGCTACCAAGGCTTTTGATAGCTTAGAATGGGACTACCTCTGGCACGTATTAGAGAAATTTGGATTTGGTTCTGTCTTTATTAAATGGGTAAAAACGCTTTATAACTCCCCAAGCGCAAAAATAAAAATTAACAATGAATACTCAAAGAGCTTTAGGTTAGAGAGGGGGACAAGGCAGGGATGTCCCCTGTCCCCCCTTCTCTTCACGGTAGCAATAGAGCCCTTAGCAATAGCGATTAGATCCCAAAAGACAATACAGGGATTTCAGAGGAAAATGGGGGAGGAGAAAATCGCACTTTATGCGGATGATATCTTGCTTTTTTTGGGGGATTCCTCAAAGTCAGAAAAAATGGCGATACAGATGGTGGAAGTATTTGGTCGATTCTCGGGCCTGGTGATAAACTGGGAGAAGTCTGTACTTCTGCCAGTGGATCCAGTAGATAACACCGTCTGTGAAGGCATCCCTCTATTAAAGGTGGCGGAAAAAATGGATTACCTGGGGATAGTGGTGACACGAGACCCAGATCAATATATTGATAATAATTTAAAGCCACTATTAGCTAAGTTTAAGCAAAAGGCCGACATCTGGGAACGTCTTCCTCTGTCAGTAGCGGGAAGAAGTAATCTCATTAAGATGATCTGGATGCCACAGCTACTTTACGTACTTCATAACGCCCCAGTATGGATTGGGAAGGCCTGGTTCAAAAAAATAGAGACCCTCTTCAGAGAATTAATCTGGAAGAAGGGCAGGGCAAGAATTAGTCTCCAAGTATTACAGCTGTCAATAAAAGAGGGAGGGCTGGCTATCCCACACCCTTATAGTTATTTTATAGCGGCCCAGTTACAGCACCTGAGGGGATGTACAATAGAGGGAGGAGGAGGGGCCAGTGGGAAAATGATGCTAATGGGGGCCCCACACAACACCATAATAGAAAACTTGGAGGCTGATTCTTTTCCTGTTAAGAATCCAACACTGAAGGCGGCCATAAGAACATGGTGGGAAGGTAAACAAGCTATGGGGTATAAAGGGTTAACAGAATATACACCTCTCTGGGAAAATAAATACCTACCAGAAATCCAAGCTATGGGAAAGTTAAAGGAATGGGAAAAGAGAGGTATAACCAGATTGATGCAGTTATATGAAGGCAACACATTAAAAGCATTCTCAGAACTAAACAGAGAGTATGCCATCCCAAACTCTTTGTTTTATACCTATCTGCAGATAAGACACGCACTTCAAGCCCAATTTAAAACACACCCGGTGTGCTGGCAAAGAATTCCCCACCTCCAACGGTTAATTAAGACAGGAACATCAAAAGGCCTTATTTCAGAATTATATTCACAGATTAAGGGGGGTTTTATAACTGAGAAGAGGTTGGGTAAGAATAAAGCAAAGTGGGAAGAGGATATAGGCCCTATAACCACTGTACAATGGGAACGGATACTGGAACAGGGGACAGTGGTATCACTCTCCCCATCACAGAGAGTGTCACACCTGTTCTTAGTGCACAGAGTTTATTACACCCCAAAGAGGCTATACATGTTTGGAAGGAGAGCAGATGATAACTGCCCCAGATGCCAAGATACAGGGGACCTTATACACATGATGTGGAAGTGCCCGAAGCTACAAAGGTACTGGGCTAAGGTACTGCACATCATAAATACGACCTTTGGGACAGCTCTGGAACCGGAGGCCAGGGTGTGCCTATTGGGTATAGAGGAGAGACACGGACAAAAAGATATTTCGGAAGTAGTGCTGAGATGCCTGTTCCAGGCCAGAAAGGTAATAGCACAAAACTGGCAAGCACAGAAAGCACCGACATCAGCAGAGTGGGTCAATGTAATAAATGCAACAATGTGGAAGAAAAAAGTAGTTTTGACCAAACGGGGTAACTATAAAAAATGTAAAATAATGTGGGATCCCTGGTTGAGGAAAATGGGGTGCCCGCCCTAACGGGACCTAAAGGTGGAAACCAGATGGCTGAGATAGGAAGGGCGGATAGAGGAAGGGCAGAAAGAGAAGCTATGGACCTTGGGCAGAGAAGTTAAATATGTCAGAAGACCAAGAGGAAGGAAGGGAAAAAGGGAATGGAAGCAGGGGGAGAGAGAAAACTAGATAAAGTAAAAGCAATATAGTTATTTCTCAGCAATAATATAAGAGTGTGGTAGAATGCATTTTTTTGTTTTGTCTTTCTCTGTTTTTGGAATGTGAAAAGAGATTGGTTAGGGTGGGGGGATTAACTGTAGAACATTATTTTAAAGTATATTATGTGTATGTATTTTTTGTAACATGGAAAAATAATAAAGAATATAAAGTTGAATATAAAGTTTAAAAAAGAAAAGGATTTTACGGTGAGTACAAAAAATCCTATTTTCTTTTTTCGTCCATGGACGGACACAGCCTTCTCAATTCTTGATGTGTGGGACGTCCCCAAGCAGTGTCAAAAAAACGAGGGGTGGGAACAGGATCAAAAAAACAACTAATTTCACCCCAAACCAGCAGAGCTCCTCAACGGAGGAGTTGCAACCTCAAACAGCCACCTGCAAAACCTTGCGGCCGAAGGAAGCAACAGAAGATGCACTCGCATCAACCTTGTAAAATTTTGAAAATGTGTGCACGGACGACCAAGTTGCCGCCTTGCACACCTGTGAGACAGACGCTATATGTTGGAAAGCCCAGGAAGCACCAATTGCCCTGGTTGAATGTGCCGTGACCTGAAAGGGAGGCGCCCGCCCCTTAAGGGCATAGGCCTGGATGACGGTCTGCCTTATCCACCAAGAAATGGTGGCCGACAAGACCGCCAGGCCCTTTTGTGGACCAGACACCGACACAAATAATGAGTCAGACCTCCAAAACTGAGCCGTAGCAGACAGGTACACCCGCAAGGCCCGTACCACGTCTAAGTTATGGAGCGCAGTCTCCCTGGGATGTGACGGTCGAGGACACAAGGACGGCAGCACAATGTTCTCATTCAGGTGAAAAGCCAAAACCACCTTCGGAAGGAAGGAAGGCTGCAGGCATAGCACCGCTTTATCCTTATGGAGGACACTTGGTCCTCCATAAGGATAAAGTGGTGCTACGCCTGCAGCCTTCCTTCCTTCCGAAGGTGGTTTTGGCTTTTCACCTGAATGAGAACATTGTGCTGCCGTCCTTGTGTCCTCGACCGTCACATCCCAGGGAGACTGCGCTCCATAACTTCCATCACCTTCCTATTGCAAGACAAGGCCGCCAATTCAGAAACCCTTCTGACCGATGTAATGGCCACTAGAAAGGCCACCTTCTGAGATAGTGTCAAGAGAGGAATCTCTCTGATGTTCTCAAAAGGAGGTTCCTGAAGAACCGAGAGCACCAGATTTAAATCCCATGGAGGAAGAGGTGGTCTAATAGGGGGAGTCACATGTCGAACCCCTTGCACAAAAGTACCCACCAGGGAATGGGACGCCAAAGAAAACAGCCAAGGCTGAAATCTGACCTTTAATGGTGCTTAAGGCAAGTTTCTGATCCACTCCACGCTGTAAAAACAGCAGGACCCTGGAAACCGAGTACGTCTGTGGACGTCACTCCATCTCTTCACACATAGAGATGTATGCCTTCCAAGTATGATGGTAGATCTTCCTGGAAGAAGATTTCCTTGCCCCCAGCATGTTTGAAATGACCGAATCCAAAAGACCTTGGTCCCTTAGTACCTGGCTTTCAATAGCCATGCTGTTAAAGCCAGCGACTGTAAAGCAGGATGAAGTATGGGACCTGGAGACAGAAGGTCCTCCCGCATCGGCAGCCACCAGGGTGCATCTGCCACTAGGCGTACAAGGCCGGCTTACCAAGGACGCCGGGGTCAACCTGGAGTGATTAGAATCACTGGGATCCCCTCGGTCTCCACTCTGCAGAGTAGACGAAGAAGCAACTTTAGTGGGGGATAGGCATAAATTAGCCGATACTGACCCCACAGGGCCACCAACACGTCTGACGCGTCTGCCCAGGGATCTCTGGACCTGGCCACAAACGTTGACACCTTGCGATTGAGTCGAGAGGCTAGGAGGTCCACGTCCGGCGTGCCCCACCTCCGGCAAAGGAGCTGAAACACCTCCGGATGCAGTGACCATACCCCCTGGTCTAGCATCTGGCGACTCAGATAGTCCGCCTGCCAGTTTTCTACGCCCGGAATGTAGACGGCCGACAGAGTCAGCACGCTTCTTTCCACTTACCGTAGTATGTGAGCGACCTCGGACGCTGCAGCCAAGCTCCTTGTTCCCCCCTGATGGTTGACATAAGCCACTGCCGTGGCGTTGTCTGGCTGGATCCTGACTGGACGCCCTTGTAGTCTCAGTGACCACTTGGAGAGACACAGCCTGATCGCCCGGAGTTCCAGGACATTGATCGGCAGACGGGATTCGTCCGAGTCCAGCGACCCTGGGCCGACTGGACTCCCCAGATTCCCCCCCAACCTGTGAGGCTGGCGTCCGTCGTTATCACAGTCCAATGGAAGGAAAGGAACGACTTCCCGGACTGAAGAGCCGGGGGTCTCAGCCACCAACTCAGAGAAGCCCTGACCAGGTGACTTACCTGAATCTGACGAATCTAGAGACAATGGAGATTTGTTCCATTTGGACAGGATCTCCTTCTGCAAGACTCGAGTGTGGAATTGGGCATACGGTACTGACTCGAAGGAGGCTACCATGAGACCCTGAACTCGCATGCAAAAAACTGAGAAACAACCATTTGGGGGATGTCAACAACCTCACCTCAGACTGGAGAGTCTGCAACTTCTCCAAAGGAAGGAAGACTCTCGCCTCCTTGGAGTCCAGAATTAAACCTAGGGACTCCAGACGCAGAGTTGGTGTCAGGGCCGACTTCTGAATGTTTAACACCCAACCAAATTCTTGGAGGGTCTGAATGGCTAGAGACACATCTTCCTCTAACTCTGAGCCAGAAGCTGCTCTCAGAAGAAGACTGTCTAAGTAGCCCACGATGGCAATGCCTCGCTGTCTCAGCAAAGCTAGAATCGGGGCGAGCACCTTGGTGAAAACCTTTGGTGACGACGCTAGGCCAAAGGGAAGAGCCACGAATTGAAAATGGTCTTCGCCAATTGCAAAGTTCAGAAATCTCTGGTGTCCTGCGCAGATGGGGACATGCAAGTATGCATCCTTAATGTCCAAGGATGCCAGAAAGTCCCCCGGATGGAGCGCAGCAACCACCAAACGAATGGATTCCATGCGGAACTTCCGAACCTTTACAAAGACATTCAAGGCTTTCAGGTCCAAGATTGGACGGACTCCGTCCTTCTTCGGAAACACAAACAGTTTCGAATAAAAACCCTGAAACCTCTCTCCCAGTGGTACAGGTAGAATCACTCCGCACCTTAGCAAGTCCTGCACTGCCCCCGTTAGGGCAGACCGACGAGTCGGAAGGAGAGGGAGATTTGAGGGAAAGAATCTGTTTGATGGACAATAAAGGAACCCTATCTTGTACCCCGAGGTGACCACCTCGCAGACCGGTCGGACTGGTCGGAGAGCAGGGAGGTCCACCGAGCTGCAAACCCGAGAAGCTGTCCCCCTACCCTGGAGTTGGGCGGGGGCAAAACTTCATGCGGTAGCAGGTTTGTTCGCTGGCTTGTTGGGCTTGCGCACCCAGGGACGCCTCTGTTCCCCAGCTGGACCTTTGTCCGCTTGGGAGGGTCTTCCGGCAGGTCTTGACTGACGAAAATACTGCTTCTGTGTGGGAAAGTAGGGCCCCGTCTTACGGCGCGGCTCCTTCCCTTTAGTGGCCTGAGGGAGAAACGTGCTCTTACCTCCAGTGACATCCTTAATAATGTCATCCAGCTAGGCACCAAAAAGCCTCCCACCTTTAAAGGGTAAATCTGCCAAGGCCTTCTTGGAAGCCTGGTCAGCGGACCAGCATTTTAGCCAAATTAGGCAGCACATTACCACCACAGATACAGAGGCCCTGGATATTAAGGGAGCCGTTTCCAGAGTGGCATCACAGACATACACAAGGCCCTGCATCAACTGGTCAGCCAGTGTTACACACTCCTGAGGGAGCTGATGTTCCTCCACAGTCTAGCACAAAATCTTTGCCCAGTCAGTGAGTGTCTGACACACCAAGGTTGCAGCCAAAATAGGCCGCAATGCAGATCCCAGCAAGGTGTACATGGACCTTCTCAGCGCCTCGGACCTCCTATCAGTATGGTCCTTAAACGCAGGGGTCCCCTCTACTGGGAGAGTGGTTACTTTAATTAACCGAGCGACCGGGGGGTCAACAACCGGAGGAGAAGCCCATTTTTTCAAAAGGTTCTCCTCAAAAGGATACCTGATGCCAGACGCTGAGGGACGCAAAGGTCCTCTGCGGCTTTTCCCATTCCTTATCTATGAATTTATCAAAGAAAGACACATAGGGAAAAACTTTTACAGAACGGGTCGATTTGTGCGACCCAAAAGAGACTGACCCCTCCATGGAAGCCTCATCTGCGTCCAGCTTAAGGGAGTCCCTTACAGCATTGATAAGGTCACTCACAAGTGCCCTGTCTTGCGCTGACCCGGACGAGGGGTCCTCTTCACAAGGAAGGTCCTGGTCCGCATCTTCTGTCAACACAGAACCAGGGTCCTGTGCCGCAGCCAGGCCCGGGTCTGAGTCAGAACCTTCCCCTGGCAATGGCGGGGGAAGGGGCGCTTTTTACCCCCCTTGCGCTCACACGCCGCTTCCACCCTGGCAACAAATGATTCCAGGACAGCCGACAAAGCCTCAATGGTAACTGTAGGTGCAGGGGCACCGGCTGCTGCCTCTGGCAAGTTTGGGGAAGAAGGGCCTGACACTGATTCCATGACACTGCTGACAGCTCTCAGGACTCAGTCAAAAAAATTAACTGAAAAGATCCACCCTCCTTGCTGCACTGACCGGGAGGGTTACCCAGGGGACTCACCAACCCAGCAGAAGACCGCTCAGCACCGCTACCCGCCTTCCATCTCCACAGCGTGTGTGAGGATGAAAAATTCTGTGAGGAGAATTGTGCTGCGCGCCGTCCAGGAAGCCAGCACTAGAGGCCAAACCCACACCAAAATGTCCACCAGACGCCTCAGAGAAAAAAAGGGTGCGACCACAAGAAAATGGCCGCCCGCAATAACAACCTGCGCTACGGTGCGGCCACGGCAAAATGGGCGCCAATGGGATTTACAATCGAAACCAGCAGGCATACAAAAAATGGCGTCAGCACCGCAAAAATGGCGCCTAAGCACCGCGATGTGGATGAGAAGGCCTAGGCAGGCACTTCCCCAGAAAAGAACACCCCTCCCCACAGAAAAAAATGGGCCCGACACCCCACGGTCCCCCACTGAGAACCGGAGTCCCCCCACAGGTACGCCCCGGTTACAGCGAGCCCTAGGGCAGAAGGGGATACAGATACAGAGCAGGGAAAGGGAGAACAGGAGAACCCCACAATCCCTCGGACGCCCAGCTGTTTCCACCTGCCGAGGCAGGAGGAAAAGTACTTACCCGTCCATGCGAGGACCCGCTGGTGCGTCCTGGACAGACCTACAACCACGTGGGGGTAGCTGTTGGCCCGGTCCACTGTGAGTGAGACAACAAGCAGCCCAGTCATATGTGGACCCCGGAGCATGTGCTCACCGGCCACCCCTGGAGCCATGGGGTATGTCGTGGTCAGAACCAAGCGCGAAGCAAGGGACTGGCATGCTCGATGGCCGGAACTGGGAAGACTACAAGGATCTATATATCCAGCCTTGCGCCCAGCCGGCAGTTGATAGAAGATCACAAAAATAAAAATGAAATAAAAAATTCTTCTGGACTCTGGGCCCAAAGGGAGCCACGTCCTTCTCCTCTGCTAGGCAGAAAAAAAACTGAGCTGCTGACTGCAGGGCGGAGGGTTATGTCTGGAGGGACCGCTGTTCATCTCTGATTATTGTAACATGTGTTTTTAATTATCTAACATGTTCTGCCTAGTCCTCTCCTATGAACAGGAACAAAACCCACACGTCAAGAATTGAGAAGGCTGTGTCCGTCCATGGACGAAAAGAGAAAAATTGATTTACAATCACTTTAAAGAGGAAGTAAACCCTGATGGGTTTTACTTCCTCTTTATTTCCCTGCAAATGTAAAGCATAATGGGCTACTATGCATTGCATAGTAGCCCATCATGTGTCACTTACCTGAAACCGAAGCCTGCGATGTCCCCGCTGGCTGGAATCATCCATCTTCAGCCCTCTTCCTTCCGGAGCCACGGACTCCGGCTCTGTGACTGGCCAGTCACAGCATGACCCCATCTAGAAATGGCACAACGTGCCCTTTCTAAAGTGCGCATGCATCGAATACATTGGCGCATGCGCAGAAGAAATCTTTGTACGGGGAATTGTAAATATCTCCTAAACCATGTAGGTTTAGGAGATATTTACAGCACCTACAGGTAAGCCTTAATCTGGGCTCACCTGTATGTTAAAGTGTTTGTACAGGGTGTGCAACCACTTTAAAGGGAAAAAGTGTAAAAATGTTATTTAAATAAAACAAAAATAATAAAGAACAAAATGTAAAGCCACTCCGTCCACCTGCGCATACACAAAAATGCAATAGAATAAAATATGTCTGTTCTGAAATCTAACTAGATTTATACATATATATACAGTATGTATAACCCATATATACTGTATATATGTGTACCCCGAAATACCAAAAAATCAGAATCAACCCTCTGCACAATGCTATACACTGTTTAAACATTTCTAGCAAACTTTGCACAAGGACATGGATTTTTGGTTCACATGCATTGTAATGCATGCTTTAGCTGGCCAACTGCACCAAATTAATCCCTTTCTGGCCAGACCTAAACTACACTATACTATCTACACTACACTACACAACACTAACTAATCTATCCTACTCTACACTAGTGATGAGCCGAACACCCCCGGGTTCGGTTCGCACCAGAACCCGCGAACGGACCGAAAGTTTGCACGAACATTAGAACCCTATTAAATACAATGGATGCGAACGTTCGGATTCTAAAGTGCTAATTATAACGACTATTATCCATGTTATTGTCCTAAACAGAGTTTGGGAACCCGGGTTCTGCACCAGGGGACAATGCGAAAAGAAGTTTTAAAAACAGACGTTTTCCGGGAGCAGTCATTTTAATGATGCATAAAGTGAAAAAAAAAAGTCAAATATTCCTTTAAATATTGTACCTGGGGGGTGTCTAAAGTATGCCTGTGAAGTGCCACGTGTTTCCCGTGTTTAGAACTGTCCCTGCACAAAATTACATTTCTAAAGGAAAAAAAAGCCATTTAAAACTGCTTGCGGCTTTAATGTAATGTCTGGTCCCGGTAATATGGATGAAAATCTTTAAGAAAAATGGCATAGCTACCCCATCACCCCCCCCCCCCTACCCCAGCCCATTACCAGCCCCTTTGGGTCTTGTATGGATATTAAGGGGAACCCCGCACACAAAATAAAAAAGGCCCTATATACTCTGAACAGCCGTATACAGGCGGTGCATACAAGACAGGGACTGTAGGTTTGTTCTTATGTAGAATCTGTTTGTAATTTTGAACAGCTACATTGTTTAAGTGTAGCTCCAGCCCAAATACCTATTTTTAAGCTTTTTGGAAAACATAGGGAAGGGTTATCACCCCTGTAACATTTGTTTTGCTGTCTGTGCCCCTGTTCAGAACATTTCACCTCACTTTGCGTCCCAATGACAACTGATTTTGAAATGTGGTGTTTTTATTGAAACAAGGATTGGTGATAAAGCATCAGTAGAGAGGAGACACCTTTTTCCCATATTAATTCTTACAGGAGAGAATTTTCCTTCCAAGGGGTAGATTTCCTCTCACTTCCTGTTGTCTTCTTCCGTTTGCAAGTAGTAGTCGTTTGTAAGTTGGATGTTTGAAAGTAGGGACTTGCCGTATATACTCTGCAGAAATTGGCCCCTTAGGTGTTGGTGTTGGCACAACACTGTAAGCACTCACAGTTACTCTTGATGGGTGCTGGAACGCCCTGCTGTCAACTATTATATCAGGAATTGTAATACCATATAATTGTTGAACAGTGGTAGTAAAAATTGGGCCTTTGATGGTGGTGCTGGTGCCACAACACTGTAAGGCCTGACAGTTACTCTTGGTGGGTGCAGCAATGGGCCCTGCTGTGAATTATTAGATCAATAATTATAATTGCATGCCCCTGTTGAACAGGGGCTGAAAAATTGGGCCTTTGGTGGTGGTGGTGGTGGTGGTGGTGTTGACACAACACTGTAAGGCCTGACAGTTACTCTTGGTGGGCGCAGCAATGGGCCCTGCTGTGAATTATTAGATCAATAATTATAATTGCATGCTCCTGTTGAACAGGGGCTGAAAAATTTGGCCTTTGGTGGTGGTGGTGGTGGTGGTGTTGACACAACACTGTAAGGCCTGACAGTTACTCTTGGTGGGCGCAGCAATGGGCCCTGCTGTGAATTATTAGATCAATAATTATAATTGCATGCCCCTGTTGAACAGGGGCTGAAAAATTGGGCCTTTGGTGGTGGTGGTGGTGGTGGTGGTGGTGGTGTTGACACAACACTGTAAGGCCTGACAGTTACTCTTGGTGGGCGCAGCAATGGGCCCTGCTGTGAATTATTAGATCAATAATTATAATTGCATGCCCCTGTTGAACAGGGGCTGAAAAATTGGGCCTTAGGCACTGGTGGCACAACACTGCAACCCCTCACAGATACTGTACTTGGAGCACAGCAATGAGGCCTGTTGCAAAGTATTGCATCAAAAATTGTGATTACACGCCCCTGTTAAACAGGGGCTGAAAAATTGGGCCTTAGCCACTGGTGGCGGCACCATAAACCAAAATGATCTTCCAAGCTATCATCATTAATCGGATCATTGAGGAGGAGGAGGAGGATAGCTAGTCAACATAACAGCACAGGAACTCAGCATCAGCATCAGTCTTGAAGGGATGTGACATTTTAAAATCAATTAGTCTGTTATATCAGCATCGGGTGTGTGGTAGCTGGTGGTGATCCAAGACTGGTTCATCTTGATGAAAGTCAGTCGATCAACCGAGTCGGTGGACAGGCGCACCCTGTGATCCGTGACAAATCCTCCAGCAGCACTGAATGTGCGTTCTGAAAGAACGCTGGATGCAGGACAGGCCAGTAGCTCAATTGCATTCTGTGCAAGCTCTGGCCAGTGATCCATCCTCAAGACCCAGTAAGCCAGAGGATTTTCGGTGGGGAAGGTGTCCAAGTCTGACCTTGCCCCTAGGTATTCCTGCACCATGTATATCAGATGCTGGCGATGGTTGCTGGAAATGATCATACTTTGGGGCTGCGGACTAAAGAATTGTCTGAACGCATCGGTCAGACGGCCACCTTCCCCACCGCTCCTTCTTTGACTGCCCGAAGCCTCAGCAACTCGTTGTCCAGGACCAGGAGTTTGTAACCTCCCAGTCTCTGGGAACGCGTTGCACAGACCTTTCTGCAAGGCCTCCCGGAGTTGTCTCATCCTCTGCTCCCTCTGCGACGGTAACATAAGGTCCGCAACCTTACCCTTCTACCGTGGATCAAGGAGAGTGGCCAGCCAGTAATGGTCCCTCTCCTTGATCCGAAGAATACGAGGATCCTTCCGCAGACTTTGCAGGATCAGGGAGGCCATGCAGCGTAGGTTAGCTGAGGCATTCAGTCCGGAGTCCTCTGGGTTACTAAGGTCGACATGATCCGCAGCCACCTCCTCCCAGCCACGTACAAGTCCACTGGTTTCTTGGGACTGTAAATCATCCCTAAAAGACTGCTGCTGATGATGCTGAGTGCCAGCCTCCACCTCCATGCTGACACAATCCTCCTCCTCCTCCTCTTCCTGTGCGATGGGTGGGACAGAAGGAACACTGTCAGGGTAAAGGGGGCCTTGAGAGGCAAGGAAGTCCTCCTCTTCCTGCCTCTGTTCTGCCTCAAGTGCCCTGTCCATTATTCCACGCAGCGTGTGCTCCAACAGGTGGACAAGAGGTACAGTGTCACTGATGCATGCACTGTCACTGCTCACCATCCTCGTGGCCTCCTCAAATGGTGCCAGGACAGTGCATGCATCCCTGATCATGCCCCACTGGCGTGGTGAAAAAACCCGAGCTCCCCTGACCCTGTCCTGGTGCCGTAGTCGCACAGGTACTCATTGATGGCCCTCTGCTGCGTGTGCAGCCGCTGCAGCATGGCCAACGTTGAGTTCCACCTGGTGGGCATGTCACATATAAGGCGGTTCTTGGGCAGGTTCAACTCCTTTTGCAGCTCAGCCAGGCGAGCACTGGCATTATAAGATCTGCGGAAATGAACACAGACTTTCCTGGCCTGCCTCAGGACATCCTGTAAGCCCGGGTACCTGCCCAAGAACCGCTGCACCACCAGGTTAAGGACGTGAGCCACACAGGGCACATGGGTCAGTTGTCCCTGTCGGAGGGCGGAGAGGAGGTTGGTGCCATTGTCGCAAACCACCATTCCTGGCTTAAGCTGGCGTGGCGTCAACCACCTCTCGGCCTGCCCCTGCAGAGCAGACAGGACCTCTGCCCCAGTGTGGCTCCTGTCCCCCAAACACACCAGCGCAAGCACGGCATGGCATATTTTTGCCTGCGTACTTGCGTAGCCCCTTGAACGCCTACGGAGCACCGCTGGTTCCGAGGACAAACCACAGGAAGAGGCCATGGAGGAAGAAGAAGAGGAGGGGGTGGAGGAGAGAGGTGTGTCACAACCAGTAGTAGCATTTTGGAGGCGTGGCGGTGGAACAACCTCCAACACTACTGCACCTTGTCCTGCATCTTTCCCAGCTGCCAAAAGAGTGACCCAATGGGCCGTGAAAGAAAGGTAACGTCCCTGTCCATGCCTGCTGGACCATGAGTCAGCGGTAATATGCACCTTACCGCTGACCGCCCTGTCCAGCGAGGCCAAGACATTGCCTTCCACATGCCTGTAGAGAGCCGGAATCGCCTTCCGTGAGAAAAAGTGGCGTTTGGGAACCTGCCACTGAGGAACCGCACATTGCACAAACTCACGGAAGGGGGCCAAGTCTACCAACTGAAAAGGCAGCAGTTGAAGCGCTAGCAATTTAGCCAAGCTAGCATTCAACCGCTGGGCATGTGGATGGCTGGGAGTGAACTTCTTTCGACGGTCCAGCAGCTGGGGCAGGGAAATTTGCCTGCTAGAATCGGACGTCGGTGTACTGCTAGCAGAGTGGCCGCAAGTACTGGGCTGTGACACACCTAATTCTACACCTTCATTCCTCTCAGTGCAGGTTTCAGAGAGGACTGAAGATATAGTGGGTTTTGAGATCCCAGCTGGTCCGCTTTGTTCTTTGGTGTGGGTCTTTAAGGTAGGCTTGCCAACGAGCTGCATGGCAGGTCAACATATGTCTGATCAAGCATGTGGTGCCCAAGCGGCTGATGTTTTGGCCACGCGATATACGCTTGAGACATATGTTGCAAACAGCAGCTGTGCGATCTGATGCACTCGCCTCAAAAAAGGCCCACACCAAAGAACTTTTTGAATGACGGGCAGAGGCAGCGCCCTGCACAGGCGGAGCTCTGCGGTGTGATTCCGTCGGTGTGCTGCCCAAGCGCTGGCCACTCAAGGGCATCCTGCCTCGTTGGAGATGTGCCTCCTCCTCATCCTTCTCCTCCTCCTCTCTCCTATTAGGCACCCACGTGAAGTCAGTGACCTCATCATCCCCTCCCTCCTCATCACTGGAGCCAATCTGGCAGTATGCTGCAGCTGCTGGAGCATGACTGCCAGATTGGTGTCCTTCTTGAGCATCCCCTCTCTCTGCTCTCACGCTACTGCCTTCCTCTAGCTGGGTATCATCATCAGATCCTTCGAAACGCTGGGCATCCTCCTGGAGCATGTACCCAACACTGTGCTCAAACAGTTCGGGGGACTCCTCAGGAGGAGGACATGGTGGGTCTAGGGAAGGATTGACTAATGAAGATAATGATACCAGAGAAGAGGACGCTTTGGCAGCTGCTTTGCCAGTACCCTGAGCCTGGGTGAGAGAGGATGAGGAGGATGAGGTGGGCTTGGTCATCCACTCTACCAAGTCTTCGGCATGATGTGGCTCAACATGTCCAGCTGCCGAAAAGAAGGACAAGCGTGTCCCATGGCCATGTGCTGATGACGATGCACCGCGTCCACGACCAGCACTGTTGCCCCCAGACACAGAGCCTGCTTGCCCTCTTTTTTTGCCTCCTGACTGTCTGCCTCTCCTTGTTTGCCTTCCAGACATTTTAATGGATGGCCTGCAGGGAGATGGGAAAAACAGCAATAAGGGCTACCTTCAGGTGTATACTGTGCAGGAGGCTTAGCAACAATGACACTGACACTGTCCCCTGCCTATCCTTCTCTATCCCTAAACACAAGGATTTGCAATATGCTTCAGCAAGATTGGTTAAGCACAGAATAGCACACTGACAGTTTCCCTCACTGTCCTTCTCTGTCCCTACAAACAAGATTTAGCACAGAATAGCACACTGATAGTTTCCACGAGTGTCCTTCTCTGTCCCTAAACTCAAGGATTTCAAATATGGTTCAGCAAGATTGGTTTAGAACAGAATAGCACACTGTCAGTTTCACTCACTGTACCTCTCTGTCCCTACAAACAAGATTTAGCACAGAATAGCACACTGATAGTTTCCACGAGTGTCCTTCTCTGTCCCTAAACTCAAGGATTTCAAATATGGTTCAGCAAGATTGGTTTAGAACAGAATAGCACACTGTCAGTTTCACTCACTGTCCTACTCTGTCCCTACAAACAAGATTTAGCACAGAATAGCACACTGATAGTTTCCACGAGTGTCCTTCTCTGTCCCTAAACTCAAGGATTTCAAATATGGTTCAGCAAGATTGGTTTAGAACAGAATAGCACACTGTCAGTTTCACTCACTGTACCTCTCTGTCCCTACAAACAAGATTTAGCACAGAATAGCACACTGATAGTTTCCACGAGTGTCCTTCTCTGTCCCTAAACTCAAGGATTTCAAATATGGTTCAGCAAGATTGGTTTAGAACAGAATAGCACACTGTCAGTTTCACTCACTGTCCTACTCTGTCCCTACAAACAAGATTTAGCACAGAATAGCACACTGATAGTTTCCACGAGTGTCCTTCTCTGTCCCTAAACTCAAGGATTTCAAATATGGTTCAGCAAGATTGGTTTAGAACAGAATAGCACACTGTCAGTTTCACTCACTGTACCTCTCTGTCCCTACAAACAAGATTTAGCACAGAATAGCACACTGATAGTTTCCACGAGTGTCCTTCTCTGTCCCTAAACTCAAGGATTTCAAATATGGTTCAGCAAGATTGGTTTAGAACAGAATAGCACACTGACACTTTCCCTCACTGTACCTCTCTGTCTCTAAACTCAAGGATTTCAAATATGGTTCAGCAAGATTGGTTTAGAACAGAATAGCACACTGTCAGTTTCACTCACTGTCCTACTCTGTCCCTACAAACAAGATTTAGCACAGAATAGCACACTGATAGTTTCCACGAGTGTCCTTCTCTGTCCCTAAACTCAAGGATTTCAAATATGGTTCAGCAAGATTGGTTTAGAACAGAATAGCACACTGTCAGTTTCACTCACTGTCCTACTCTGTCCCTACAAACAAGATTTAGCACAGAATAGCACACTGACACTTTCCCTCACTGTACCTCTCTGTCCCTAAACTCAAGGATTTCAAATATGGTTCAGCAAGATTGGTTTAGAACAGAATAGCACACTGTCAGTTTCACTCACTGTCCTACTCTGTCCCTACAAACAAGATTTAGCACAGAATAGCACACTGACACTTTCCCTCACTGTACCTCTCTGTCCCTAAACTCAAGGATTTCAAATATGGTTCAGTAAGATTGGTTTAGAACAGAATAGCACACTGTCAGTTTCACTCACTGTCCTACTCTGTCCCTACAAACAAGATTTAGCACAGAATATCACACTGACACTTTCCCTCACTGTACCTCTCTGTCCCTAAACTCAAGGATTTCAAATATGGTTCAGCAAGATTGGTTTAGAACAGAATAGCACACTGTCAGTTTCACTCACTGTCCTACTCTGTCCCTACAAACAAGATTTAGCACAGAATAGCACACTGACACTTTCCCTCACTGTACCTCTCTGTCCCTAAACTCAAGGATTTCAAATATGGTTCAGCAAGATTGGTTTAGAACAGAATAGCACACTGTCAGTTTCACTCACTGTCCTACTCTGTCCCTACAAACAAGATTTAGCACAGAATAGCACTCTGACACTTTCCCTCACTGTACCTCTCTGTCCCTAAACTCAAGGATTTCAAATATGGTTCAGCAAGATTGGTTTAGAACAGAATAGCACACTGACACTTTCCCTCACTGTACCTCTCTGTCCCTACAAACAAGGTTTAGCACAGAATAACACACTGACACTCTCCCTACCTATCCTTATTTGTCCCTAAACACAAGGAATCCAGGATTAGTAAAGGAAAAAAAATGACACTGTCCCTGCCTATGCTTCTCTTTCCCTGCTCCGGAACACACTACACAAGGCCGCCGCGCTGGCGGCCTTTTATAGTGTGGGGCGTGTACTAAACCCCCTCAAGAATAATTGGCCACAGGCAAGCCAATCATTGCTCTCCTCGCTGCCGGCGCTGTGATTGGCCAAGCATGCGGGGTCACAGTGCATGCTTGGCCAATCACAGCGCCTGGATGACACTGCGATGGCGTAGTGCATTGTGGGCCGTTCGCGTCACTCGGTATTTGGCGCGAACGGCCCAAATCGTTCGATCTTCGTCGAACGATCGAACAGCCGATGTTCGAGTCGAACGTATGTTCGACTCGAACACGAAGCTCATCCCTACTCTACACTACACTCTACACACTATGCTGTACTTACCTGCACTGCACTCTACACTACACTACAACACTTGTATGTGCCCTACACTCTACCCTACGCTGTACTTACCTGCACTGCACTGCACTCTACACTACAACACTTGTATGTGCCCTACACTCTACCCTACGCTGTACTTACCTGCACTGCACTGCACTCTACACTACACTACAACACTTGTATGTGCCCTACACTCTACCCTACACTCTACACTATGCTGTACTTACCTGCACTGCACTCTACACTACAATACTTGTATCTGCCCTACACTCTACACTATGCTGTACTTACCTGCACTACACTATATTCCAGTACTCAGCACTAATCTACACCACGCTACATTACTCTACACAACACTACATTACTCTACTGTACTCTTTCAGTTGATTTAATAAAGGCAAATAGACTGTGCACTATGCAAGTGCAATTGCTCCAGAGCTTAGTAAATGAGGTGAAGCTTCACTTTACAAAGAATACCCAATCACATGCAAGGAAAAGGTAAAACAACTGCATTTTTGCTTAGAAATGATTGGATGATGGAAGTCAGTAGAGCTTACCCTCATTTACTAAGCTCTGGAGAAACTGCACTTGCAAAGTACACAGCATATTTGCTTTCAGTAAATCAACCCCCACGTGTTTGAGAAATATCTGTGCAAATATCATGTGGCCTAAAAAATTGCAACAAGCACCATGGTATTCTCCAGGGCTTCTGATTTCACAAAATGTGTAATGTTTGGTGGTTCTTACTAACTAACTAGTGTGGCAGAGCGAGGCTCTGTCCCAATGAAAAAAGGGTTAAAGTGGACACAGAGTCTGCATATCGGCTGAGTGCAGAGCTACAGAGCGTAAATTTAAAAAAACAGAGAAAACTGCTCTGGCAGTTTTCTCAGATTTTGCTATTTCTACATGGGGCTTCTATGGCTTGGAGATCCTTCAGAGTCTTGGGTGGGATGGGATCTCCAACCCTGTGTCCGGGTCTTGTGGACAGCCAGCATGGTGTGTGCTCAGGTGCACACAACCAATATAATGAGGGGCTGGTGAGAGCAGAGCAGAGTGAAGGATGGTGGAGGATGGTGAGCAGCTTGCTAACTGCAGTGGCTGCTAATGAGTGTCTCTGTGTGAGGACAAACGGTGTGTGAGTTGAAGGGCTTCAAGCTGTGTGCGTCCAAGGAGCCAGAAGCTGTGTGCATTAAGGGACTTCAAGCTGTGTGCGTTTAAGAAGCCCAAAGCTGTGTGCATCCAAGACTGTGAGACTGGAAGATATAGTGATTTAAGGTATCAGTACCTAAAGCAAGCAGCGGAACTGCTAACGAGAGCCAGGTGGCTTGGTATGTTTTCCTTATTTTTGAACTGCTAAATAAACTTAAACCCCTGCGTGGGAATCCTGAAGGGACAGTTTGCTTTTGTTTTTCTGTTTAAATAAGGCCCCTTTCACACTGGGGCGTTTTTCATGCGGTTTAGCGCTAATAATAGCGCTATTATACCGCATGAAAAATTCCTGCCCTGTAGCCTTCAATGTGAAAGCCCGAAGGCTTTCACACTGAAACGGTGCGCTAGCAGGATCACTCCAAAAGTCCTGCTAGCCGCTTCTTTACAGCGGTAAAGGAGCGGTGTGTTCACCGCTCCTTTACTGCGGCTGCCCATTGAAATCAAAAATAGCCGCGGTTTGCGGGCGGTATTAACCCTTTTTCGGCCGCTAGCGGGGGTTAAATTCACCCCCCTAGCGACCGCATACTGTGGTAAGAACGAGGCAACTTCATTCGGCACCTCAGCCGACGTGAGTCGTTCTGGGTATATGAATTGAAGGTGGGGGTCCCGTTGGGGTTGAACGTTGTGTTTGATCTCAATTGTTTTATATCTGACCGCTAACATTGTGTGCTTTTTCTGTTTTAGGTTTTAATATGTTATTATGTATTTAGTATGTGATATTTGTCTAACAGGTTAGATGGTTGTGCTGACGTCTATATACATTTTACAGGTCTATTTTATGACTGTTTGATTACCCTTATGCATCTCTGGCCCCTGTTTAGTGTTACGATTGTCATCATTATGAGGACCCATGGGGCCCTCTTATTAATAATAAGAAGGGGTGTGCTGGAGTGTGTCTATATACATATTGACCATTGTGCCCTTTATATGGTCGGATCTTTCGATCTGTGTATATGCGACCCCAGCGAGCTTATATGCATTTTTGTATTTGCTCGGTACCCTTCTATATATCTTTCATTTAGACAGTGGGACCACTGGTGCGGATTTTATTTTAATATTTTTTACTCTTTAGAGATCCTGTATGACATGCATTGCAGGCTTTTGCCACTGTGTGGCACACTATGGGGTACAGCGTTTGCTGTACAACATTAATAACACTGCCTGCTAGCATTGTCATATGTTATTTCTTATGACAGCCATGTAGCAGCTAGGAGGGATGTTTATTCTTAGTAGGAGTGGATCTGACAGTGTAAACTCGGAGGCTCTGCATATTAAGCACGTTGAGGGTTTGTTATCCTACGTGCTTTATTGACATTTGAGTTCTCCTGCCTCCTCTCCTTCCTCTCTTGCTTTTCTTTTTCGCAGGGGCACCCCTTCCTGTGATGGCTGCTGGGGTTGTGTTCCCCCTCCAGCCTCCCGGATTGGGGGGGGGGGTGAAGGGTGCACCTCTCCCTGCACCTCTCGGTGCTCCGCGAAAATCCCCACCTCCACGTGGGCCCTTATAGGCCAGGGGTGAAAAGTGGTTATGTATAGGTAATTGGTTTACGTGTTGTGGCGGAGCTGGACCTCCATAGGCAAAGGTATCATAATTATTGTGTGCATAGTTGTTCTGATAGTGGTTAGATCGATTACCTCTATCAGCATAAGGACCATTGTACTCACTATTGTGTGAGTAAATAGGCTGCTGTTGATGGTAGCCACCATAAGAGTCATTCCCCCTCGGGGGTGCATTATATACCTGATGCCGATATGGGGAGTGATGGTAACCACCTCTTTCGCTGTCCTCCTTTTATTTTTACCCTTTTTATTGGAGACTTCCTGATAGTGACCATCATTCAGAGGTGTTCCCATAACCGGATATTCCAAATTATCATAGATGAACCATTGGAGAGGAGGCAACTTCATTCGGCACCTCAGCCGACGTGAGTCGTTCTGGGTATATGAATTGAAGGTGGGGGTCCCGTTGGGGTTGAACGTTGTGTTTGATCTCAATTGTTTTATATCTGACCGCTAACATTGTGTGCTTTTTCTGTTTTAGGTTTTAATATGTTATTATGTATTTAGTATGTGATATTTGTCTAACAGGTTAGATGGTTGTGCTGACGTCTATATTAATTTTACAGGTCTATTTATGACTGTTTGATCACCCTTATGCATCTCTGGCCCCTGTTTAGTGTTACGATTGTCATCATTATGAGGACCCATGGGGCCCTCAAATTAATAATAAGAAGGGGTGTGCTGGAGTGTGTCTATATACATATTGACCATTGTGCCCTTTATATGTTTGGATCTTTCGATCTGTGTATATGCGACCCCAGCGAGCTTATATGCATTTTTGTATTTGCTCGGTACCCTTCTATATATCTTTCGTTTATAGACAGTGGGACCACTGGTGCGGATTTTATTTTAATATTTTTTTACTCTTTAGAGATACTGTATGACATGCATTGCAGGCTTTTGCCACTGTGTGGCACACTATGGGGTACAGCGTTTGCTGTACAACATTAATAACACTGCCTGCTAGCATTGTCATATGTCATTTCTTATGACAGCCATGTAGCAGCTAGGAGGGATGTTTATTCTTAGTAGGAGTGGATCTGACAGTGTAAACTCGGAGGCTCTGCATATTAAGCACGTTGAGGGTTTGTTATCCTACGTGCTTTATTGACATCTGGTGTCATGTGACCGCACCGCCCCACCCTCGGCTTCACATAGGTGCGGTGAGCGGAGCTCTCTGCAGGCCTGTTTATCTCTGTTGCTTTGACGACGGATCACGTGGGGAGCGCCGACCCGGAAGGTCATAGACTGGGAGGTGATATCCCCTGTGACTCCGCCGTTGCTTGGAGCCGCAGTACACCATGTGAGGGTCCTCACCCGGAAGTTCTTTGATTACTATATCCTTCTAGCCAATGATTGCCGGTTTGTTAATTTGGCATATTTCTTGGCCACCAATGAGGGGGCTTGTTACACGGTCCCCTAATTATGGGGTGGGCGGGATTTCGTTTTCACATACAGCATACACCAGGAATATGGCTTATATAAATGAACTGACATGCTGGCCCCATTTAATTTTCGCTGAGGAAGTCCTTGCCCACGGACGATACGCGTGCGAGGGGCTATACGACGTCAGGACAGCCACCTACCTGGTTCTACATCTATGTTACATGATTGTTATCCGAGCACAGGGTGTCTGTGCCCCGCTTGTGAGTAACTTTTTATACAAATAAATCAAGTGTTTTTTATCTATGAAGAGCACTATGTATTTCTTTTTGACATTTTTCATGTAACAACGCCAATTTATGAGTTCGTTTCTGGGATTATTGAGTGATTGAGGATTTCGGTTGAAGTGCCGTATGAAGACAGCCCTCTCATCTTTTACATTACCCTTGTTAAAGGGACTGCTTATGTGACCTTCTGGTAATACAGAGGTCCACATTCTGAGGTGAGCGGCCTGTGTATCTTGTGGTGGATAAACACGGAAGTGGTTGCACTTGTGATCATATACAGCTGTACAATCACTCTGTTTCACAGCTAGAGGATCCTTCTATCTCCCTTTTGGTGTTTCAGATAACATTCTTCTGGTTTCTGAACTATACATCCTATGGATTTTTTGTGTTACATATGATTTTAGCGCTGCACTGCTTTTTATACACGTTACATTTAAGGATTTATATTTTGACCTTCAGTGTTCAGCTGCATTGTTTTAGGATTGGTTTTGCGCTGTCTGTTTTTTTTCTACTGTTAAGCTGTAGATATTGTCATCCAATATGCACCTGCAATAAAATTTATACATTAACCACTTGCTTACTGAGCACTTAAACCCCCCTCCTGCCCAGACAAATTTTCAGCTTTCAGCGCTCTCACTATTTGAATGACTATTGCGCGATCATACAACACTGTACCCAAATTAAATTTTTATAATTTTTTTTTTTCCACAAATAGAACTTTTTTTTGGTGGTATTTGATCACCTCTGCGGTTTTTATATTTTGTTAAAAAAATAAAAAAAGACTGATTTAAAAAAAAAAATACAAAAAAGCTTTATATTTTGTCATAAAATTTTGCAAACAGGTAATTTTTCTCCTTCATTGATGTACGCTGATGAGGCTGCACTGATAGGCTGCCCTGATGGGCACCGATAAGGTGGCACTGATAGGCGGCACTGGTGGGCACCGATAAGGCGGCACTGGTGGGCACTGATGGGTGGCAATGATCAGCACTGGTATGTGACACTGATAGGCAGCATTACTAGGTGGCACTGATTGGCACCACTGGTGGGCATTGATAGGTGGCACTGTTTTGCACTGGTGGGCTCTGGCAGGCGGTACTGGTGGGCACTGATGAGGCGGGTGTGCCTCTTCCTCTTCGGGACCGATGTCCCTTGCACAAAGGCCGGTGATCGGCTTTTTTTTTCCTCACGCTGTCGGCGTGAGGAGAAAAAACAAACGATTACCGAGCTTTTATTTACATCATGTGATCAGCTGATCACGTGGTAAGGGGCCGGGACCGGCCCCTTACTCAGATCTGTGATCACCCGAGTCTCAGTGACTCGAGGATCACAGCGCGCGCCGCTGGCGGGTGCGTGGGGTGCGTGCAAAGGGGAGGATGTCTATTGACGGCCTCCCGGCAAATTAGATCCGCGCTGTAGCCACCATTCGGCTATAGCACGGATGGGAAGTGGTTAATATTGTCTGAACAGGTAATGCTGAAAACATATGATAGGACACTTTAAGCATAGGTTTACTCATAATTTTTAAATTATGGTGGCCATCTTGGGACAATAGTCCTCAGCAGCACAGAATGTCCAACAGTTATGTTCTCTATAATATAAAATACATTCTGCTTCCTATAATTGCTCCTCTGTAATTGGTGTCAGAGGTGTGCAGACCAGTGAACTCCATTGCAGAGGTCCCCCTCACACCCATAGATATATGACCATGAGGATCAGCAGAGAGTGGAAGCATCGAGATACACTTCTGTGTTTTGTTTGCATGATTTTTTTGTGACTTGTGGGTCTGTTCACTTTTTTTTTTTTTTTTTTTTCCCCAGTAACATTAGTGCCATGCATGTTAAGTGTGCTGATGCCATTTATTCATTCTGAATGGCACCCCAATACACCTTCTGATGGAGGTGCATTGTAGCACAACACATTAACATGCATTGTGGTGTTTTGTGAAATATGGTGCATGCATGGACAATATTTTGGCAGCACACCACACATTATGATGTTGTTCTTTTGGCACATTACTGTGCTGTCCCGCATTGTACTGCTACACACGTTCATACAGTGGGGCAAAAAAGTATTTAGTCAGCCACCAATTGTGCAAGTTCTATCACTTAGAAAGATGAGAGGGGCCTGTAATTGTCATCATAGGTATACCTCAACTATGAGAGAAAAACAGTGGAAACAAATCCAGACAACATTGTCTGATTTGGAAAGAATTTATTTGCAAATTATTGTGGAAAATAAGTATTTGGTCAATATCAAAAGTTCATCTCAATACTTTGTTATATATCCTTTGTTGGCAATGACAGAGGTCAAACGTTTTCTGTAAGTCTTCACAAGGTTGTCACACACTGATCTCCTCTAGAGCAGTGATGTTTTGGGACTGTCGCTGGGCAACACGGACTTTCAACTCCCTCCAAAGGTTTTCTATGGGGTTGAGATCTGGAGACTGGCTAGGCCACTCCAGGACCTTGAAATGCTTCTTACGAAGCCACTCCTTCGTTGCCTAGGCAGTGTGTTTGGGATCATTGTCATGCTGAAAGACCCAGCCACGTTTCATCTTCAATGCCCTTGCTGATGGGAGGAAATTTGCACTCAAAATCTCACGATACATGGCCCCATTCATTCTTTTATGTACACAGATCAGTCGTCCTGTTCCCTTTGCAGAGAAACAGCCCCAAAGCATGATGTTGCCACCCCCATGCTTCACAGTAGGTATGGTGTTCTTTGGTTGCAACTCAGCATTCTCTCTCCTCCAAACACGACGAGTTGTGTTTCTACCAAACAGTTGAACTTTGGTTTCATCTGACCATATGACAATCTCCCAATCCTCTTCTGGATCATCCAAATGCTCTCTAGCAAGCCTCAGACGGGCCTGGACATGTACTGGCTTAAGCAGGGGGACACGTCTGGCACTGCAGGATCTGAGTCCCTGGCGGCGCAGTGTGTTACTGATGGTAGCCTTTGTCACGTTGGTCCCAGCTCTCTGCAGGTCATTCACTAGGCCCCCCCCCCCCCCCATGTGGTTCTGGGATTTTTGCTCACCGTTCTTGTGATCATTTTGACCCCACGGGGTGAGATCTTGCGTGGAGCCCCAGATCGAGGGAGATTATCAGTGGTCTTGTATGTCTTCCATTTTCTAATTATTGCTCCCACAGTTGATTCTTCACACCAAGCTGCTTGCCTATTGCAGATTCAGTCTTCCCAGCCTGGTGCAGGTCTACAATTTTTTGTTTCTGGTGTCCTTCAACAGCTCTTTGGTCTTCACCATAGTGGAGTTTGGAGTGTGACTGTTTGAGGTTGTGGACAGGTGTCTTTTATACTGATAAGTTCAAACAGGTGCCATTAATACAGGTAATGAGTGGAGGACAGAGGAGCCTCCTAAAGAAGAAGATGCAGGTCTGTGAGAGACAGAAATCTTGCTTGTTTGTAGGTGACCAAATACTTATTTTCCACCATAATTTGCAAATAAATTCTTTCCAAATCAGACAATGTGATTGTCTGTCTGGATTTGTTTTCACATTTTGTCTCTCATAGTTGAGGTTTACCTAATGATGACAATTACAGGCCTCTCTCATCTTTTTAAGTGGGAGAACTTGCACAATTGGTGGCTGACTAAATACTTTTTTGCCCCACTGCATGAAGATGCATTACTCCCTAACAAGGAGATCTTTGTACCCAAGCAGTATATAGACCAGTGGCCTCCAAACTGTGGCCCGGGGGCCGGATGTGACCCTTTTCTTGCCTTTTATTTAGCCCTTGGGTCACTTTTCCTCCCACTGACACCAAAAATAGGTCATTATTTCTTTCATTGATACCACCAATGGGGAACTGTTCCTCCTACTGAGAACAATGGCAGGACACTATTCTTCCCACTGACACCAATGATGGTGCACAATTTCTTCCTCTGATACCAACAATGGGGCAATATTCCTATCATGCATACCAATGATGGGACATTGTTCACTCCCATTGACACTGGGGCATTTTCTACTCTCACTGTCCACAGTCCAGACCCCTCAAAGTCTGAAGAACATTAAACTAGCCCTTTGTTTAAAAAGTTTGGAGACCCCTGATATAGACTGTGATAACATGGCCGTCTAATGTCATGGACCTGCAGAGTATTTTACATTGGCTAAATTATCAAAGGATTGGAGATCATGTATACTTTGCCAGTAATGGTAAAATGGAAAACATGACAAAATCATACTTTTGACACATCACATATGGGATTCGTAGCTTTGGAGCGATCTTCAGAGACCCTTGTGGTGGTGATTTTTATAAGGTTCAGAGAGGAACTAAATGAATTCAAAGATTTGAAGCCACCACTCCCCCCAGGTCTGAACGAGACTTTGAGCTATAAACCATTTTTATCATTCTTACCATTTTTAGTTCCTATATGATTTAGAAAATTGGTGACAACACCGGTACAGCTGCACTATTTAAAGTGGAGTTCCACCCACTTTTACAACTTTGTCTTAAAGCAATGACAACCCCTCCACCACTTGATCAGTCCTAACATTAGAGACATGTTATTGTATGTGTTATAATGGACATATTTTGGGACAGGCTTAATTTTACAAGCTGCTACTATCCCATTTATGATGTCCGGTGAGCCTCAGCATTAGAGCATGTTTCCATAAACTGCAGGCTAGTTTGTATCTTTATACCATTGAAGAGAGGAAAGAATTGCAGACTTTAATTCCTCTTTAAAGCTCCCCTGTGCTCAGACGATGGACATTAAAGTATTGACAGATTTTTTTAAAGCGACACTGTGGGGATGATTTACGAAGACTGGAGAGTGCAAAATCTGGTGCAGCTGTGCATGGTAACCAGGACATTTTTTCCAGCGAGAAAGCATTTTCGGCACCTCCAGCAATGAATGGAGTGCTAGGCTGTTCAGGAGAGTATTGATGATGACTGCGGGGGGAGGAGAGAGGAAGAGAGAATCTAGTTTTGCTGGGTCTCTTTGGTTAGTAAAGGGTCAATTATTGCTGGGAGGGATCCATTGTTGCTAGAGAGTCTATTGATGCTGGCATTTCTACTGTATTATTAGGGGCAGGGTTTATTGCTGCTGGAGAGATCTGTTGTTGGGGGGGATCTGTTACTGGTGGGGGTGTTCTATTGTTGCTGGGAGGGATCTACTGATGAGGGAAGGGTTTGCTGATGCTGGCAGATCTACTGTATTGTTATATCGGAGGTCTATTGTTGTTGGTGGCATTTTGCTATGGGGGGGTCTATTGTTGCGGTAAGGGTCAGTTCATGCTGGCTGCTGGGAGATGCACTGTATCGTTATATTGAGGGTGTATTGATGCTGGGGTTTTTTTGCTTCAGGGAATCTATTGTAGCTGGGGGGGGGGGGTTATTGTTGCTAGAGGGTTTCTTTGTTGCACCAACAGGATCATGCTCAGAGGTGAGTAGGGGATAGAGACAAAGGGTGACTTGGAAAGGGGGGGGATAAAATGCCCTGATGGTAGCCAGCCACTAACGTCAGCTCTTTTTTTTTTTTTTTTTTTTTTTTTAAGGTTTGACAAGAAAACCTGGAAGCTGATTGGTTTCTATGCAGAGCTGCACCTAAGTTTACACTCTCCAGTTGTAGTACAACAACCCTATTAGGACAAGACATTGATGGATCCTTATTACTGTTATAATCTTACCTACTAAAAATGGCTGCTGTGATGCCAAGTGGTTGTACAGAGGAGCTCATCTCCTCCCCTCTCTCTCTCTCCTCCTCCCCCCCCCCCCCCCCAAGCCTAGAGACATTTTCTTTTCTTACCCCTTTTATCTGTTCTGAACCTTACTGTAAATCTTCTATAATGGGGTGAACCTCCACTATGGATATTAATGAGATGTCATATTTTCAGGGGCAGTGGAGTGGAGATGGTTTTCATATCAATGCCTGAGTCTCTTTACCATAAGAGAGTCTTTTACAAATGGAACTTTCCTTATGATGTGTATGAAATGCCTAAATCAATTTCATCACATTGTTTGAATGTGATCTTCAATTGTATGGTGGACACGGGGTTGATTTACTAAAGACCAATAGACTTTGCATTTTACAGGTGCAGTTGCTCCAGAGTTTAGTAACTGAGTCAAAGCTTCACTTTGCAAAGAATACCCAATCATATACAAGGAAAATAAATGAACCTCCATTGGATGATGGAAGTCAGCAGGGCTTCTGCTCATTTACTAAGCTCTGGAGCAACTGCTTTTGCAGAGTGCACAGTCTATTTGCCTTTATTAAATAAGGCCCTGTCATTTCTGTACCATCATTTTGATTACGTGCAGCCCTAAGTACCAAAACTAAAGTGAGAAGGAAAAAAAGAAAAACCTCTGAAAAGTGAAATGACACTCTGAAGAGAAAACTCAATAGTAAATAGTATGGCTCATATTGCTCAGAAGGGTGAACCAACACTCTAATGAATTATCTCAATGACCATTGTGAATACAAATACAATATTTAATAGAAATATGAAAAACCAAAAACCTGACAGGTGAAATGACACTCTGAAAAGCGAGCTCAATAGTGGAGAAATAACGAATATCCCACTATAATTGTAAGATCAGTATTTAATAACACAAAGGGCCCTGTGAAAAGTGAACACCATGCAAAACAATAGTCCTCTGAAGGGTGAGTTTAAACCTGTATAAGTGGGATATTTAGAGTGTTTGTTTTACCCTTCAGAGGGATAAAAGTTATTCCATTGACTATTGTATTTACAATGGTAAGGCTTCATGTCCACGGACATTTTTACAGCCGCGTTTTTTACAGCTTAAAAACGCCTGTCCATGTTGTTGTATAATTTTATTTTAAAAAAAAAGAGCTCAAAAATGCAATTGCGGCGTGTTTTTTTTTTTTTTTTAATGCCTGACGCTGAGGAACGCACTGGTCTTGGGTTTTTTACAGCTTAAAAACGTCTAGGTGGGCATGAAGCTATAGACTAACATGGACAGGCGTTTTTAAGCTGTAAAAAACGTCTGTGGGCATGAGGCCTTATTGAGCGAACTCTGAAGAGTGTTGGTTCACCCTTTCTAGAGGAACATGAGTCAGGATAACAGAACCACTACCCGGCCGTCATTCTGCATATGGCGAGCAGTGGTTAATGAATTTGTTGCAGCCATAGTGCTAAAAAAATAAGTGTCACAAGTATTTTATTAAATCACCCCCAGTATGTACACAAGCTAGGAGGATTTAGGCATTGTCAGGAGTATTATGAGCGGAGATGTAAAAAGACCCACAAAATGCTACAGTTACACATTGCAAAAAAAACAAATTAAATTAATATTTATAAAAAGAAAAGGAAAAACAAACACCAAGTTCTTTTCAATACATTTATTGAAAGGTACATTGCTTAATTAACAGAGGCACTTTCTGTTTGTTGCTGCATGGTTTTAGCCTCCCAAAATGTGCAGACCTACCACTGAGCAGCTCATCTAGTGATGGATAATATGCTAGTCACCATCGGTTTAACTCAAATTAAACATTGCCTGTCTGAGCTAAAACACATAGCATTTCCCATACTGTACATATGCTACAACAGGGGCACTTTAGGGTTAAACTACATAAGCAATTTTACCAAGCAGTCATTTAAATGCTTTGTAGTTAAAAAAAAAAAAACAACCTCCATTATATCAGGCTACATCAGAGCAATGTATGGGGGGGGCGGGTTGAGAGAAGTGGCAGTTAATACCAGTTACATGCTGCATTGGATCCACTGTACCCAAAACTCAGGGTACATTGTACAGCAAGTAACTTGCCAAGCATCCCCAACCTGGGATTGAAGCCCAAATCCTGATATTGCCTTACTATTGGTTAGTAAGAGTGCTCATTAGTGGTGCAATGGATCGGTGGTGATTCGAACGGGTCACCCTGTTTGGATCGGAAAACCATGCGATCCGCGGAGCGCTCCGGAGCCTCGGCCGTAGGAAAGGCCACGGCTTCGGCCTTGCTCCGGAGCGGCGGCCATCTTGGTACACCCGGCGGCGGCCGCTGTAATGACGTTTCGCCGCCATCTTGCTCCACCCCACACAGTAATTAGAGAAGAGGCCAAGCGGACATCTTGTTGCACCCACCGGAGTTTTCGATTTTAGTTTATTTCAACACAAAACGGAGCTTATATGCTTAACCACTCAACGACCGCTCACTGTATATATACACACACGTAGTCACAATGGCACCGACAGGCACAATCACGTAGAGAGTGTACGTGATTGCTTTTGTACAGTTGGGGGGGTCCAATGGGACCCCCCTTCTGTACAGTGAGCGGTCGGTATTCGTTGGGGAGCGATCCGACATGAGGGGACGGCCGTTCGATTCCGGCCACCCCCCGCGATCGCTCCCGGCGAATGGAAATGCCCCCTCTGTCTGTGTAATGTTTACACAGGCAGAGGAAGCAGGAGAAAGTGATGTCATCTCTTGTGCGGCGCTCACATATACCAAGCGCCGTACAAGAGAAGACATCAAGGTTAGTGCACAAACACTACACTAACACCAGCACACATAGGCACATAAATCACCCCCCAGTCACTGATTGCAGTGACCATTTATTTACTGATCACTGCAATCAGTGACATTTGTGACTGTAAAAGTGTCACTACAGTTTAGTTTTAGGTCCAGTGTAGCCCCCTAACAAAGGTTTAACCCCTTGATCACCCCCCAGATAACCCTTTCACCCCCTAGCACCGCCGTCGCTAAGCGATCATTTTTCTGATCACTGTCTTAGCGTCGGTGATGCAGATCGGTAGCCAGTAATTTTTTTTTTAGGTTCGCCGCAGGTTTTTATAGCGTCAGGTACCCCCATATATTATCTAATAAAGGTTTTAACCCCCTAATTGCCCCTAGTTAACCCTTTCACCAGTGATCATCATATAAGTGTTACAGGTGACGCTGGTTAGTTTGCTTTTTATAGTGTCAGGGCACCCGCCGTATATAACCCAATAAAGGTTTAACCCCCTGATCGCCCGGCGGGTGATATCAATTAGGTTTTAGCGTCAGAGAGGGTCTGCGTCACACCCCAGGCAGCGTCAGGTTAGTGCCAGTAACGCTAACACCCACGCGTGAAGCATACACCTCCCTTAGTGGTATAGTATCTGAACAGATCAATATCTGATCAGATCTATACTAGCGTCCCCAGCAGTTTAGGGTTCCCAAAAACGCAGTGTTAGCGGGATCAGCCCAGATACCTGCTAGCACCTGCGTTTTTCCCCTCCGTCCAGCCCAGGCCACCCAAGTGCAGTATTGATCGATCACTGTCACTTACAAAACACAACACACATAACTGCAGCATTCGCAGAGACAGGCCTGATCCCTGCGACTCCAGTGCTGTAGGAGGTGATTTCACCACCACAGTAGGGCTGGGCGATTTTCCCCCCCAAAAAAATCTGCGATTTTTTTTATTTTTATTTTTTTTTAATAAAAAAACTCGATATTCGATTTTTTATTATTATATTAATTAAAGTGCATCAACAAACAAAATTGCAAAGGCAAACCCTTTCTCTAACTGCAAAGTCAGTGTGCAACAAACACAATATAATCCAGCGCTCATGGAACATACATTATTAACTATTGAAAACTCTTGAAACTCTGTGTGCGATTCCTTCTGTCCCAGCCTTGCTGCGATCCTGGCTCTGCATCCTTTTGGGTTGGAGGGCCCTCCACACGCTGGTCTGCCTGTTGTTCATCATTCAAGGTACTGTGCTCACACTAAGATCATGCCACAGGCTTTGTTTTGACTTTTTTTAACCCCTCCTTGCTCCACGGATGTCACTGCAAGTTTAACAAGTTTGTCACCACTGGCAACTGGAGAGTTAAGATTCATTTGCCCTCTGCACATTTGGGATTGGATCCCTCTCTTTATTGTGATAAATAAATGGACTAAGCTTTTTTATCAATTCTTCAAGAGTTTTCAATAGTTAATAATGTATGTTCCATGAGCGCTGGATTATGTTGTGTATTTTGTACTTCTGGGTACGATTTTTTTTTCTTGCTGCGCTGGATCCTGTTTTTTTTTTCCCCCTTTTTGGATACTTTGTACTTCCCAAAATATTTGGGATTTTTTTTCTTATTATTATTATCATCCATTATATTTTTTTCTTTATCCACCAATTTAGCGCTTGTGACCTTTTGTTGTTTTTTGCAGTGTGCAACAAAGATTGTTAAACATCCAAATTATTAATACTGTATTTGGATTTAGCTAATAAAACAACAAAAAAATCCTGAGGTTACTCTTAGTTGAATTGAACTGTGCCCATGTCTCACTGTGCCCATGCTTCAATCACGGTGCCTGTACCTGACGCAGATTTTCATGGCATACGGATTTTACTGCTACACCGGTGGCCATTCCAGTATTCAAAAGCCGCGCCTCCTCCTTGTCCTGTGATAGGCGGAACACTCAATTTCCCAGCATTCAGTGTTCCGCCTATCATGGTCATCCTCATAACACAGATGAGGATGAGAGGATGTCCGTGATAGGCTGAATACTGCCTGCTGTGAAATTGAGTATTCCGCCAATCACAGACGACGAGGACTCGGGAGGCGCGGCTTTTGAACACTGCAATGGCCGCCGTCTGTCTGCATGACACGCTGATCAGGTAGCCAGACGGCGGCTGCAGGGAGTAGATGTAATTGGGGTAACGCTGCCCACTGCCATTCCGGATACGCCCCCTGCAGTCCTGCTACGAAAACTTTGAAGGAAAAAAAAAAAATCGATTTTCTTCAAATCTGAATCGATTTGAGCTCAAAACTCAATTCAAGATTAAAATCGATTTTTTTTCCCAGCCCTACACCACAGTTAAAAAAAAAAAAGCAAATATGCCGAAGCATTGGGGCAGCAGAGTGATTTTGCTCCTAATGCCGCGTACATACGGTCGAAATTCCGACTGAGGCTTGCCCGTGGAAAAGTCCGACCGTGTGTGCGGCATAACTTTTTTGCGGGAGGATGCCCCCATGCTTCGGCATATATAAATGGTGCATGTATGCCCATCATTAGAAGTGGGTGGATGAAGGGCGGTATTCTAATGGTGGGCATACCCACCGATCAATCTCTTTTTCGTTCAGCCACCTGGCTGCATGGGAAAAAAAAAAATTACAATACATGTCCAACAAGGACCAGCAACGTACTGGTATGTTGCTGGACTTTGAATGGTTATACCAGATTGATGCCTGTGGGTTTAGGTATCATTATTTTCAACCAGCGGCCAGCTTTCATGTAAAAACAATCCTAGTGGCTAATTAGCCTCTGGACTGCTTTTACAAGCAGTGGGAGGGAATGTCCCCGTCCCCCCCCCCCCCCCGGATATAAAAAGCGCCATTGGGAAAGCATTTTATCACACTGATCTTGGTGTGGTCAGATGCTTTGAGGGCAGAGGAAAGATCTAGGGTCTAGACCCCAGTTTTCTCAAAAAAAAAAAAAAAAAAGTACCTGTCACTACCTATTGCTATCATAGGGGATATTTACATTCCCTGAGATAATAAAAAAATATGGAAGGAACAATTTAAAAATAAAATAAGAAAGCAAAATTAATAATAATAAAAAAAAAAACACCCCTGTCCTGCCCTGCTCTTGCCCAATGGCAAACGCAAGCGTCGGTCTGGTGTCATATGTAAACAGCAATTGCACCATGCATGTGAGGTATCACCGAGAAGGTCAGATCGAGGGCAGTAATTTTAGCAGTAGACCTCCTCTGTAAATCTAACGGGGTAACCTGTAAAGGCTTTTAAAAATGTATGTAGTTTGTCGCCAATGCGCATTTGTGCGAAATTTTAAAGCATGTCGTGTTTGGTATCTATGTACTCGGCCTAAGATCATTTTTTTATTTCATCAAACATTTGGGCAATATAGTGTGTTTTAGTGCATTAAAATTAAAAAAGGTCTATTTTTCCCCCAAAAAATGCGTTTGAAAAATCGCTGCGCAAATACTGTGTAGAAAAAAAAAATGCAACATCCACCATTTTATTCGGTAGGGCCTTTGCTTTAAAAATATATATAATGTTTGGGGGTTCAACATAATTTTCTTGCAAAAAAAAAAAAATAAAAAAAAAATGTTTTCATGTAAACAAAAAAGTGTCAAAAAGGGCTTTGTCTTCAAGTGGTTAGAGTGGATGTAAGCTTCCTAATGTTGTGTAAAAAAATGCCAGAACAGTTCAACCCCCCCCCCCCCCCAAATGACCCCATTTGGAAAGTAGACACCCCAAGCTATATACTGAGAGGCCTGTCTAGTCCATGGAATATTTTATATGTTGACACAAGTTGCGGAAAAAAGATATTTTTTTTTTTTGCACAAAATGATATATTGCTCAAACATGCCATGGGCATATGTGGAATTACACCCCAAAATACATTCTGTTGCTTCTTCTGAGTACGGGGATACCACATGTGTGAGACTTTTTGGGAGCCTAGCCGCGCACGGGACCCCAAAAACCAATCACCGCCTTCAGGCTTTCTAAGGGTGTAAATTTTTGATTTCACTTCTCACTGCCTATCACAGTTTCGGAGGCCATGGAATGCCCAGATGGCACAACCCCCCCCCCCCCCCCAAATGACCCCATTTTGGAAAGTAGACACCCCAAGCTATTTGCTGAGAGGTATTGTGAGTATTTTGCAGATCTCTCTTTTTGTCACAGTTTTGAAAATTGTAAAAAAAAAAAAAAAAAAAAACATTTTTTTCAAAAACAAATGAGAGCTGTAAAATACTCACCATGCCTCTCAGCAAACAGCTTGGGGTGTCTACTTTCCAAAATGGGGTCATTTGGGGGGTTTTTGTGCTATTTTGGCATTTTATGGCCTTCAAAACTGATAGGTAGTGAGGAGTGAAATCAAAAATTTGCGCCCTTAGAAATCCTGAAGGCGGTGCTTGGTTTCCGGGGTCCCGTACGTGGCTAGGCTCCTAAAAAGTCCCACACATGTGGTATCCCCGTACTCAGGAGAAGCAGCAGAATGTATTTTGGGGTGCAATTCCACATATAACCATGGCATGTGTGAGCAATATATCATTTAGTGACAACTTTTTGTATTTTTTTTTTTTTTTTTTTGTCATTATTCAATCACTTGGGACAAAAAAATATATATACATTCAATGGGCTCAACATGCCTCTCAGCAATTTCCTTGGGATGTCTACTTTCCAAAATGGGGTCATTTGGGGGGGGGGGGGGGGTTTGTACTGCCCTGCCATTTTAGCACCTCAAGAAATGAGATAGGCAGTCATAAATTTAAAGCTGTGTAAATTCCAGAAAATGTACCCTAGTTTGTAAACGCTATAACTTTTGCGCAAACCAATAAATATACGCTTATTGACTTTTTTTTTACTAAAGACATGTGGCTGAATACATTTTGGCCTAAATGTATGACTAAAATTGGAGTTTGATTTGTCTTATAACAAAGTAGAAAATCATATTTTTTTCAAAATTTTCGGTCTTTTTCCGTTTATATCGCAAAAAATAAAAATCGCAGAGGCAATCAAATACCATTAAAAGAAAGCTCTATTTGTGGGAAGAAAAGGACGCAAATTTCGTTTGGGTACAACATTGCATGTCCACACAATTTACAGTTAAAGCAGCGCAGTGAAAAATTCTGAATTCACCTCTGGTCCTTTAGCTACCAAATGGTCCGGGGCTTAAGTGGTTAAATACATTTGCAAATCTGGACTGTTTACATGTTAAATTTAAAAGCAGCAGCAAACTTTACATGCTTGTTAATGTGACGGAACACCTGATTCACATTTAACATTTAGTTAAATGTGAAAATCGATGTGTTCTGTCACATTAGCAAGCATGTAAAGTCAGCAGGTTTGCTGCTGCTTTTAAAATTTAACATGTAAAGAGTCCGTCCGGATTTACATATACTGTATTTAAGCATACAAGCTCCGTTGTGTTGAAAATAACTAAAATCTAAAACTCCGGTGGGTGTAACAAGATTTTTAATTTTTTTCTTTTTGATCCGATCCGTGAGTTTTTTGATCCGTTGCACCCCTAGTGCTCATAGTACAACTGTGGACACTTTTTTTTCAGTGTAACACATCTTTCATGGTAATGTACTGTGGTGCATTGGGATGCCATTAAAAATGAATGGCAATGCATCAATACCACATACAGTGCATTAGCCCACTGTGCTGGTTTGAAAGAGCCCAAAGCTCATCAGGAAGGCATAAGGCTAGCACCAATCAGGAGGGATTCCTATTTGCAGTATAAAGCACCCCAAATCTTGGGAGTTCTGGGCTGCCAACTGGTTGTGCTTTTTAAACTGCCGTAGAAGCCAATTCCCCCATGTTTCGCCAAATACATATGCTAATCGTAAACACCTAGCTCTTGAAAAAAAAATTACATTTTCATGTATACTTATCTTTTTTACAAAAAGTGTGAGTAGCAAAACCTGATATAAAAAAGGAGGCTAAATTTGCATCTCCATGTTGCCTTTGCCCTAAAGATTTACAGGTGACATTTGGTACATATACTCAGCACATTTACTTTAGTTCCAAATATTCCCTAGTTACAATAATCTGCTGTTAACAGATTTGTCACAAATGACGACAGTACCAGAAAGGCCTTCACTTTTTTTTTTCCTGTCTCCATTCTGGCGTTGGAAGGGTGTCATGTACAGAAACTAATCTTCATCAAAGGGAATGGAGTGAAAGATGATGTTGTCCTATTCACTTATTGCCTAGAAGACCATGGCTTCACTAAACCAGGTGTGATATGTAGGATATCGGAGAACAAAACTTGTGGGGGGAAAAAAACTAAAGCCCAAAGATTGCTACAACAGACACCTACCATGTTTAAATATGAACCGCTAAAGATTTCACCGACAACCTTAAACATGCCTTAGACTTTAAAGTCAAGCCTAAAGGCCATTTTATCCTTTTAACAAGTGTGAAAAAAGGTTTGTACCTAAAAATTCTACACAAGCCCTTAAACAGCAAAGGTTACCCCTTTATTAGGTGTAGGCAGTTGTGTTTAGAAGTTTAATCTGCCCTGTTCAGAAACAAGTGCCATACATTTTTCAACTGTGCAAAAGGTTTGAACTCCAAACTAGCACAGGCAGGCAGATCTACAGGTCCTTCTCAAAAAATTAGCATATTGTGATAAAGTTCATTATTTTCTGTAATGTACTGATAAACATTAGACTTTCATATATTTTAGATTCATTACACACAACTGAAGTAGTTCAAGCCTTTTCTTGTTTTAATATTGATGATTTTGGCATACAGCTCATGAAAACCCAAAAATCCTATCTCAAAAAATTAGCATGTGTCATCCGACCAATAAAAGAAAAGTGTTTTTAATACAAAAAAAGTCAACCTTCAAATAATTATGTTCAGTTATGCACTCAATACTTGGTCGGGAATCCTTTTGCAGAAATGACTGCTTCAATGCGGCGTGGCATGGAGGCAACCAGCCTGTGGCACTGCTGAGGTGTTATGGAGGCCCAGGATGCTTCGATAGCGGCCTTAAGCTCATCCAGAGTGTTGGGTCTTGCGTCTCTCAACTTTCTCTTCCCAATATCCCACAGATTCTCTATGGGGTTCAGGTCAGGAGAGTTGGCAGGCCAATTGAGCACAGTAATACCATGGTCAGTAAACCATTTACCAGTGGTTTTGGCACTGTGAGCAGGTGCCAGGTCGTGCTGAAAAATGAAATCTTCATCTCCATAAAGCTTTTCAGCAGATGGAAGCATGAAGTGCTCCAAAATCTCCTGATAGCTAGCTGCATTGACCCTGCCCTTGATAAAACACAGTGGACCAACACCAGCAGCTGACATGGCACCCCAGACCATCACTGACTGTGGGTACTTGACTTCAGGCATTTTGGCATTTCCCTCTCCCCAGTCTTCCTCCAGACTCTGGCACCTTGATTTCCGAATGATATGCAAAATTTGCTTTCATCCGAAAAAAGTACTTTGGACCACTGAGCAACAGTCCAGTGCTGCTTCTCTGTAGCCCAGGTCAGGCGCTTCTGCCGCTGTTTCTGGTTCAAAAGTGGCTTGACCTGGGGAATGCGGCACCTGTAGCCCATTTCCTGCACACGCCTGTTCACGGTGGCTCTGGATGTTTCTACTCCAGACTCCGTCCACTGCTTCCGCAGGTCCTCCAAGGTCTGGAATCGGTCCTTCTCCACAATCTTCTTCAGGGTCCGGTCACCTCTTCTCGTTGTGCAGCGTTTTCTGCCACACTTTTTCCTTCCCACTGAGGTGCCTTGATACAGCACTCTGGGAACAGCCTATTCGTTCAGAAATTTCTTTCTGTGTCTTACCCTCTTGCTTGAGGGTGTCAATGATGGCCTTCTGGACAGCAGTCAGGTCGGCAGTCTTACCCATGATTGCGGTTTTGAGTAAAAAACCAGGCTGGGAGTTTTTAAAAGCCTCAGGAATCTTTTGCAGGTGTTTAGAGTTAATTAGTTGATTCAGATGATTAGGTTAATAGCTCGTTTAGAGAACCTTTTCATGATATGCTAATTTTTTGAGATAGGATTTTTGGGTTTTCATGAGCTGTATGCCAAAATCATCAATATTAAAACAAGAAAAGGCTTGAACTACTTCAGTTGTAAGTAATGAATCTAAAATATATGAAAGTCTAATGTTTATCAGTACATTACAGAAAATAATGAACTTTATCACAATATGCAAATTTTTTGAGAAGGACCTGTATATTAAATATTCAGCAATGAAATGTCACAATAAAACATTAATTTAAAAAGTAAAGTGCATTTTTTTTTCTTTTGAGAAATATACGGGGACTTAGGTTTACATTTTAGATCAAAGATGGCAAACATTCTGTACTCACTTTGCATTGTTGGATTCTTGTGGAGTAACCCGGATGTTGTCAATCCTTGATTTAAAAATGGTAGTGTATTTTTCTTGACCTGATTTTATCAGGGCCCATTCACACTTCAGCATTCTAATGGGGGTACAACAATGCAGGTTATAGCAGCTACTGATGTGCATTGCATTAAGGCAGCCTTTTTTTATGAATGGGCTGCCAGAATAATACAATGGATGAAAACTGTGCAGGTTGCCACAATGCTCAAGTGTGAATGGGTCCAAAAGCCAAAATGCAGTAGTACACTGGTTTTATATTTCTGTCTGCTTGCAGTGACTTCTACTCTTCCCACTTTATAGCTGAGCAATCAACTGTATATGCTTTTACCAAGTTTTCTGAATTTTAAAATTACTAAACCTGAACTGCAAAGTTGACTTTGCATAATTGAAACATATTCACAAATTAGCCTTGAATCAACTTTTTTTTAGATTACAAGTACAAGGCATACTCTACATTAAGGCTCCATGCACACTGGGCTTAAAAAAAAAAAAAAATTGTTCTCTTTGGAGTAAACGCTCATATAGGAGCATTTTTTTTGTACAAAGTTTAGACGAGTTACGTTTTTTTTTTTTTCTGCCAGGGAGCTTTAATTGGAAACCCGAATGAGAATTTTTTTTTTATCTCAAAATATGCCTGTAATCGGTCTAATGTGTATGGACACAGGATAATATTGAACTGCATCTACAGGCAGAACACAAAACTCCTGCAGAAGCAACCTTTTTTTTTTTTTTTACACCAGTGTGCATGGAGCCCAACTAAAAAGTGAACTTCTACATTAGTTCCTTCTGTATAGTAACACTGAGGGATCCCATTGGGTTTCACTTTTTGTTGCTTATAAAAATGCTTTGATGATGAAAATTTTATGCAACATTGCTGCAGGAAAAAGTGAGAATTGCAGGGGAGTGGGGAAGACTACCTCAATGCATTAGCTCAAGATGCCTGCAATATTTCTAATTGCTAATAAGGCATGTATTAGAGGAAGAAACTGCAGCAGCCCTTTGATGCCTCCCTTTCTTCACGAAGCATGTATGTAGCCATATTTGTATAGATTCGTTACTCTGAAGTTCTGCTTATACAGCCTCACTAAACAGTGCACTTGCGTTTTCTATCACAGTATATCCATTAGTAATGTCTTCAAACTGTATACATTTCCCTACCTAAAAACTTGCTAAAAAGTTTTATGCTAAAGAAAAAAAGTAAAACTAGCTGCCATTTTCTCTTTAGGCTTCACAGTTGTGCTTTCCAAACAGGTGCTCCAAAGTCCACAAAATTATAAAAATCACACCATTCGTATGCCCTTTTCACTTGTAGAACCTGTGAAGATAGAGCACATACAATCAATGTGTTGGCATGTACTAAAACAAATTAAAGGGGTTGGTTTACTAAAGGAAAATCCACTTTGCACTTGAAAGTGCACATGGAAGTGCAGTCGCTGTAAATCTGAGGGGATCTGAAATGAGGGGAAGCTCTGCTGATTTTATCATCCAATCATGTTCAAGCTAAAATGCCGTTTATTTTCCTTGCATGTCCCCCTCAGAACTACAGCATCTGCACTTCCAGTGCACTTGTAAGTGCAAAGTGGATTTTCCTTTAGTAAATCAACCCCAAAGTGTCTTATCTATATGCGAATGAATTGCACAAAGCTGTAAATCACTTAACTGGTTGCACTTAAAGCGGAGCTCCCCCTTAATTTTTTTTTTTTTTTTTAACGTCAGCAGCTACAAATACTGCAGCTGCTGACCTTTAATAAATGGACACTTACCTGTCCAGGGTGCCCGCGATGTCGGCAGCAGAAGACGAGCAATCACTTGTCTCTCGGCTGCCCCCACCGCCATCCTCAGTGTGGGAATCAGGAAGTGAAGCGTTGCGGCTTCACTGCCCGGTTCCCTACTGCGCGTCTTTAACTGGTCCCCCGCTGTGTTCTGGGAACTGTTTCCCAGAACACAGCAGGGGGGGGGGGGGCGGGAAGTGGCGTAGATACCCGCAGATTCTGCGGCTATCTATGCCCGGAAGTGGGTGCAAATACCTGTATTATACAGGTATCTGCACCCCCCCTTCCCCCTGAAAGGTGCCAATTGTGGCACCGGAGGGGGGGAGGAATCCAATGAGTGGAAGTTCCACTTTAGGGTGGAGCTCCGCTTTTAAGTAAAAAAAAAAATAAAAAAAAAACACACACTACTACAAGCTAAAAACATATAGGTGAAAATAGGGCAACTACACAAGTCTGCCATAAATGGCTTGAATTTTTGGCCAATTCCTGCTGGGTTATCAAGCAATGAGTGCCCTGTCAACACAATAAGTTGATTTTTCAAGCGGCTTTTGTAGAAGGAGCCGGGTGGAAAGTTGTCAGCTGAATAGTGACTGCATTGAATCATATACCAGGCACTGTTAGGGTATTCTGGTATGCAATAGTCAACAGGGGACGATTTTATCATGAGATGTGTTCATCACCCTAAATCTTTATAACGGCTAAATATGAAGGTCCTCCTGACTGCATGAAACAGGAAAAGATGTATTTAGTTTGTTTATGTAGGTCCTCATTCTACATTGGTGGTGGGAAGCTGAGAATTTAATAGTGTATGTTTAGCATATCATACCTTTTAAACTCTACTGTAATTGTTAGGACCTCTTCCTTATACGGATATTGGGATGTTAAAAAAAATCATTAATTTAAAAAGGCGCTAAAGAGTAACAATTACCTTCAACATCAGGAGCCAGTTTCTGGAATTGTGGGTAAATGTGCTATCCTGTAACAACTGTGCTTCAGCTGTCTTGCTGTGCGACCAGATACAATCCATTTTAGCTTTTGTACGTTTGGCTTTGAACATTTGCTTGAAGCATACTCTGCAAGGCACTTTGATACAAACTCTTTCCAACAAAGCAAGTCTCTACCGCTGATCTGGGGGAGTAAATAAAATGTATACATATTTTTCTTTGGCTTAATTACAAGTAGAATAACGTAGTATGAAGCACCAATTGTGCCAAAGCAAATATGCAAGGAGTTATCAGGCAAGATTTCAGATTTATTTTCTCTGAACAGAAAAATAGGATTTTTGTACTCACCGTAAAATCCGTTTCTATGCGGCTCCCCAGCCTAGCCTGGGGAGCCGCATAGAGTAGTTTCACCCATGAGATGAATTTACTACCAAAACCAAAATTTAGCAAGGACAGCCCACAAGTACCTCCACTCAGTCGAAGGCCTTTTCCGCATCAAGGGAGGCCACGAGTCCCTGCCCTTCCTCATCTGCTCTAGCTATGTGGGTAAATAGTCTGAGATTTATGTCAGTGCCTCTGCCTGGCACAAATCCCATCTGGTCAGGGTGTACTAACGCCATGATGACCGTGTTTAACCTATTCGCCAATGCCTTAGCCAGTAATTTAGCATCAACATTTAGCAGCGAGAGTGGTCTATAGGAGGGACAGCATGGTTTCAACCCCCACCGGCAGGCCAATAATTCGGAAGTTGTTCCTCCGGTTCCCATTTTCGGCATCCTCCGCTCTGTACTCCAGGGCCTTCACTTTAGTATGGAGGGAGCGGAGGGACGCCGAGTGCTCCAGGGATTCGTCCTCCACCAACCCGTTGCTCCGTCTCCCTGGAGCGGAGTTTGTCAATGTCCTGGCGGATGAGGCTCACATCCAGCTGCACCGCCTCCATCTTGGCCGTGAGGGTGGACAGGCATGTTGCAATAGCCATCACCCCCGCCAGCCTGAAGTCAGGGGGCTCCATGGGAAGAGTCTGAGAGGCCATGTGCAAAGTGGGCCTGGCCCGCAGCTCCACGTGTGGGCCGGGAGGCGAAGGCGTGTCCTCTGGGATCGGGGGGAATTTCAGTTTCTTGCTCCCACCGGACTGCTCGGGGAGTCCTCCGCCGCATCCAGGTGAGAAATCAAGGGGCTATAAGCCGGGTAATTAAGAGGAAGCCAGCGGAGCTCGTGGAGGATGCGACCGCTCACGTCGCCATCTTGGACACGCCCCCCAGCATGTGGTTCTTTACTTTTAATATGTTCATAGATTGATTTCTAATACATGTAATGTATCCACATGTTTTTGGTAGTACAATTGTTTGTCTTTTTTATATCACATTTTTTAGATCACTTTAATCAATTCACAGCCTCGAAACGCGTCGGGCACTCAATGTCCCGTTTCACATATCAGGACGGAACCAGTGGTTATGTCTTTAGCAATACTGTGACCCTTGTTATATTATATGCTATGTCTAGTGCACATCCATTTTTTTTTTCTATGTTTGAGATGGTCTAAATTTATTCCAATAAATATTATATTTTTGGTTTTGCCCCTAAAAGTCCCACAAGAGAATTCTATCCAATGGATATAAAAAGATAAGGTTGCACCGAGTAAATAGATACCAAACATGTCAAGCCTTAAAATTGCGTGCGCCCGCAAAACCTCAGTACCCTATATTTTCTATAAGTGACACATTACCCTACAGGTCACCAGTTTAATTAACCGTGAGCTTTGATTTCCTAATTACTCACTCCAGCATGTTTGGTGCCATTTAAAGCGGAGTTCCACCCAAAAGTGGAACTTCCGCTTTAAGCACTCCTCACCCCCTTACATGTCACATTTGTAATTTTTTTTTTTGGGGGTGGGGCTTCGGTAGGAGTGGGACTTCCTGTCCTACTTCCATCCAGGGGCCGCTTAGGCGACTCCTTCTCTCGTCTTAGGCGGCCCCTCCCTGTAGGCGATCACCTGGGACACGTGACAGGTCCCAGGAGATCGCCTGTCCACTCAGAGCAGCACGACTCACGCATGCGCAGGGAGTGCCCGGCCGTGAAGCTGAAAGCCGTCACGGCCGGGTGCCCACACTGAATGGAGGAGCCGGCCGGAGAGGGGGAGGGGGAAAGAGGAGCGGAGCTCCGGCGGCGGAACAGGTGAGTGTCTGTTCATTAAAAAGTGTAGCGACTGACTTTTAATAAACAGTAAAAGGCTGGAACTCCACTTTAAACTGTGTAGGACAATCCTCATTTTTGCTCCAACACATACTTCTGTGTATGTGACATCACTTCCTGGTCCATTCAGAGGAAGGCAGATCTATGAACGGGCAGGAGGTTGCACATCATTGCAAAAGTGTTCAGGTGGCTTCATATCACTATAAAAGCCAACAGTTGGCTTGACATACACTTTTTTTTTTTTTAAACAAAGGACCTGTCCCCAATGCAGTTTTAAAAATGGTGCAGAGACTAAAGTGGGCAAAGGAATTAAAAAGCTTAACAAGACTGTCCACATATACTGTATGCATATTTCACAGTTGGCCCAGAGTTTAGCAGCTTTAGTCTAAATCTTACCTTGGAATGTTTCTGTAGAGACTCCACCACATCTGTCAGTTCATGTAACTTCTGTTCCTGAACTTCAACAGCCAAAATTGCCAAGGCCAACACAGAGGGCTGAGCAAGAGAAAAAGAGAAGCTTGATCTGTAAAATGTGTTGTATATCATATCATGTTTGACAGCCATATTTCTGCATGGACTTTTCTTTAAAAGTTAAAGAAAGCTTATTGTTTTGATAAACCAGTATTCAGCCAAGGAGTCCATTATAAGTCAGACAAAAAAGGTGCGATCTAGAAGTTATATGTATTAGAATACTTTATGTCCCGCCTCTTCAATAACTCACCTTTGCTTTGGAGAATCCAATCTTACCATGACAGGCTTTCAGGTTTGTTTCAAGTCTCTCTAATGTAAATAGCCTGTGCCTAGAATGAAAAAAAACATGCATAAAGGAAACTACACCGAACACGGCGATCGTGCTTAATCAGAATAGGTGACAACCCTCATGCCAACAGAACACGAATTGTGGGTGTGCACAATGCCCACTACTGTACTCCAACACTGAGAACTTCTACCATTTTTAAACCCCATATAGTACCTTATGGTGTCTACATATTTGGCCTGCTAAACATTAGATTCTGCTAAGGTCAGACTGCTCATGATGATCCCTTATAGCAGGTTAAACAGCACAGTGCTTGTGCTGTCTAATCTGTCCCTTTCTATGCTGTAAAAACCCTGGTTGATTCTGCCTATTCCTGTGTTCTAGTGTGCTGCTGACTATGGTAATCATGGCTACTGGTCCATGATACCATGGCCAGGTTACGTACCTCTGTCATCCCACTGCTCTCCTCCTCTCTCAGCTTCTGTGTGTGAGCCAATCTCTTCCTCACCCTTCCCAATGCCATTAGTAGCTGGCAGTAAAGTTAAAGATTACTGCCAGCCCCTCTATTCTACTAAGCCATACTGCACATGTTTATATAAAATTGTGCCTGCAAAATACTTTGTTCATTTCTAGCTGGTCATGTGACCTCTGGCCACTCTCCTGCCCCAATCTAAGGGCTACAGCAGGAGGGGCAGAGCAGACAGCACAGCGATCACATGACCTCCCGGCTGATGTCAGAAAGGGGATGTAGCCCTTAGATCGGGGGAGGAGAGCGGCTGGAGGTCACGTGACCAGCCAGAATCGACCTGAAATAAGGTATTTACAGTCACAATTTTACACAAACATGTATACAGTGAAGTATGGCTTAGTAGAACTGGGGGGGCTGGCAGTAAGCCCAGTTTACCATAACTATTAATAAATCAATATGAAAGTCTACCTATGAGTCAGAATATTTTAAGCAGTGTAGTCAAACTGCTATAAGCACCAAGAGTATTGATTGGATTATGAAATTTTCAACTAAACACAATTGTAAAATGTTTTTTTTTTAAAAAGAGCAATGCTTACCTTTCACTAGGCAGGTTCTCATAAATGAGGGAATGGTATAGTTGTAACAGGTTTAATGCAGTAGTAGCTTTCACTTTCCAGCTCAGCTTTTCTAACACAATCTTCTCCATCCGCATCATGTCAAACACAGTGAACTTATACTGGCTTATTCTGATTAAATCTGTTGCCAGGGGAACATTTCTCTCCTCTTCCGTGGCTTTTACAGCTAAATAGAAGCAGGTGAGGCCAACACAACCTAGATGTTTTGGCTGCACCTACAAAAATTAGGGTAAGAAGAAAATTATTAAGGGCATTTCTGGGCTCAATTAAATCTCTCCAAGCAGTAACAATGTCCCCGTCACACTCCTCCTTGCACAAGTTTGCTTGAGTCAAGCTGGTCCAAATTAACAATTTTTATTAAAGTGGCTGTAAACCCACAAAAAAAAAAACCCAAAAAAAAACACAATACAAAAAAGGTATGAAATACTCACATTAGATCAAAGCCCCCGCAGCCGTCTCGGCACACTGTTCTGCCTGGTGACATGACTCCCGAAGTCATTTCCGGGTATTGTGGCCTCCGGCGCTGTGATTGGCTGGAGCCGCAATGACGCCACTCCTCGGAGCTGCTGTTAACGTCAGTCAGCTGAAGCAACGGCACGAACGAGCCGTTGCTTCAGTGCCGATGACATTGGCACATCCCGATACAGGGGTTATCTCCTAAACCGTGTAGGTTTAGGAGATATCCACGGTAGCTACATGTAAGCCTCATTACAGGCTTACCCTGTAGTGAAAAGTGGTTGTAAAGGGTTTACAAACACCTTAAGCAATGTGGCCGTTGTGTGTAATATAATGTACTGTAGTAGCATTGGCTACATACAGTAATCAACACTGTTCCAGAAGCAGTATGGCCGACTTCCCGTTAACTGCTGGATATAAAGAGTCAGGTTAAACGACATCATTCACCCACCTCAGCCAATTAGAGAAAGCTTTGCATTGATGGACTAAAAATGCAAGGCTAAATGCCAGAGCACCAAGCTTGACTCAAAATTCCAGCAGATGGGAAGTAGCCCGTACTGCTGTCAAAACACAGGCCACTTACTGTATATACCTAAGGCTCTGTAGTAGCATTACAGCAAACACAACAGCCACATTGTTTTGTAATGGAAATAGTTCCATCTGGGCCAGTTTGGCCCAAACTATTAAAGTGCACCAAGACTTCTACTTTAGGAGGTTGTAAACCTCCATGTTGTACCTATAGGTAAGCCTGATAATGTGCTAGTATGTGATGCATACTAGCACATTATACCTTTTACTTTGCAGGGAACAAAAAAGTAAGTAAAACCCATCAGGGTTTACTTCCTCTTTAAGTGCTGGCAGAGCACCCATCAAATCATACCTGACTTTTTTTGCGCATGTGGCAGTGCTCTTCCCAACTAGTGCTTTGGCGTGCCATAATAAAAGATAAATAAAAAAAAGCAATAACTATTTTCCTATGCAATTCCACAAAACAGTATAAAAAGTTACAGTAAAGCAAATTCTTAAAAAAAATAGGTCTCCTATGCGATAGCAATAAAGTGAACACACACACACACCTTTTTAATTTACATTTTTACGCATGCCTCAGTGACAATATTTCTGGGGCCATTATTTGTGGTTATTGCTAAACTAAGGATGTACATGACAAAGCATTGCCTATGGAATATTTTGGGTTCCAAAGTTTGTCACGGTTTCATGGACATGACAAATGCCATTCACAAGTACCTAAAGTTTGCTTGTAACATTTGATTTAGGAGTGAATAGACTTGGAGTGAAATCACCTTCACGGTTAGAAATTTGAAAATAAAAGTTCTCATCCTGCTCCTTCAAATGCTCATCACTTCAGTCAAAAATAACCTCTGAAGTGACCCCACTAACAATTGGGCAAACAAACGTTCGTAAAATGAACATTTTCTAAAAGTGCTACTAGTGTAGGGCCATGTTAAGGCGACTAGACAGACAAAGACAGCAGTCTCAATACTGAGGTCTTTACAATGTATTGTTACTTTGTTTTCACAGGTACAAACTGCCTACCTTCATTTTAGCTAAAAACCGGTCCAGAAGGTTCACAGATAAGGAGAAGGTCTCTGTATTGAAACCAAAGAACTGAGTTAAGCTAAGTAAATCTTTCACTTCAAAGTCACGAAGTCTGGCAGTCATCCGGAGGCCATTGTCATGCGTTGTTTCAATCAGCCGCAAACCACAAGCTTTCGGCTGGCATTTCAGCTCCTGTTCCAAGAGCGAGTTCAGCTGGTGAAGAAGGTCCTGAGCTTCTGATGTTACAAGCGTGTCAATCATCTGAAAACGCAAACAGAATTGAAATTAGAGTCAGCACTGTTCGGCTCTATTCAAGTCTTCAGGACTTAGAATGCAAACTAGATTCATATCAAGCCTGACTGCAAAAACTGCACCTGCTTGTAAAGCCAATTTTTTTTTTTTTTTAACAAGATCCCCATTATCTTCTTAAAACTGAATTCCAGGTATGGATTTTTACATAGTTGCATTGGTCCTCACTGCCGTCAATCAAAACCATTGACACGGGCGCCGGGGATGAGTCCAGCATTCGTGTCTATAGACGCAAATGCTGGACTCGGGAGCACGCCCACAAGGTACCCCCCCCCCCCGGGAGAGCGCTTCTCCTAGGGGGTTATCTGATGCGGGGGGGGGGGAGCCGCCGGGGGACCCCAGAAGTCAAGGATCGGGGCTACTCTGTGCAAAATGAGATGCACAGTGGAGGAAAGTATGATATGTTGGTTATTAAAAAAACACACACAACTTAGACTTACAATCACTTTAAGATGCTGGCGCCTCCACCCGGAGCCGAGGGACGGGTCGGCTTCGGGTGAGGACATCGCACGTGCCCTGGACAGATAGGTGTCCTTATTTTAAAAAAAAGTCAGCAGCTGCAGTATTTGTAACCGCAGACTTAGATTTTTTTTCCAGGCAGAACTCTGCTTTAAGTAAAAATAATCTATTAGCACTTTGGGCAAGGCATCGTTAAAACATCATTGCGCTATACAGGATCACCTGTTATTTGCTCTGGAATCATTGGAGATCTGTCTATTTTGGAAGCTTTGGCTGGGCATTAAAGTAAAACTATAGGCCAAACGATGTCCGACAGAAGTGGGGATAGGGTACCTCTCAAAAACATGTACCTGCTCCCCCCCCCAAAAAAGGTGGCAAATGTAGCGTGGGAGAGGCATGAAGAAGACAGATGAGCAGAAGTTCCACCCTAAAAAAAAAAAAAGTATACATATTTACAGTCCTTTCTAGTGAGTAAAAAATGTTTAAATACTATGAAACGCCCTGTTGCTATGTAGTGGCTCCTAATCTGCCACTTCTGTGTCCGCATCACTTCCTCCCTCGCCTGTTATCCTGGGAAATGCGAGTCATCATTTCCCTGGAGCCAGTGGGCAGTACTGTGAGCAAAAATCGTGCCATTTCCAGACAGGAAATGACGCGATTTAAGGCGGGTCACATCTATGGTGCCATAACAACGGGACGGGGCCTTCCTCTGTCGCCGACTGTTATGGCAACTTTCTAAACAATCGGCGCTACGGCCAGCGGAGCATTGTGCATGTGCAGGATCGAGAGGTGCATACTGGTTACCCAGCATGCACCTCTCCATCACAAATCCAGGAAGAGGTTGTGATTGGGCTTCACATACCCACAATCATGGCAACGGCCAGAAGAGGATTTTCTTAATTGCAAGTTTAAAGAAATAATATTATTATTATTATTATTAATAAAATATATATATCCACTAGCAAACAAATATAAACTTTATTTTGATTAATAATGCATTATAATGGGATGCCTTAAAAAATAAAAATGGGTCCGGAACTCGGCTTTAAAGTGTTTATTTTGCTCAGAGATAGAGATATATTTATGTAGCGGACCCCTAAATTTGGGGTCACTATGCCTAAAATTTAAGGGATAGCCTGAGCAGTAGTTTGGCTCAGGCTGTTTGATTTCCTTAAATTGGACTCTGCACTGCAGTGGTGTTGCCTGGGTGTATAGTTCCCCTTTGACCTGTAGGTGGCATTGTTGCCCAGGTCTTGGGTCGAACCACAGGTGGCATTGCGGCGTGATTGGGTGTCCTCTCAGCAGCCGTGGTCTACCTGCTGTGCATGCCGTGAGGGGGTACATAAGGGGCAGACACCATGCGTTAGAGAGTTCGGAGTCGCGCCCTTTGGCCCTGTCGCCAGGGGTGCGTGAGTGGGTTCAGTCTCGGGCACCTTAAGCCCGAGGCTGCATCGTTCCAGGTAGGGTTGTCCCGATACTAGTATCGGTACCGATACCAAGCATTTGCGCGAGTACTTGTACTCGCCCAAATGCTCCCGATGCCTTGTCCGATACTTTTTTAATGAGAGCGGGCGAAGAGCGGGGCGGAGACCAGAGCGCAGAGGGGGCGGGGGGCGGAGACCAGAGCAGAGACTAGAGCGCAGAGGGGGCGGAGAGCGAGGCAGGGGGCGGAGACCAGAGCGCAGAGGGGGCGGAGAGCGGGGCGAAGGGCGGAGACCAGATCGCAGACGGGGCGGAGACCAGAGCGGAGAGGGGGCAGAGAGTAAGTCGGAGAGCAGAGCGTGTCTTCAGGCGGGTAAGTAAAATTTCATTGTGACATGCACACAGATTTGTTTTCCTTCCGCCCTTGTGATCCAATGGTTGCCTGCCTTGCCTGTCTTTCTGCTGGTCAAATGCTCCTGAAGCCCTCGATACTTTTGATGAGAGGGGGCTGAGAGCGGGGTGACATGACATGCACACAGACTTATTTTCCTTCCTCCCTTGTTTTGATCCAATGGTTGCCTTGCCTGTCTTTCTGCTGGTCACCCTGCTATTTTGCTCGATGTGCTCCCCCTGACTCTCCTGCCTGTTTGTTTTTCGATGCTGGAGGGGAGGGAGTTTTTTAATAAGACATTAACCACTGAAACTGGCCCAGGGGGAGGGGAGAGCTGGGGGTGGGCTGCCTTTCTCTGATGAATAAGAGAACTAACTAACTCTTCAGGAGGGCAGGATGTGAGCTCACCTTGGGCGGGGGTCCGCCTTCTTCCCTGGAATCACCTGAAATGTTTTCACTATCTGTAAAGGAACATTCTTCCCACTGACCACCAATGTAAGGATATCCTTAGTCTGTATTGTGGTTTGAAAACTGTCACATGACATTAAAAAAAAAGTATCGGTAATCGGTATCGGCGAGTACATGAAAAAAAGTATCGGTACTTGTACTCGGTCCTAAAAAAGTGGTATCGGGACAACCCTAGTTCCAGGTAGGCCTGGTACCTTCAACTGAGGCCTACAATCCAAACCACACCACAGGAATCCCAGGGTGCCCGTGGGGGGTGACCCGCTCTGAAAGAGAGGAAACCAGGGGAGGACCTGTCCAGAGGATCAGTGAAGGAAGTCACTGTCTTGGGAGAGGCCCGATTGCCCAGCAGAGGGAAGGATTCCGTGATTTGTAAGACAGCTCTTGTAACGTGCCTCATTGGCACCTATGGTCTCTAAAGTTACAGGTGCTAAAGAGTTCTGAATTCAGGAACTAAAGGATTCTGTGGCAGAGGATTTCCTGAACCTGTCCTTGGAGGGGACAAATCTAAAGTAAATCTTCGTGTTTCACTCTGGCTGCTAGTACCATGAGAGGGGACCATCCGGGTGAACAAGGTCCACTCGGGATTGAGTGGTGAGGAAGATAAATAAGTGTTGTGTGCCTGAACCTGCCTCCCTGTTCAACTCTATTCAACTTTCCCTGTTAATTACAAGCAAAAGAAAAATGAACTCTTTTGTTGGAGTGGATACTGTCTGGACATTGGCCTTCTTAACCTCTTGGCGCCCGCGCTATAGACAAAAGACGTCTACAGCGCGGCGCCTTCCTGCCGGGAGGACGTCCTCCTGTTTACTTCTGCGATGCGCACTGCCGCGGGCACACATCGGAGAAGAGCTGTGCCCGCCGTGTCACGCGGGTGCCGATGCGCGTGTCTGGCGGCCGCAATGTCTGCCAGGTACCCGCGATCGGCTGTCACAGAGCCAGGGATGTGGATCTCTGTGTGTAAACACAGAGATTCACGTCCTGTCAGGTAGAGGAGACCGATGGTGTGTCCCTTGTACATAGGGACAATCATTGGTCACCTCCCCAGTCAGTATTACTAATAGGGAACACATTTAACCCCTTGATCGGCCCCTAGTGTTAGCCCCTTCCCTGCCAGTCACATTTATACAGTAATCAGTGCATATTTATAGCACTGTTCACTGTATAAATGTGAATGGTCCCAAAAATGTGTCAAAAGTGCCCGCCATAATGTCGGCGTCACAAAAAAAAAAAAAAAAGTCATTCTATCCCCTATTTTGTAGGCGCTATAACTTTTGCGCAAACCAATCACTATATGCGTATTGCGATTTTTTTTTTTTTACCAAATGTATGCAGAAGAATACGTATAAGCCTAAACTGAGAAAAAAAATTGGGATATTTATTATAGCAAAAAGTAAAATAGTGTTTTTTTTTTCAAAAAATTGTCAGTCTTTGTTTTTATAGCGCAAAAAATAAAAACCGCAGAAATTATCAAATACCACCAAAAGAAAGCTCTATTTGTGGGGGGGGGGGGGGGGGGGTGGTGTAAGTAAATTTTGTTAGAGAGCCATGTCGCACGACCACGCAATTGTCATTCAAAGCGTGACAGTGCTGAAAGCTGAAATTTCACCTGGGCAGGAAGGGGTATATGTGCCCAGTAAGGAAGTGGTTAAGGAGAAAAGATAGACTTTTCCCTACATTCCAGGGACAAGAACCAACAGAAGGAGGTAACTCGCTGCAGGACCCAAAACTGTTAAAGTGGTTGTAAACCCACTTAGGCAACTTGCACCTACAGGTAAGCCTAGATTAAAGTGGTTGTAAACCCACTTTTTAAACAAAGCCCTACAGGTAAGCCTAGATTAAGGCTTACCTGTAGGTGCAAGAAATATCTCCTTAACCTACACGGTTAAGGAGATATTTGTATGTAAATGCGGCGATGCTGACGTCACCCCATTCACAAATTCGGCTAGGTCGCATCATTCGACGACGTAGCCGAATTCGACAGCTCACGCGCGCATGCGCGGAGTCACGTCTTCTCCGCTCCGGCCAATCACAGCGCCGGAGCGGCGCTGTGATTGGCTGCAGCGGCGATACCCGGAAGTAACATTCCGGCTATCGCCGCAGCGATGGATGCGGCTAGAGGAGGGACACGGACGATTTCGGGGGCCCCGATCGAAGGTAAGTGGTACATAATGAGCTAGTATGCTAGTCATACTAGCTCATTATAGCTTTGTCTTGCAGGTTAGTCAAAAAAAAAAAAAAAAGGTTTACAAGCACTTTAAGGCTTACCTGTAGGTGCAATAAATATCTCCTAAACCTACACGGTTTAGGAGATATTTGCTAAAAATGACATGCGTCTGTCTACGGCCGGATTTGATGGCTCCCGTGCGCAGTCACGTCTTCGCCGCTCCGGCCAATCACAGCGCCGGAGCGGTACTGTGATTGGCGATACCCAGAAGTAACATTCTGGCTATCGCCGCAGTGATGGCTGCGGCTGGAGTAGGGTAACCATGTGTCCCGGATAGCCCGGGCCAGTCCCGCATTTTTCAGGTTGGTCCCGCGTACCTTTATGCCAGGACAATACAATGTCCCGGAATGAAACTGACAGTCTCTCTGGGCCGATCTGATGGCCCCAAAAAAGGCTGCCATCGCTTTACTCACTGACAGTACTTGCCTGCAGGAGCACAATCCCCGCCCCCTGCTTGTGATTGGAGAAATCATAAATCATGACTATTGTGTCTAATGACTGTGCTGTGATTCGTTACAGCACAAGCTGATTTTTGGGAAGGGAAGGGGTCTCTGAATGGTAGTTTGGAAATGTGTTCACCCTAGGCTGGAGAGGGAGACAAGGATGGCTTTGGGGGCCCCGATCTAAGGTAAGTGATGCATAATGAGCTAGTATGCTAGTCATACTAGCTCATTATGCCTTTGTCTTGCAGGTTGTTTTATTTTTTATTTTTTTAACACAACCACTTTAACACCGCTCACCCTCTACAACATGGAGGATACTGGGCATGTGCCATGTAGGGTGCCCACGTGTCCCGGATTGCCCGGGACTGTCCCTGATTGGAGATTTTTGTCCCGGCCAGTTCATTCCGGGACAATATAGAAGTCCCGGAATGAAAAAAAAAAAAAAAAAGTGACCAGTCCACACCAGTCCGCTCCGCCAACTCCGCCGCCACCTTATAAGGTTTGTATATGGCTGTCTATGGGGGACACACTGGCTGTCTATGGGGACTAGGGTGCCCACGTGTCCCGGATTGCCCAGGACTGTCCCCGATTGGAGATTTTTGTCCCGTGTCCCGGCCAGTTCATTCCGGGACAATACAGAAGTCCCGGAATGAAAAAAAAAACCACAGTGACCAGTCCGCTCCGCCAACTCCGCCGCCGCCACCTTATAAAGTTTAACACATCTCTCCCACTCTCACACATGACAGTCTGGTTGCTAGGCTAGGGGCCGCTCCGCATCTAGCAACCAGTGACGTCAGCTGAAGCCTGTCTGAGTGACTGTCTGGCTGTCCTCTTCCAGCCCGGGATGGTTGTATGTATTTCCCTCCCCCGGCTCCTCCCCCTTCCTCCGCGCTCTGCGAATCTCATGCATGCAGCGGCTGAGCAGCTCCCTGGGATGGATCGGCCTGTAATGGAGGACTTGCCTGAGGTGCCGCGCCATCGAGGAGCCAGTCTGCCACAGCATTAAGGTACTGCAGACTGCATGACACTGACAGCATCCCGGCCGTGATGTCCAGACCGAGGGAACCCCAGCCGCCCGTGACCTCACAGCCCTAAGTGACGTGAATCTGATAATCATAATCCTCCTCATCATCATTCCTGGCATGACATCCCACTACCCTATCTCCTGTCATCATACTTCCTACCAATTTACCCCCTGTCATCATTTCTATCCTCACCATAATCCCCCTATGCCTGACATCCTACTACCCCGCCCCCGTGTCATCTTCATCCCCCTGCACCCCACTGCAGCTTCCTACCGCCCCACCCCGTCATCCCGCCTGCACCCCACTGCCAGCTTCCTACCGCCCCACCCCGTCATCCCGCCTGAACCCCACTGCCAGCTTCCTACCGCCCCACCCCGTCTGCCAGCTTCCTACCGCCCCACCCCCGTCATCCCGCCTGCACCCCACTGCCAGCTTCCTACCGCCCCACCCCCGTCATCCCGCCTGCACCCCACTGCCAGCTTCCCAACGCCCCCGTCATCTTCACCCCCCCTGCACATCACTGCCAGCATCCTACCACCCCACTCCTGTGTCATCTTCATCCCCCCTGCCAGCTTCCTACCACCCCACCCCCTGTCGTCATTATTCCCATCACCCCCCTGCAACCCACCTCTGGCATCCTACCACCCTGCCTCCTGTCATCATCATCATCCTCCTATCCCCCTACCCATTATCATTATAGGGAAAATATGATCTCAGCCTCTCACCCCAATGCTGCCACCATCATCCCAAACTGCATCCTGTCATTCAACCAACTGTACCCCAACAGTTGCATCACACCCCAAAATACTGCCCTGCCACCCAGCGAGAGGTAATAATGTGCCGTAACCTCTAGTAACCAATCAGTGAGTGATAATGATAAGCAGTAACCTATAGCAACCAACCAGTGAGCAGTAATAATGTGCAGTAACCTCTATCAACCAATCAATGTGCGGTAATGATGTGCAGTAACATCTAGCAACCAATGGGTGGGCAGAAATGATGTGCAGTACCTCTAGCACCAATCATTGAGTGGCAATATTGTGCAGTAACCTCAAGCAACCAATCAGTGAGCAGTAATGATGTGCACTAACCTCTAACAACCAATCAGTGGGCTTGGAGCAATCAGTGAGTGTGAACCAGACTTTGTGTACATTAAGTTGTTTTTTTAGATAAGTCTATGTGCATGTTTGTTTTTTGGGATGTTGGGGTGGAGAGCGAAATTGCTAGGGGTCTATCGCTTTATTTTTTTCCCCATTATGGGAGTTAGTAGGGCCTCATGTCTAAGATTTGCCTAAGGCCTCATAGAGCCGCCTCTGGCCGGCACCGTGTGTCACTGTCTTCACTCTGCATAGTGTTGGCGCGTAACTGCAGAAGGGACATCAATGCTGGATTGTTTATCCACAGCCGACCGGGAGGAACAGATGCTGCAGGAGACCAGCCACAGTAAGAGAAACGCCGACCTGAGGAGAAGGAGGAGGGGGGGGAGGAGTTCTGAGGATTCTCTGATCTGTGTAGTGAGAGATGATTTTGTCAGTCAGGGCTGGGGCCAGCATAAGACAGAGTGCCCTGTACATGAGGGAGAATAGTGTCCACTCCACATGTCCTCCAGAGTGCTCCTTTACTTTCCCCAGAGTGCCCCCTTAGTACAGTAGTACTAAGCGGGCACTCCGGAGGAGGATAGGATGCAAGGGGGCACCCCGGAGGAGGATAGGATGCAAGGGGGCACCCCGGAGGAGGATAGGATGCAAGGGGGCACCCCGGAGGATGTAAGGGGGCTCTGACTAAGAACCGCCAGAGTGCCCCCTTACATCCTCCAGGGTGCCTCCAGAGTGCCCCCTTACATCCTTCGGAGTGCCCCACCACCAAGGTGGTATAGCAGTGGCTGACAGACTATCAGGAGGTGGTATTTCACTCCTCTTCCTCCTCTCTCCACTAACTACCCCCCGCCATACACTCTGCACTCCTCTCATATACATACTACCCACCGCCATACACTGCACTCCTCTCCTGTACATATTATTCACCACCATACACTCCGCACTCCTCTCCTGCACACGGGCCCGCTGATTTCATGATACACCCCTGCCCCAAAAATATGATTTTTGACCAAAAAAAAAAAAAATGCAGCATTTTGGGGGGGGGGGGGGGGGGTGTCCCTGAATGGCAGTTTGGAAATGTGGTCACCCTAGTGCCATGGTGTGTCTCACCCTGCAGGTGGAGGTAAGCAGGGCTGGCGAGTGCTACACTTTTTGTTAATGCAATACTATGTATAGTTTTGGTATGTTCTATTTTTGATATATGCTGGAGGAATATCTCATAAGGGAACATCTTTGTATGAGTCAAGTAAAGATGCTAGGGGCCATCTGTGCTTCCCCCCCCATTACACGGTTCTGACTGACTAGTCTGCAGCATATGATCAGACTATTGAAAAGCACTAAGGCATGAACAGATGGAGCTGCTGACACTGTTGTCCTGAGCTGAGCCCTGCCTCCCCTCCTCCATAGCAGTGATCAGAGCCCGTCACTCTGCAACCACGCCTCCCGGGCTACAGATTAGGCGACCCGTCAGATCTGGTACCGGAAGTGACGTTCTGCCGAGGCCATCTCAATACACCCTGCACTCATCTGTAGCCAGAAGTGACAAACCACGCCCAGCCCTACGCTCAGACACCGAATAGGTCAGATCTGTCAGCCACACCCCCTTTTCTCCAGCTACAGGAGGACAAGTCTAGACTTGTTCCCTTACTGCCAATACTGATCACTATAGAGGCCTAAATCGCACAACCACCGACTAGACTCCTTCCGTTAGATCACATCAGAGAACGATCATTCCGAGTTCTTTTATAGCAGTGGTCTGCCATAGGGCCTTGAGTGTTTTGTGTCTCTGTCATTGGAACACAACGGATCGCTGCACCCAGCTGTTAGAGGATACAGGGCTGCGATCATTGGTCACACATCGTATGTATGGGGACATTTACAGTCACATCATCATCGTATGAATGAAATCACTTCTACTACAAAAAGAAGAATGAGAATTCTGTACTGCCTAGTCTACAAAACCATCACAATGCTGTTCCCAAGAGCTTGCAGTCTACAGACCTAGAGTCCTTAGTAATACAAAAGAAATCCCATCAGAATGCTGATCCCCTGTTCCCAAGAACCTCCTTACAGAACTCTACATGATGAAGCTGTAGCGCCCATACAAAGCAATGTATAGCAAGTGTACACAATGTCCAGTAATGAGAGGTGTAGATAAATTGGGGGGTCACTCATAGTACACTATACAGAACGCTGATCGTCCAATCAGAGGGCCCGGCTCACCTTCTGTGGGGTGCGGGGAGGTCGGTCTCTTGAGAAGTTCCTGTCCAATCTTGTCCGACGTTCTATAAGAATACTTTCTTCATCTACTACTAGAAATCAGGACGGTAGCCAAATGAAGCTTCCCCCACCCCAAGCAAATGTCCCCTTCCGGAGCCGCCGTACTCAGCTGACTCGGGTGACAGCCCACCGCTGACCTTTATATATGCCGGCACAGGGCCAACCCCCTTCTCTCTGTTATTGGTCCGCACTACCGAGCTATCATTCCAGTATTTCACGGACTTCGGATGACACAGCGCGCCACCTGCTGGCACTTGTGTATACTGTCCTTAGAAAGATGTGCTGATTTAGCCTGGATTCACACCTATCGCATTTTTTAGTGCCTTTTGCAGATTTGCACTACAGTCCATTTAACATGGTTTCCTATGGAACACGCATTGTAGTGCAAATCTGCAAAATGCAAAAAGCACAAAAACTGCATAGGTGTGAATCCAGCCTAAAGCCCCGTACACACGGTCGGACTTTTGGCCATCAAACTTCATTTTGAGCAAGTTGGACCAACAATCCGACCGTGTGTACGCTCCATCGGACAAACTTTTTTTGCTTTTTTCTTGTTTTCATTGGACAAAAGTTGGGTCTGCAAACGGACAAACTTTTGCCCAACAAAAGTCAGATGGAGCAAAGTCCGACCGTGTGTACAGAAAACCATCGAACTTTTGTCCGATGGACAAAACAAATAATGTTAAAATCAACCAGCAATAGCAGAAGTTGACCAAAGGGTGGTGGCAAAGAGCAGAAAAACCACGTGATGTTGCAAAAAGTTTTGGGAAAGTTTGCAGAAAAGTCCTGTGGTGTGTATGCTATGAGTGTTCCCGACCAACTCCGTTCGGACAAAAAAACACGGAAAAGTCCGATAGAAGTCCGACCGTGTGTATGAGGCTTTAGGCTGTCTGGATCCTTCACCCAGGAAAAACACTCTTCTGCCCCCTCCCCCCTTTCCCAACCACTGCGCACCCAGGCCAATTCTGACACTTCGCTCCTACATGTAAAAATCTTCATTTTTTTTGGTTAGAAAATTACATAGAACCCCCAAACATTATATATGTTTTTTTAGCAGTGACTCTAGAGAATACAATGGAGGTCATTGCAACTTTTTATCTCACGCACGGTATGTGTGCTGCAATTTTTCAAATGCCTTATTTTTGGGGGAAAAAAACGGTTTCAGGCTTTATAAAAAAACAAAACGTGAGATATGGGGTCATATCCCTCATCTCTAGGCTGGGAAGCCTAAAATCCCCCCCCAAAAAAATGCATACTATGCATTAAGGTGAAAAAACTTCTAGCAGTCACCGACCCCCCCAGCCCCCCAGCCCCCCCCCCCCCCCCGTTTTACTTACCTGATCCCTGGAATGTTAGCAAGGACACGCAGTCTCTCTGCCCAGGGTTCTCGGCTCTTGATTGTGTGATGGAGTTGATAAAATTATTATTTTATGTCTATGTTGTGTCTCTCTATTATCCACTCAAATATTGGTATTTTCTTTTATCCTTTATTATTTCTTTCTTTCATTATGCTTTGGTGTATTGGTTCTAAGATTTAATGCTCATGTCAGCTGCTCACATGGTTCACAGCCCCATCCTTAGGAATTGTAGAGTAAATAGACCCCCCCCCCCCCCGTTCTGAGGGATATATTTGCAAGGAACAATAGGGACACACACACTAAGATATATTTATACAATAAGAAACTTATTGATGTTCATATTGGGAACCAGAAAGTTTATGTATGCTAGCTAAGAATATAATCAAGAGTATTATCATGTGTGTGTTATAGTAATCTTATAACCAGCCAGCAGTGAGTTTCCTTAAATGACAAAACAGATAAATGAGGAACAGATGTCCTGTCCACTCTTCAACTTGCTCCTTCAATTCCTCCTCCCATCGTGTATTGAAACATGGCGCTGAGCTGAGGAATGAACAGCATGTGGCTTTGACGCGTGGAAGAAGCAGACGTCACAAGAGAAGAACCATATATGGAATGAGCCAATCATATGTACACATTTGTGATGACGATTGCTTATGTCACTTAGTTTATATAAGGGGCTGAGACCCAGAATAAATTCTCTTTGATGAAAAGGTTACACTGATCAGTGTATTCCAGTGTGATTTGTTCCTGCAGGCATGCATGCATGCATATCATCATAAATTTGGACCAGCGGCAGAATAAAGAATAGTATTCTGGTATTGGACCAGAGGCAATCTATTACAATTGGATAGATTGATAGCAGTGCGGCCATTGGCTCCTGCTGCTGTCAATCAAATCCAATGACATGGGCGTCGGGGGGCGGGGCCGAGTCCTGCATTCGGCGGCTATGGATGCCAAATGCTGGACTCGGGAGTGCGCCCGCAAGGTAACCCCCTGGGAGAGCGCTTCTCCTAGGGGTTATCTGATGCAGGGATTAGTCGAGAGAGCCACCATGGGACCCCAGAAGACAGCATCCGGGGCCACTCTGTGCAAAACGAACTGCATAGTGGAGGCAAGTATGACATGTTTGTTATTTAACCACTTGCCCACCTCTGCACGAATATATACGTTGGCAGAATGGCTCGGCTGGGCATATGGACGTACCTGTATGTCCCCTTTAAGAAGCGGCATTGTGGGCGCGTGCACGCGCACGCCGCCGCCACAAGCTCTGTGAGTGTGACCGCGGGTCCCGCGGACTCGATGTCCGCCAGGAGTCCTGCGATCGTCTCACGGAGAGGAAGAATGGGAGTGTCGGGAGTCGGGACACACGTAGCCCAGTCCCCCTACAGTTAGAACACATCCCTAGGACACACTTAACCCCTTCAGCGCCCCCTACTGGTTAACCCCTTCACTGTTCACTTCCAGTGTAATTTTTACAGTAATCAGTGCATTTTTATAGCACTGATCGCTGTATAAATGACAATGATCCCAAAATGGCATCAAAAGTGTCCGATGTGTCCACCATAATGTCGCAGTCATGATAAAGAAAAAAAAAAAAACGCTGATCGCCGCTGTAACGGGTGGGCCCGTGGAACCAAGAAGTTCTTAAAGTATGAGCCAGAAAATAATGGACATTGAGAATATGTCTTGGATTGCTTTAAAATGGGTCTGCAATATTAATCCACCTGGATGCCTGTTGTAATGTTAATGAACCCAGACTAGCTTCCAAAGGCCTTATCATTGTTGTTTGTGATGATGTGGACTGGGGCTGGTAGACCGTCTGACTGCCTATTATGGGATGTTTAAGTGTCTTGCTGTGAGGAAAGGGGGGGGGGGGAATCACTCCAGCAACCCCTCCTGCTAAGACTGTTTACTGAAGGAGAAGTTTGAACACACCTGACCTGTATGCCCATTGTCATTGGACAGTTTAACCCGCCCTGTTCCCCAAGGATGGGAGGGAAGTGTTTTGAAGAGAAATGTGTTACCATGTGCTTGCAATAAAGATTAATTCCCTGTTTTGGAACCTCAACACAGAGCGTTGTCTTGTTTGTGCGGGGAGAATTATTTGTATGGGGTCTTATTCAGCTGGTTGGAGTGTCTGGTAGCTGCTGTGTGTTTAGAAATGGAATATATTTTAACAACGTTAACCCCTGTCGTTACATTGGTGTCAAGCAGAATTGATTCCCACAGCCGGAAGGACAGCTACAAGAGGACACAGGCCAATGGAGGCACAGTATGAACAGCCTGAGAGATTGATGGGTACCTTGCTGATTTTGAACGACAATGTGCCCTACACCGGGTGCCTACAGAGGAATGGGTTACCATTTTGTCTGGGAAATTGTCCGGCCGGGCCAGTGAAGCGTTCAGGGCCATCCCAGACGAGGATATTATGCACTATGGACTGGTAAAAGAAGCACTGTTGGCCATGTATGCTGTCATACCGGAGGCGGTTCCGAGAGACGAGCAAGCAGACTGGAGACTCGTATACCAAGTGGGCATGCTGTCTACACCGCACGGCATCCCACGGGGTCGCTGGATGCCAGGCAGAATTCGGGGAAGAGGTGCTGCAGGTGTTCCTGCTGGAGCACTTCTTTGACAAACTGTCCCTGGAAGTCAGAGAGTGGGTCCGGGACCGAAAACCTTTCACCTTGCCTGAAGCAGCTCGCTTGGCGGACGAATGCACAGACGCCCGCAAACTGGATAACCCTGTGGTCAAGACAACAGCTCGGGTGGATTATCGATCAGTGACACCTCCTCCGGCTATCGCCTACCAACCCCAGTCGTGCCACCCTACAGCACCACCTCCAGCGGCCACTTATTCTCAGCAGCCCAGGTCCAAATCCCAGGGCTACTCAACCCATCAGGTGTTTCGGGTGTAAACAGCTAGGGCACAAAAAGCCAGACTGTCCGTTGAATCCAGCCAGGCAGTCCCAGTCATGGAGACAGCCAGCAAGGGGGAACCCCCACACATCCATGCCTGCGTTGAGGAGGAAGAACATTGGGGCGTCCTGCACGAGGCTGATCCAATACAAGCAGCTAACCGGGACAACCGGCAGCAACACAGGCAGACTGTCTGGGTCAATGGAAAGGTAGCCAATGGCCTACGTGATACTGGTGCCACCATGACCCTACTACAGAAGAACCTCATCCCAGAGAGCCAACATACCGGAGACACTGTAGCCGTAAGAGTAGCGGGAGGCACCGTCTTCCGGCTACCCGTTGCCCGTGTTCACCTGGATTGGGGGGTTGGTTCGGGACACGTGAATGTGGGGGTGATGAAGGATTTGCCAGCGGATGTACTACTGGGGAATGATTTGGCCCCCCTCGTTTCTGCTTACGCCGCGATGGACCCCGCTGAAGCCAACCCAGTGACTACCTGTGCCCAGACCTGGGCTGCTGGAACCGACCCGCTTGCTGCCGAGACCCGGGTAAGACTATCTTCCCCGACATGTACCTTAGATCAGGCACAATATCACAGTCTAAAATTGGAATGTGACAAGTTGGCCAGTGAGAAATCGGAGATGCAACGACACTACGCCATGTATTATGAGATGTCCCATGGCTTGAACATTGAAATGCACAAACAGGCTGAAATTGTTAAAAGGTTAAATGGGATTTGCACCCAGGTTTTACCTTACCTCTCCCAAGAGCATCAGCAACAAGTTTTGGGAGCCATTGAGAGAGCAAAGCAAGTGACTGTTCCAGAACTGAATTCCATTATTCGCCCTACAACCTTACAACTTCACCATCAGCTACTGACCCGGTAAGCAAAAAAGGGATTTTTATAACAGCTTACCTGTAAAATCCTTTTCTTGGAGTACATCACGGGACACAGAGCGACTTAGTCATTACTAATGGGTTATATAGTTTACCTTCAGGTGCTGGCACTGGCAACTTCCAAACCGGAAGTACCCTCCCCTATATAAGCCCCTCCCATCCGGGAGCACCTCAGTTTTGTAGCAAAGCAATAAGTGTCCCAAAAAGAGGGGTGGGAGCTCTGTGTCCCGTGATGTACTCCAAGAAAAGGATTTTACAGGTAAGCTGTTATAAAAATCCCTTTTTCTTTTTCGTACATCACGGGACACAGAGCGACTTAGTCATTACTAATGGGACGTCCCAAAGCAATGCCAAATGAGGGGAGGGATACATAAGCTGGGCGCCATCAGGCATGAGGATCTTTTGCGGCCTGCAACACACTGCGCCCAAAGGCGACATCCTCCTGACTTCTAACGTCTACCTGGTAGAATCTAGTAAACGTGTGTACCGAAGACCATGTTGTGGCCTTACATACTTGAGCCAGGGAGGCCTGGTGATGCACTGCCCATGAAGTTCCAACTGCTCTTGTGGAGTGCGCCCTAACTTTGAACGGAGGCGGTCTCTTTCTCAAGCCATAGGCTTGTATTATGACCTCTCGAATCCACTTGGCTAAAGTAGATTTTGATGCTGCCTGACCCTTTCTAGGGCCTTCTGGCAGAATAAACAAAGTATCCATTCTGCGAATCTGAGCAGTGGCTTTTAGATAAGCTTTAACTGCTCTTACTACATCCAAAGAATGTAATAACTTTTCCTCTACCGAGCTAGGTTTGGGGAAAAAAGAAGGAAGAACCACATCTTGGTTCAAATGAAACCTCGATACCACCTTGGGAAGAAAGGCTGGATGAGGACGTAATACTACTCTGTCCTTATGGACAACCAGATATGGCTCCTTACAGGACAAGGCGGCTAATTCCGATACTCTTTTAGCCGAACAAATGGCTACTAAGAAAATCAATTTCCTGGTGAGAAGAACCAAGGAAATGTGTTGCAATGGTTCAAACGGTTGTTTCTGTAGAACCGACAGAACCAGGTTTAAGTCCCATGGACATATGGGAATACTAACCGGAGGGCTAATACGCATCACTCCTTGTATGAAAGCTTTGACTAGTGAATGCGAAGCCAAGGGCCTTTGAAAAAATATTGACAAGGCCGAAATCTGACCCTTGATAGTACTCAAGGCCAGCTTCCTATCTACAGCCCACTGTAGGAAGTCCAAAATCCTACCTATCACGTACTTACGTGGATGCCATTTCTTGGCCTCACACCACGTAATGTACGCCTTCCAGATCCTATAATAGATCTGCCTGGATACCGGCTTCCTGGCATTGATCATGGTAGATACCACAGAATTAGAGAGCCCTCTCTTTTTCAGAATGTGGGCTTCAATAGCCAGGCCGTCAAACCTAGGGCTGGTAAGGAAGGGTGGTATATCGGTCCTTGCGACAGCAGGTCCGGACGATGTGGGAGGGTCCAAGGACTCCTCACTGACATTTTTACAATCTCCGCGTACCATGCCCTTCGGGGCCACGCTGGAGCCACCAGAATCACTGGTTTCTTTTCTACCCTGATTCTGCGGAGTAATCGCGGTAACAATTGTGGCGGTGGGAATGCATATATCAGCTTGAACTGATCCCAAGGGAACACTAGGGCATCCGAGCCGCAAGCTAGGGGATCCCTTGTGCGAGACACAAATCTGTCCACCTTTGCGTTGAATCTGGATGCTAGCAGATCTACATCCGGTGTTCCCCACCGCTGGCATATTGCCTGGAAAACCTCGGGGTGAAGAGACCATTCCCCCGGGCATAATTGTTGGCGACTTAAAAAGTCCGCTCTCCAATTTTCCACTCCTGGGATGAAAACCGCGGATATGGCTGGGACATATCTTTCTGCCCACTCCAGGATGCAATTTGCTTCCCTCTGGGCTGCACGACTCCTGGTGCCACCCTGGTGATTGATATATGCCACTGCTGTGGCATTGTCTGATTGAATTCTGACATGGGACCCTTGGAGTTTGGATGTCCATGCTACTAGGGCATACCGGGCTGCTCGTATCTCTAAGAGATTGATGGGCAGGGCCTTTTCTGCTTCTGACCACTTGCCCTGGAGAGACCATTGCTCCAGTACTGCCCCCCAGCCTATGAGGCTGGCATCTGTAGTGACCACCTTCCAAGAAACCGGACTGAAGGGTTTCCCTTTTTCCAGATTCTGGGGCACCAACCACCAATGGAGGCTCTTGCGAACGGAAGGGGACAGGGACATTGGTAAGTCTAAAGCCTGAACTTTTTTGTTCCAGGCTGACAGTATGGCCCTTTGCAAATTCCTTGAATGGAATTGACCGTAGGGTACCGCTTCGAATGAAGCCACCATTTTTCCCAGCAGCCTCATGCACAGGCGTATGGATGGTTTTCTTTTTGTACCCACTAAGTGGGTCAAATCTTTTAAAGACGACACCTTCTCTGGAGGTAAGAAAATCTTTCTCTGATTTGAATCCAGCCTTAGCCCTAAGTATTCCAGACTTTTGACTGGTCTTAGAGCTGACTTGTCCCGGTTGATAATCCAACCGTGATATTCCAGATACTTGATTGTCTTGTGAATAGCTACTTCCAGCTTTTCCACTGAGTGGTCTATTAGTAGCAGGTCGTCTAGATATGCCATTATCGTTACACCTTGTGTTCTTAGATTGGCCAATAGTGGGGCCAGAACCTTTGCGAACACTCGTGGTGCTGTGGCCAGACCGAAAGGTAAGGCTCTGAACTGAAAATGGCGCCCTTCTACTGCAAAGCGTAGAAATTTCTGGTGGGCCGGAAAGATGGGAATATGCAGATAAGCATCCCTTATGTCGATCGAGGCTAACCATTCCTGCCCTTGTAGGGCGGTGGCCACCGATCGGATCGACTCCATCCGAAAAGTCCTGATATTTAGGAACTTGTTTAGCCCTTTTAGATTTAATATGGGCCTCCATTTGGTTTGGGGACTGTGAAAAGGTTCGAGTAAAACCCGAATCCGCTTTCTTCCAGGGGAACCTTCATGATTACACCTTGGAGCAATAGTTGTTCTAGTGCCAGAAGGAGGGATCCTCTCTTCTGGGGATCTCTTGGCACGTTTGACCTCATAAATTGGGCAGGAGGAGTGCCTTTTAACTCCAGCTTGTATCCCAGAATTACTGCGGAGAGCACCCATCTGTCTCTGATGGTGTCCCGCCAGGTCTCTGTGAACAACTGAAGCCTTCCCCCCACCCGATTGAGTGGGGGCAACGCTTCATGACTTGGGGGGAGGTTTTGTACCTCTCTTGATCCAGGGCTTCTTGTTACCCTGTGATTGTCCCTGATTTCTGCCCCCTGAATTTGACCGCGGAGGCCGTCGGAACTGCTTCACAGCCGATGTGCCCGGGACTGGAGAAGTAGGCCTCTTAAAAGAAGGACTTCTACTCTTGTTCTTAACCGGTAAGAGTGAACTTTTACCGGCAGAAATTTTCTGGATATATTTGTCCAGATCTTCTCCAAATAAGCGTTCTCCATGAAATGGGAAGCTAACCAGCAGTTTCTTACAGGGAGCTTCAGCAGACCAGTTTTTGAGCCACAGAAGCCTACGCATATGTACTACAGACAGCGTAAAGCGGGAGGCCTGTTGGATTGTATCCTTTATGGCGTCCACCGCAAAACACAAGGCTCTAGGCAGGTCAGCTAGGGCAAGAGCCTGCTGATCTGGTAAGTCCCTTAAGACTTGTTTCAACTGATCTTTCACTGCTTGGCAGACTCCAATCGCTGCTACCGCAGGTTGTGTCACCATGCTTGCTGTAGAGAAAGCAGATTTTAGTAAAGACTCCAATTTTTTATCTATTGGGTCTTTGAACATTGGAACATTATCTACTGGACATGTCAGTGATTTGTTCACAGAAGAGATGGCTGCGTCCACTGTAGGGACCCTCCAATTTTTTATGAACTTATCCTCCATGGGATAGATCACCGGAAATCTCTTGGGGGGAGCAAATATTTTATCAGGATGCTCCCAATCCTGGTAAATAAGCCCTTCTAATAAAGGGTGGATTGGGAAGGAACAGACAGCCTGGGGAGCTTTTAGCGACCCCAGCGAGGAAACCGTAGTGGTTGGTGGTTCCGCCAGAGGCATTTTAAATGCTGATCGGACCATGTTAGTCAGAGACTGAACCCATAATCTTTCAGCCTGAGATGCTGAGAAAGGTTCCTCCATAACTGAATCAACCTCATCCTGATCCCCTTCAGGTAGGTCGATCTCTGTGTGGGGCTGTTCCTCCACTAACAGGCACTCTGAAGGAGGAGACGGAGATCGGACGCGCTTTCCCTGTGACAGGGAAGCAGCGATCAATGCTGTTAATCTCTCTTCCAATCCTCCCAGAGTTGAGGATAAAACCTCCTCTGTTATATATACAGGAGCAGGTGGACTGGGGACAGCCGCAGCACCAGGCACTCCTGCGGGGTTTCTACGGCTACTGACCTCTGAATTCTCAGGGGAGACTGGTGCAGTACAAGCATGCCCAATATCCTCAGAGCCCGATGGAGACCCCTTTGGCTTCCTGGAAGACTTATTTCCGGAGCGTCTGGACGACATATCCTTTAAGCACAAAGCTGAGGTATTCCTGTCGTCATACACCAATTTTGCTGGTAATAGTCTAACACAGTTGCTGCTATATACTAGCTGGTGTCCACTAAAGTGCCTTTCTATGGGGATGCCTGCATCAACCGCCTCTGTGTGCCACTGTTTGTTGCTAGCTCTGTTTGCATCCAGCTGACACTTGTACTGTGTCTTTATACAAGCTGGGACGCCTGCACATGCGCAGAAGCGCCGTGGCGCGCATCGAGCGTCATCCACCCGCCCCGCCCCTTTTTTTTCATAGGAGGCGCGTGCACGCGCCCGCGCGCGCGCCCGTGCGCCATTGGCGCCCTTTTCGAAAATCAAACAGGGACTAGGAGCCAGGGCCCTTTTTGCCGGAGGGCCTGTGCGGTGGATGAGCGCAGCAACAGGGCAGAGGAAGTGGATTCCCACAGAGAAACTTACCAACTGCCTGGATCTTTTGACTTGAGAAAACCAAAGATCCACATGACAAGAAAAATGGACCACAGCGGCCTCTAGTGGTTTAACACAGGTACCGCGGTCCTCTTTTTTTTTTTTTTTTTTTTCTTGACTACTATTAAAATTTTACATTTTCAGTAGTTACAGGCATACACAGATATTAGCGGGAATACCGTTAGGTAACAGACAGACAAATTAGGCTTGGGGGTCCCCCAATAGAACCAAGTTCCTGGGGGCCCCCACTTACCTGTTCCACGCCGCAGGACTCTGTTTGGTCCACAGAAGCCCAAACTTCACCTATCACGGCAGGCATTGTAATTAAACCTTCAGGGACCGGGTTCCCAAGGATTCCACTCCCCTGGACCTGTATAGCACCCTGCACAGACAACATCTTGGTCATGGGTATGACCAGAGCTCTGGATCCCAGGGTCCAGCCCTCCTAAGAGAGGCATTACAGGCAAAACCTTGCTCTTCTGCTGCAAGGCCCGGGTACCGACCGTTTAGCTATGAAGCTTTTTTGGTGGGATCCGGAACAGCTTACTAAGGCCCAAAAGAACCTGTACGCAAGCCCAGTGAAAACACATGTTACTCTTTGGCCAACACCTTAGACACTGGCAAAAAACTGAGGTGCTCCCGGATGGGAGGGGCTTATATAGGGGAGGGTACTTCCGGTTTGGAAGTTGCCAGTGCCAGCACCTGAAGGTAAACTATATAACCCATTAGTAATGATTAAGTCGCTCTGTGTCCCGTGATGTACGAAAAAGAAATGGCAATGCTGATGGGTTGTCCAGGCATTAGAGGAATGGAACTATGGACTAACTTCGGAGTCAACCCGTCTGGGGTCTCCTCCTGTGTTAGTCTCCTGCCGAAAGGGGAGAGATGTAACGGGTGGGCCCGTGGAACCCAGAAGTTCTTAGAAAGTATGAGCCAGAAAATAATGGACATTGAGAATATGTCTTGGATTGCTTTAAAATGGGTCTGTAATATTAATCCACCTGGATGCCTGTTGTAATGTTAATGAACCCAGACTAGCTTCCAAAGGCCTTATCATTGTTGTTTGTGATGATGTGGATTGGAGCTGGTAGACCGTCTGGCTTCCTATTATGGGATGTTTAAGTGTCTTGCTGTGAGGAAAGGGGGTGGGAAATCACTCCAGCAACCTCTCCTGCTAAGACTGTTTACTGAAGGAGAAGTTTGAACACACCTGACCTGTATCCCCATTGTCATTGGACAATTTAACCCGCCCTGTTCCCCAAGGATGGGAGGGAAGTGTTTTGAAGTGAAATGTGTTACCATGAGCGTTGTCTTGTTTGTGCGGATAGAATTATTTGTATGGGGTCTTATTCAGCTGGTTGGAGTGTCTGGTAGCTGCTGTGTGTTTAGGAATGGAATATATTTAAACGACGTTAACCCCTGATGTTACAGCCGCCATAACTAGTAAAAAATGTTTTTTATAAAAATGACATAAAACTATCCCCTATTTTGTAGACGCTATAACTTTTGCACAAACCAATCAATAGCTTATTGTGTTTTTTTTTTACCAAAAATATGTAGAAGAATACAGTAAATGGATGTGACCTGACACACACACACTAATAAAACACATGGCGGCCTCCATCCCCGATTTGGTAGATAGGAGAGAAGGATCCTACACACAGGTCACCCTTTTCCCTGGGAGCTCAGTTACCATCTCTTGGTATGTTTTTTCCTCCCTCTGTTTGGCTTTGTTCCATACACACTCCCCCATGCAGTCCCCTTATGGGAACACATAGATATTTTGCTACACTATTTTTACACTTTTTAATTAATCCATTTTTTTTTTTTTTACACATTTGTTTTAGGAACACCAGGCACTCCTCGTGCACACATAGTATTTGTGATCAAGCTGTGACCACCGTGTTATGCTTTGGGCACTGTTCTCCGTTCTTGGAGGGTTCCCCCGTCTCAACCCAGGGGGAGACATCATACCCGTACCCCCGATTTCCTTGGCAGATACCGGACCTGGCCTTGAGGCTGTACAGTTATGCCGCGTACACACAATAGGAATTTCCGACAACAAATGTTCGATGTGAGCTTTTGGTCGGATATTCCGACCGTGTGTAGGCTCCATCGGACATTTGCTGTCTAAATGTTTGAGAGCTGGTTCTCAATTTTTCCAAAAGTTGTTGTTGGAAATTCCGATCGTGTGTATCCAGTTCCGACGCACAAAAATTCTACGCATGCTCGGAATCAATTTGACGCACGCTCTGAATCATTGTACTTTTCTCGGCTCGTCGTGTTGTACGTCACCGCATTCTTGACGTTAGGAATTTCCTGAGCAACATTTGTGTGACCGTGTGTATGCAAGACAAGTTTGAGCCAACATCCGTCGATTTGTTGTCGGAATGTCCGATCGTGTGTATGCGTCATAAGTTTCTTAATTTGTCTCCACCTTGTTGGAACATAGTCTCTGTCCTCCAATATTCCAAAGGCATTATCATTTACCCCTGTTTATTTTTCTTTCCAGTGTATTACTTTATAACACTCCTGATGAATGGCTGTAATGGCAGGAAATGTGTAGAGTGCCACTAGATGCCAACAGTTACTTGTCTCTATTACATATGTTCTTCAATCGATTTATTTTCTTATGTATGTAGCGGGGTATACCCCTTTAATACTGAGAGACTACATCTCCCAGTACATCTTGCAGCACCCAGGGTGCATTTCCCCGGAGCAGAGACTGCTGGGGCAGACTTTATAAAGGGGAGGTGGAGTTTTATTCGGTCTCTTGGGACACCCCCTCTCCTAGCAAGAGGATCTCTGTGCTGAACTGCTGTGTGCACAAGGCCTGAAGCCTGGGCCTTGTGCTCTGTTCCAAAGAGCCCTCTGCCAGACTAGCTGAACCTGAGAGACATCTTCTCCTCCTTGCTGCAGTATACCAGAAGGACTGAAGGCCTGGATGTCGGTGGATTCCTGTTCGTAGACAAATCGGCGGAGAAAACAGACTTGGACTGTCGGGTGGTGAGAGAGAGCACTTGCTCATAGACAGATACTTTATCTTCACTATTCATTTGGATTACAAAGTTGTTCTTCAAGTGCACCTCCGAAAGATTGCTAGCGAAGATTGTTTACCCTGAACTTCCATTTAGATCAGTCAGGCCTGACTGCATAGGTAGACATTGCTGGGTGTTAGTCTGCCCACGATGGGAAGTAGCTGTAAAAGGGCAGCGTTAGAGTCGCATAGCAATACATTATTGTTCTGGTTATTCTGTTCATCTTAAATACAGTTTATTGCAGGGACCTGCAACTTGTTATACTGTTATTTTATTACTTGCCCATTAGCATCAGTAAAATATCTGGGTCAAGTACATTTGGTGTCAGCTTCAGTTACTTTAATAGGAGTTTTAAAGTATATTGCTGTGCATGCTCGCTATAAGACTGCGTCACCAAGAGTTGCGGTCACGCGGTCTTATCCCACTATTACTAGCTGTGCCACGGGAGGTTAGAGCCGATTGCCAGGGGTTGACAGCGGTGCACTACAGGGCCCAAATCAATACCAGCAGCCCTCTTAACTGAGGGTACCGCTATATGTATATCTGCCATGTCTATTTTTTATTTGTATTGCATACTATGAGCAGCATATTTAGAGTAAGTCTTGTGGCTACCTATCTATTTGATACAAAATATCTGATATGAATTTAAGATTGTAATAAATAATGTACTGTAACTTAAATTTTTATGTTGTTATTCTCTCTTGACATGGCGTTCCCTCATTTAAAGTCCCACAAATCCTTCTTTCCTATCTACCAAATCAGGGATGGAGGCCGCCATGTGTTTTATTAGTGTGTGTCAGGTCACATCCATTTACTGTACACCAAATATTTGGGTGGAAGACACCCGTTTACAGTGACCTGTCACACCTAACATACCTTATCAACTTCTGTTTATCACACTTTTACTGGGCCATAACAGTGTTCAGCAATATTAGATTCATTCACTGTTTCCAATAGATCCGTATGCCATTTATTTCCCTATGTATTATCTTCGACCTACTATCTTTTTCAAGCCATTTCCCAACCCCTTGTCCGGTTCAGCTTGGGCTTGAGGGGGGTCAGGTGCTTTCTCTGGCTCCAGGGTTGCGATGCACAGCAACCCAGCCCCCCCCACCCTTTGGTGGGGGCGAGGCCTGGCCTCCTGCGCATCGGCGTCATGCTTCGACGCCGCATTAGCAGCGTCATTGATGTAAATTTGATGTCTCTTTCCATCCCTGACCACGTACGAGATGGGCGGGGACCCACTGCTGATGGCTCCACCACACGCAGCTGGGAATTCCCTCTCCGCCTCCCTTGTGTAGAGTGGCCAATCAGGCATGACATTGAAGGGGCCATGCCCGGGAATGGGGGTATATAGTAGCCTTGGAGCAGCCGATGGTTCATTTGCTTGACTCAATTACAAGGAACCACACACGGATCCTACACACAGGTCACCCTTTTCTCTGGGAGCTCAGTTACTATCTCTTGGTATGTTTTTTTCCTCCCTCTGTTTGGCTTTGTTCCATACACACTCCCCCATGCAGTCCCCTTATGGGAACACATAGATATTTTACTACACTATTTTTACACTTTTTAATTAATCCATTTTTTGACACATTTGTTTTAGGAAAACTATGCACTCCTCGTGCACACATAGTATTTGTGATCAAGCTGTGACCTCCGTGTTATGCTTTGGGCAGTGTTTTCCGTTCTTGGAGGGTTCCCCCGTCTCAACCCCGAGGGAAGACCTCATGCCCATACCCCCGCTTTCCTTGGCAGATACCGGACCTGGCCTTGAGGCTGTACAGTAAGTTTCCCAATTTGTATCCACCTTGTTGGGACATAGTCTCTGTCCTCCCCTATTCCAAAGGCATCATCATTTACCCCTGTTTATTTTTCTTTCCAGTATATTACTTTATAACACTCCTGATGAATGGCTGTAATGGCAGGAAACGCGTAGAGTGCCACTAGGTGCCAACAGTTACTTGTCCCTATTACATATGTTCTTCAATCAATTTATTTTACCATGTATATCTGCCATGTCTATTTTTTATTTGTATTGCATGCTATGAGCAGCATATTTAGTGCAAGTCTTGTGACTAGGCAAAACAAAAGATCAAGTCTTCTGGACAGCAGCACTCCAATAAAAAGCCTTTATTATGTAAAATCTTCAAAAATCCAAATACAGCACAGCAAGTCACAAAATTCTGGTTAGAGCTGACTAGGGATGAGCTTCGTGTTCGAGTCGAACATACGTTCGACTCGAACATCGGCTGTTCGATCGTTCGACGAAGATCGAACGATTTGGGCCGTTCGCGCCAAATTCGAGTGACGCGAACGGCCCACAATGCACTACGCCATCGCAGTGTCATCCAGGCGCTGTGATTGGCCAAGCATGCACTGTGACCCCGCATGCTTGGCCAATCACAGCGCCGGCAGCGAGGAGAGCAATGATTGGCCACAGGCAGGATGGCTGTGGCCAATTATTGCTGAGGGGGTTTAGTACACGCCCCACACTATAAAAGGCCGCTAGCGCGGCGGCCTTGTGTAGTGTGTTCCGGAGCAGGGAAAGAGAAGCATAGGCAGGGACAGTGTCATTTTTTTTCCTTTACTAATCCTGGATTCCTTGTGTTTAGGGACAAATAAGGATAGGTAGGGAGAGTGTCAGTGACAGTGTGTTATTCTGTGCTAAACCTTGTTTGTAGGGACAGAGAGGTACAGTGAGGGAAAGTGTCAGTGTGCTATTCTGTGCTAATCCTTGTTTGTAGGGACAGAGAGGTACAGTGAGGGAAAGTGTCAGTGTGCTATTCTGTTCTAAACCAATTTTGCTGTTCCATATTTTCAATCCTTGAGTTTAGGGACAGAGAAGGACACTCGTGGAAATTATCAGTGTGCTATTCTGTGCTAAATCTTGTTTGTAGGGAGGGACAGAGTAGGACAGTGAGGGAAAGTTTCAGTGTGCTATTCTGTTCTAAACCAATTTTGCTGTTCCATATTTTCAATCCTTGAGTTTAGGGACAGAGAAGGACACTCGTGGAAATTATCAGTGTGCTATTCTGTGCTAAATCTTGTTTGTAGGGAGGGACAGAGTAGGACAGTGAGGGAAAGTGTCAGTGTGCTATTCTGTTCTAAACCAATTTTGCTGTTCCATATTTCAAATCCTTGAGTTTAGGGACAGAGAAGGACACTCGTGGAAATTATCAGTGTGCTATTCTGTGCTAAATCTTGTTTGTAGGGAGGGACAGAGTAGGACAGTGAGGGAAAGTGTCAGTGTGCTATTCTGTTCTAAACCAATTTTGCTGTTCCATATTTCAAATCCTTGAGTTTAGGGACAGAGAAGGACACTCGTGGAAATTATCAGTGTGCTATTCTGTGCTAAATCTTGTTTGTAGGGAGGGACAGAGTAGGACAGTGAGGGAAAGTGTCAGTGTGCTATTCTGTTCTAAACCAATTTTGCTGTTCCATATTTCAAATCCTTGAGTTTAGGGACAGAGAAGGACACTCGTGGAAATTATCAGTGTGCTATTCTGTGCTAAATCTTGTTTGTAGGGAGGGACAGAGTAGGACAGTGAGGGAAAGTTTCAGTGTGCTATTCTGTTCTAAACCAATTTTGCTGTTCCATATTTTCAATCCTTGAGTTTAGGGACAGAGAAGGACACTCGTGGAAATTATCAGTGTGCTATTCTGTGCTAAATCTTGTTTGTAGGGAGGGACAGAGTAGGACAGTGAGGGAAAGTGTCAGTGTGCTATTCTGTTCTAAACCAATTTTGCCGTTCCATATTTCAAATCCTTGAGTTTAGGGACAGAGAAGGACACTCGTGGAAATTATCAGTGTGCTGTTCTGTGCTAAATCTTGTTTGTAGGGAGTAGTGATGAGCCGAACACCCCCGGGTTCGGTTCGCACCAGAACCCGCGAACGGACCGAAAGTTCGTACGAACATTAGAACCCTATTAAATACAATGGATGCGAACGTTCGAATTCTAAAGTGCTAATTATAACAACTATTATGCATGTTATTGTCCTAAAAAGGGTTTGGGAACCCGGGTTCTGCACCAGGGGACATGTATCAATGCAAAAAGAAGTTTTAAAAACGGTCGTTTTTCGGGAGCAGTCATTTTAATGATGCATAAAGTGAAAAAAAAAATCAAATATTCCTTTAAATATCGTACCTGGGGGGTGTCTAAAGTATGCCTGTGAAGTGCCACGTGTTTCCCGTGTTTAGAACTGTCCCTGCACAAAATGACACTTCTAAAGGAAAAAAAAGCCATTTAAAACTTCTTGCGGCTTTAATGTAATGTCTGGTCCCGGTAATATGGATGAAAATCTTTAAGAAAAATGGCATAGCTACCCCATGACCCCCCCCCCCCCTACCCCAGCCCATTACCAGCCCCTTTGGGTCTTGTATGGATATTAAGGGGAACCCCGCACATAAAATAAAAAAGGCCCTATATACTCTGAACAGCCGTGCTGTGCATACAAGACAGGGACTGTAGGTTTGTTCTTATGTAGAATGTGTTTGTAATTTTGAACAGGTACATTGTTGAAGTGTAGCTCCAGCCCAAAAATCTATTTTTAAACTTTTTGGGAAACATTGGTAAGGGTTATCACCCCTGTAACATTTGTTTTGCTGTCTGTGCCCCTGTTCAGAACATTTCACCTCACTTTCCGTCCCAATGACAACTGTTTTTGAAATGTGGTGTTTTTCTTGAAACAAGGATTGCTGATAAAGCATCAGTACAGAGGAGACACCTTTCTCCCATATTTATTCTTACAGGAGAGAATTTTCCTTCCTAGGGGTAGATTTCCTCTCACTTCCTGTTGTCTTCTTTCGTTTGCAAGTAGGAGTCGTTTGTAAGTTGGATGTTTGAAAGTAGGGACCTGCCGTATATACTCTGCAGAAATAGGCCCCTTAGTTGTTGGTGTTGGCACAACACTGTAAGCACTCACAGTTACTCTTGGTTGGTGCTGGAACGCCCTGCTGTCAACTATTATATCAGGAATTTTAATTACATATAATTGTTGAACAGTGGTAGTAAAAATTGGGGCTTTGATGGTGGTGCTGGTGCCACAACACTGTAAGCCCTGACAGTTACTCTTGGTGGGTGCAGCAATGGGCCCTGCTGTGAATTATTAGATCAAGAATTGTAATTGCATGCCCCTGTTGAACAGGGGCTGAAAAATTGGGCTTTTCGTGGTGGTGGTGGTGGTGGTGGTGTTGCCACAACACTGTAAGCCCTCAGAGTTACTCTTGGTGGGTGCAGGAATGGGCCCTGCTGTGAATTATTAGATCAAGAATTGTAATTACATGCCCCTTTTGAACAGGGGCTGAAAAATTGGGCCTTTCGTGGTGGTGGTGGTGGTGGCGTTGCCACAACACTGTAAGCCCTCAGACTTACTCTTGGTGGGTGCAGGAATGGGCCCTGCTGTGAATTATTACATCAAGAATTGTAATTGCATGCCCCTGTTGAACAGGGGCTGAAAAATTGGGCCTTAGGCACTGGTGGCACAACACTACAACCCCTCACAGATACTGTACTTGGAGCACAGCAATGAGCCCTATGGCAAATTATTGCTAAAAAAATTGTAAGTACACGCCCCTGTAAAACAGGGGCTGAAAAATTGGGCCTTAGCCACTGGTGGCGGCACCCATAAACAAAAATGATCTTCCAAGCTATCATCATCAATCGTATCATTGAGGACTCGGAGGAGGAGGATAGCCAGTCAACATAACAGCACAGGCACTCAGCATCAGCATCAGTCTTGAAGGGACGTGACATGTTAAAATCAATTAGTCTGTTATATCAGCATCAGGTGTGTGGTAGCTGGTGGTGATCCAAGACTGGTTCATCTTGATGAAAGTCAGTCGATCAACCGAGTCGGTGGACAGGCGCACCCTGTGATCCGTGACAAATCCTCCAGCAGCACTGAATGTGCGTTCCGAAAGAACGCTGGATGCAGGACAGGCCAGTAGCTCAATTGCATACTGTGCAAGCTCTGGCCAGTGATCCATCCTCAAGACCCAGTAAGCCAGAGGATTTTCGGTGGGGAAGGTGTCCAAGTCTGACCTTGCCCCTAGATATTCCTGCACCATGTTTATCAGACGCTGGCGATGGTTGCTGGAACCAATCATACTTTGGGGCTGCGGACTAAAGAATTGTCTGAACGCATCGGTCAGACGGCCACCTTCCCCACCGCTCCTTCTTTGACTGGCCGAAGCCTCAGCAACTCGTTGTCCTGGACCAGGAGTTTGTAACCTCCCAGTCTCTGGGAACGCGTTGCACAGACCTTTCTGCAAGGCCTCCCGGAGTTGTCTCATCCTCTGCTCCCTCTGCGACGGTAACATAAGGTCCGCAACCTTACCCTTGTACCGTGGATCAAGGAGAGTGGCCAGCCAGTAATGGTCCCTCTCCTTGATCCGAAGAATACGAGGATCCTTCCGCAGACTTTGCAGGATCAGGGAGGCCATGCAGCGTAGGTTTGCTGAGGCATTCGCTCCGGAGTCCTCTGGGTCACTAAGGACGACATGATCCGCAGTCACCTCCTCCCAGCCACGTACAAGTCCACTGGTTTCTTGGGACTGTAAATCATCCCTAAAAGACTGCTGCTGATGATGCTGAGTGCCAGCCTCCACCTCCATGCTGACACAATCCTCCTCCTCCTCCTCCTCCTCCTCCTCCTCCTCCTCCTCTTCCTGTGCGATGGGTGGGACAGAAGGAACACTGTCTGGGTAAAGGGGGCCTTGAGAGGCAAGGAAGTCCTCCTCTTCCTGCCTCTGTTCTGCCTCAAGTGCCCTGTCCATTATTCCACGCAGCGTGTGCTCCAACAGGTGGACAAGAGGTACAGTGTCACTGATGCATGCACTGTCACTGCTCACCATCCTCGTGGCCTCCTCAAATGGTGCCAGGACAGTGCATGCATCCCTGATCATGCCCCACTGGCGTGGAGAAAAAAAAACAAGCTCCCCTGACCCTGTCCTGGTGCCGTAGTCGCACAGGTACTCATTGATGGCCCTCTGCTGCGTGTGCAGCCGCTGCAGCATGGCCAACGTTGAGTTCCACCTGGTGGGCATGTCACATATAAGGCGGTTCTTGGGCAGGTTCAACTCCTTTTGCAGCTCAGCCAGGCGAGCACTGGCATTATAAGATCTGCGGAAATGCACACAGACTTTCCTGGCCTGCCTCAGGACATCCTGTAAGCCCGGGTACCTGCCCAAGAACCGCTGCACCACCAGGTTAAGGACGTGAGCCACACAGGGCACATGGGTCAGTTGTCCCTGTCGGAGGGCGGAGAGGAGGTTGGTGCCATTGTCGCAAACCACCATTCCTGGCTTAAGCTGGCGTGGCGTCAACCACCTCTCGGCCTGGCCCTGCAGAGCAGACAGGACCTCTGCCCCAGTGTGGCTTCTGTCCCCCAAACACACCAGCGCAAGCACGGCATGGCATCTTTTTGCCTGCGTACTTGCGTAGCCCTGTGAACGGCTACGGAGCACTGCTGGTTCATAGGACAAACCACAGGAAGAGGCCATGGAGGAAGAAGAAGAGGAGGGGGTGGAGGAGAGAGGTGTGTCACAACCAGTAGTAGCATTTTGGAGGCGTGGCGGTGGGACAACCTCCAACACTACTGCACCTTGTCCTGCATCCTTCCCAGCTGCCAAAAGAGTGACCCAATGGGCCGTGAAAGAAAAGTAACGTCCCTGTCCATGCCTGCTGGACCATGAGTCAGCGGTAATATGCACCTTACCGCTGACCGCCCTGTCCAGCGAGGCCAAGACATTGCCTTCCACATGCCGGTAGAGAGCCGGAATAGCCTTCCGTGAGAAAAAGTGGCGTTTGGGAACCTGCCACTGAGGAACCGCACATTGCACAAACTCACGGAAGGGGGCCGAGTCTACCAACTGAAAAGGCAGCAGTTGAAGCGCTAGCAATTTAGCCAAGCTAGCATTCAACCGCTGGGCATGTGGATGGCTGGGAGTGAACTTCTTTCGACGGTCCAGCAGCTGGGGCAGGGAAATTTGCCTGCTAGAATCGGACGTCGGTGTACTGCTAGCAGAGTGGCCGCAAGTACTTGGCTGTGACACACCTAATTCTACACCTTCATTCCTCTCAGTGCATGTTTCAGAGAGGACTGAAGTTATAGTGGGGTTGGAGATCCCAGCTGATGCGGTGCAAGGAGAGGTCCGCTTTGTTCTTTGGTGTGGGTCTTTGAGGTAGGCTTGCCAACGAGCTGCATGGCAGGTCAACATATGTCTGGTCAGGCATGTGGTACCCAAGCGGCTGATGTTTTGGCCACGCGATATACGCTTGAGACATATGTTGCAAACAGCAGCTGTGCGATCTGATGCACTAGCCTCAAAAAAGGCCCACACCAAGGAACTTTTTGAATGACGGGCAGAGGCAGCGCCCTGCACAGGCGGAGCTCTGCGGTGTGATTCCGTCGGTGTACTGCCCTTACGCTGGCCACCAAAGGGCATCCTGTCTCGTTGGAGATGTGCCTCCTCCTCATCCTCCTCCTCCTCTCTCCTATTAGGCACCCACGTGGAGTCAGTGACCTCATCATCCCCTCCCTCCTCATCACTGGAGCCAATCTGGCAGTATGCTGCAGCTGCTGGAACATGACTGCCAGATTGGTGTCCTTCTTGAGCATCCCCTCTGTCTGCTCTCACGCTACTGCCTTCCTGTAGCTGGGTTTCATCATCAGACCCTTCGAAACGCTGGGCATCCTCCTGGAGCATGTACCCAACACTGTGCTCAAACAGTTCGGGGGACTCCTCAGGAGGAGGACATGGTGGGTCTAGGGAAGGAGTGACTGATGATGAGTCTGACATTGATACCAGGGAAGAGGACGCTTTGGCAGCTGCTTTGCCAGTACCCTGAGCCTGGGTGAGAGAGGATGAGGAGGAGGAGGAGGGCTTGGTCATCCACTCTACCAAGTCTTCGGCATGATGTGGCTCAACATGTCCAGCTGCCGAAAAGAAGGACAAGCGTGTCCCATGGCCATGTGCTGATGACAATGCACCGCGTCCACGACCAGCACTGTTGCCCCCAGACACAGAGCCTGCTTGCCCTCTTTTATTGCCTCCTGACTGTCTGCCTCTCCTTGTTTGCCTTCCAGACATTCTAATAGATGGCCTGCAGGGAGATGGGAAAAAAGCAATAAGGGCTACCTTCAGATGTCCTTCTCTGTCCCTTGAAACAAGGACTTGCACAGTGAAAGAAACTGACACTCTCCCTACCTACAGTTTTCTGTCCCTAGAAAAAATGTTTTTTTTAAGCACAATATAGCACAAGGAGAATTCACTCACTGTCCTTCCAGGTCCCTGGAAACAAGGACTTGCACAGTGAAAGAAACTGACACTCTCCCTACCTACAGTTTTCTGTCCCTAGAATTTTTTTTTTTTTTAAGCACACTATAGCACAAGCACAAAACACACTGACACTCTCCCTACCTATCCTTCTCTTTCCCTAAACTAAAGGAATCCAGGTTAAGCAAGAAAGAAATAAAAGTCACTGTCCCTGCCTATGCTGCTCTATCCCTGCTCCGGAACACACTACACTAGGCCGCCGTGCTGGCGGCCTTTTATAGTGTGGGGCGTGTACTAAACACCCTCAGCAATAATTGGCCACAGGCATCCTGCCTGTGGCCAATCATTGCTCTCCTCGCTGCCGGCGCTGTGATTGGCCAAGCATGCGGGGTCACAGTGCATGCTTGGCCAATCACAGCGCCTGGATGACACTGCGATGGCGTAGTGCATTGTGGGCCGTTCGCGTCACTCGAATTTGGCGCAAACGGCCCAAATCGTTCGATCTTCGTCGAACGATCGAACAGCCGATGTTCGAGTCGAACGTATGTTCGACTCGAACACAAAGCTCATCCCTAGTAGGGAGGGACAGAGTAGGACAGTGAGGGAAAGTGTCAGTGTACTATTCTGTTCTAAACCAATTTTGCTGTTCCATATTTCAAATCCTTGAGTTTAGGGACAGAGAAGGACACTCGTGGAAATTATCAGTGTGCTAAATCTTGTTTGTAGGGAGGGACAGAGTAGGACAGTGAGGGAAAGTTTCAGTGTGCTATTCTGTTCTAAACCAATTTTGCTGTTCCATATTTTCAATCCTTGAGTTTAGGGACAGAGAAGGACACTCGTGGAAATTATCAGTGTGCTATTCTGTGCTAAATCTTGTTTGTAGGGAGGGACAGAGTAGGACAGTGAGGGAAAGTGTCAGTGTGCTATTCTGTTCTAAACCAATTTTGCTGTTCCATATTTCAAATCCTAGAGTTTAGGGACAGAGAAGGACACTCGTGGAAATTATCAGTGTGCTATTCTGTGCTAAATCTTGTTTGTAGGGAGGGACAGAGTAGGACAGTGAGGAAAGTTTCAGTGTGCTATTCTGTTCTAAACCAATTTTGCTGTTCCATATTTTCAATCCTTGAGTTTAGGGACAGAGAAGGACACTCGTGGAAATTATCAGTGTGCTATTCTGTGCTAAATCTTGTTTGTAGGGACAGAGAAGGACAGTGAGGGAAACTGTCAGTGTGCTGTTCTGTGCTAAACCAATCTTGCTGAAGCATATTGCAAATCCTTGTGTTTAGGGACAGAGAAGGATAGGCAGGGGACAGTGTCAGTGTCATTGTTGCTAAGCCTCCTGCACAGTTTACACCTGAAGGTAGCCCTTATTGCTCTTTTTCCCATCTCCCTGCAGGCCATCCATTAAAATGTCTGGAAGGCAACCAAGGAGAGGCAGACAGTCAGGAGGCAAAAAAGAGGGCAAGCAGGCTCTGTGTCTGGGGGCAACAGTGCTGGTCGTGGACGCGGTGCATTGTCATCAGCACATGGCCATGGGACACGCTTGTCCTTCTTTTCGGCAGCTGGACATGTTGAGCCACATCATGCCGAAGACTTGGTAGAGTGGATGACCAAGCCCACCTCATCCTCCTCATCCTCGCTCACCCAGGCTCAGGGTACTGGCAAAGCAGCTGCCAAAGCGTCCTCTTCTCTGGTATCATTATCTTCATTAGTCAATCCTACCCTAGACCCACCATGTCCTCCTCCTGAGGAGTCCCCCGAACTGTTTGAGCACAGTGTTGGGTACATGCTCCAGGAGGATGCCCAGCGTTTGGAAGGATCTGATGATGATACCCAGCTAGAGGAAGGCAGCAGCGTGAGAGCAGAGAGAGGGGATGCTCAAGAAGGACACCAATCTGGCAGTCATGCTCCAGCAGCTGCAGCATACTGCCAGATTGGCTCCAGTGATGAGGAGGGAGGGGATGATGAGGTCACTGACTCCACGTGGGTGCCTAATAGGAGAGAGGAGGAGGAGGAGGAGGAGGAGGCACATCTCCAACGAGGCAGGATGCCCTTGAGTGGCCAGCGTATGGGCAGCACACCGACGGAATCACACCGCAGAGCTCCGCCTGTGCAGGGCGCTGCCTCTGCCCGTCATTCAAAAAGTTCTTTGGTGTGGGCCTTTTTTGAGGCGAGTGCATCAGATCGCACAGCTGCTGTTTGCAACATATGTCTCAAGCGTATATCGCGTGGCCAAAACATCAGCCGCTTGGGCACCACATGCTTGATCAGACATATGTTGACCTGCCATGCAGCTCGTTAGCAAGCCTACCTTAAAGACCCACACCAAAGAACAAAGCTGACCTCTTCTTGCACCGCATCAGCTGGGATCTCCAACCCCACTATACCTTCACTCCTCTCTGAAACCTGCTCTGAGAGGAATGAAGGTGTAGAATTAGGTGTGTCACAGGCAAGTACTTGCGGGCACTCTGCTAGCAGTACACCAACGTCCGATTCTAGCAGGCAAATTTCCCTGCCCCAGCTGCTGGACCGTCGAAAGAAGTTCACTCCCAGCCATCCACATGCCCAGCGGTTGAATGCTAGCTTGGCTAAATTGCTAGCGCTTCAACTGCTGCCTTTTCAGTTGGTAGACTCGGCCCCCTTCCGTGAGTTTGTGCAATGTGCGGTTCCTCAGTGGCAGGTTCCCAAACGCCACTTTTTCGCACGGAAGGCGATTCCGGCTCTCTACAAGCATGTGGAAGGCAATGTCTTGGCCTCGCTGGACAGGGCGGTCAGCGGTAAGGTGCATATTACCGCTGACTCATGGTCCAGCAGGCATGGACAGGGACGTTACCTTTCTTTCACGGCCCATTGGGTCACTCTTTTGGCAGCTGGGAAGGATGCAGGACAAGGTGCAGTAGTGTTGGAGGTTGTTCCACCGCCACGCCTCCAAAATGCTACTACTGGTTGTGACACACCTCTCTCCTCCACCCCCTCCTCTTCTTCTTCCTCCATGGCCTCTTCCTGTGGTTTGTCCTCGGAACCAGCGGTGCTCCGTAGGCGTTCAAGGGGCTACGCAAGCAAAAAGATGCCATGCCGTGCTTGCGCTGGTGTGTTTGGGGGACAGGAGCCACACTGGGGCAGAGGTCCTGTCTGCTCTGCAGGGGCAGGCCGAGAGGTGGTTGACGCCACGCCAGCTTAAGCCAGGAATGGTGGTTTGCGACAATGGCACCAACCTCCTCTCCCCCCTCCGACAGGGACAACTGACCCATGTGCCCTGTATGGCTCACGTCCTTAACCTGGTGGTGCAGCGGTTCTTGGGCAGGTACCCGGGCTTACAGGATGTCCTGAGGCAGGCCAGGAAAGTCTGTGTGCATTTCCGCAGATCTTATAATGCCAGTGCTCGCCTGGCTGAGCTGCAAAAGGAGTTGAACCTGCCCAAGAACCGCCTTATATGTGACATGCCCACCAGGTGGAACTCAACGTTGGCCATGCTGCAGCGGCTGCACACGCAGCAGAGGGCCATCAATGAGTACCTGTGCGACTACGGCACCAGGACAGGGTCAGGGGAGCTCGCGTTTTTTTCACCACGCCAGTGGGGCATGATCAGGGATGCATGCACTGTCCTGGCACCATTTGAGGAGGCCACGAGGATGGTGAGCAGTGACAGTGCATGCATCAGTGACACTGTACCTCTTGTCCACCTGTTGGAGCACACGCTGCGTGGAATAATGGACAGGGCACTTGAGGCAGAACAGAGGCAGGAAGAGGAGGACTTCCTTGCCTCTCAAGGCCCCCTTTACCCAGTGTTCCTTCTGTCCCACCCATCACACAGGAAGAGGAGGAGGAGGAGGAGGAGGAGGAGGAGGAGGATTGTGTCAGCATGGAGGTGGAGGCTGGCACTCAGCATCATCAGCAGCAGTCTTTTAGGGATGATTTACAGTCCCAAGAAACCAGTGGACTTGTACGTGGCTGGGAGGAGGTGGCTGCGGATCATGTCGTCCTTAGTGACCCAGAGGACTCCGGACCGAATGCCTCAGCTAACCTACGCTGCATGGCCTCCCTGATCCTGCAAAGTCTGCGGAAGGATCCTCGTATTCTTCGGATCAAGGAGAGGGACCATTACTGGCTGGCCACTCTCCTTGATCCACGGTACAAGGGTAAGGTTGCGGACCTTATCGTACCGTCGCAGAGGGAGCAGAGGATGAGACAACTCCGGGAGGCCTTGTAGAAAGGTCTGTGCAACGCGTTCCCAGAGACTGGGAGGTTACAAACTCCTGGTCCTGGACAACGAGTTGCTGAGGCTTCGGGCAGTCAAAGAAGGAGCGGTGGGGAAGGTGGCCGTCTGACCGATGCGTTCAGACAATTCTTTAGTCCGCAGCCCCAAAGTATGATCGGTTCCAGCAACCATCGCCAGCGTCTGATATACATGGTGCAGGAATACCTAGGGGCAAGGTCAGACTTGGACACCTTCCCCACCGAAAATCCTCTGGCTTACTGGGTCTTGAGGATGGATCACTGGCCAGAGCTTGCACAGTATGCAATTGAGCTACTGGCCGGTCCTGCATCCAGCGTTCTTTCAGAACGCACATTCAGTGCTGCTGGAGGATTTGTCACGGATCACAGGGTGCGCCTGTCCACCGACTCGGTTGATCGACTGACTTTCATCAAGATGAACCAGTCTTGGATCACCACCAGCTACCACACACCAGATGCTGATATAACAGACTAATTGATTTTAAAATGTCACATCCCTTCAAGACTGATGCTGATGCTGAGTGCCTGTGCTGTTATGTTGACTGGCTATCCTCCTCCTCCTCCTCAATGATACGATTAATGATGATAGCTTGGAAGATCATTTTGGTTTATGGGTGACGCCACCAGTGGCTAAGGCCCAATTTTTCAGCCCCTGTTTAACAGGGGCGTGTAATTAAAATTTTTGATGCAATACTTTGCAACAGGCCTCATTGCTGTGCTCCAAGCACAGTATCTGTGAGGGGTTGCAGTGTTGTGCCACCAGTGCCTAAGGCCCAATTTTTCAGCCCCTGTTCAACAGGGGCATGCAATTATAATTATTGATCTAATAATTCACAGCAGGGCCCATTGCTGCACCCACCAAGAGTAACTGTCAGGCCTTACAGTGTTGTGGCACCAGCACCACCATCACCACCACCACCACCACCACCACCACCAAAGGCCCAATTTTTCAGCCCCTATTCAACAGGGGCATGCAATTATAATTATTGATCTAATAATTCACAGCAGGGCCCATTGCTGCGCCCACCAAGAGTAACTGTCAGGCCTTACAGTGTTGTGGCACCAGCACCACCATCAAAGGCCCAATTTTTACTACCACTGATCAACAATTATATGTTATTACAATTCCTGATATAATAGTTGACAGCAGGGCGTTCCAGCACCCACCAAGAGTAACTGTGAGTGCTTACAGTGTTGTGCCAACACCAACACCTAAGGGGCCAATTTCTGCAGAGTATATACGGCAGGTCCCTACTTTCAAACATCCAACTTACAAACGACTACTACTTGTAAACGGAAGAAGACAACAGGAAGTGAGAGGAAATCTACCCCTTGGAAGGAAAATTCTCTCCTGTAAGAATTAATATGGGAGAAAGGTGTCTCCTCTCTACTGATGCTTTATCACCAATCCTTGTTTCAATAAAAACACCACATTTCAAAAACAGTTGTCGTTGGGACGCAAAGTGAGGTGAAATGTTCTGAACAGGGGCACAGACAGCAAAACAAATGTTACAGGGGTGATAACCGTTCCCTATGTTTTACAAAAAGCTAAAAAAAAGGAATTTGGCATGGAGCTACACTTAAACAATGCAGCTGTTCAAACAGATTCTACATAAGAACAAACCTACAGTCCCTGTCTTGTATGCACCGCCTGTATACGGCTGTTCAGAGTATATAGGGCCTTTTTTATTTTGTGTGCGGGGTTCCCCTTAATATCCATACAAGACCCAAAGGGGTAACTATGCCATTTTTCCTAAAGATTTTCATCCATATTACTGGGACCAGACATTGCATTAAAGCCGCAAGCAGTTTTAAATGGCTTTTTTTCCTTTAGAAATGTTATTTTGTGCAGGGACAGTTCTAAACACGGGAAACACGTGGCACTTCACAGGCATACTTTAGACACCCCCCAGGTACAATATTTAAAGGAATATTTGACTTTTTTTTTTTCACTTTATGCATCATTAAAATGACTGCTCCCTGAAAACGTCCGTTTTTAAAACTTCTTTTTGCATTGATACATGTCCCCTGGTGCAGAACCCGGGTTCCCAAACTCTGTTTCGGACAATAACATGGATAATAGTCGTTATAATTAGCACTTTAGAATCCGAACGTTCGCATCCATTGTATTTAATAGGGTTCTAATGTTCGTGCGAACTTTCGGTCCGTTCGCGGGTTCTGGTGCGAACCGAACCCGGGGGTGTTCGGCTCATCACTAGAGCTGACTAGTTTCACACTTTCTTAGTGTTTAAGTGATGATTAAACACTAAGAAAGTGTGAAACTAGTCAGCTCTAACCAGAATTTTGTGACTTCCTTTGCTGTATTTGGATTTTTGAAGATTTTACATAATAAAGGCTTTTTATTGCAGTGCTGCTGTCCAGAAGACTTGATCTTTTGTTTTACCTGAAATTGCATTGCCTGCACCCTTGGCTGTTGGGAGGAGATAGTCACCTGGAGGACGTCTACACCTGAGCGGTTTCTGTTTTTGTAAGTCTTGTGACTACCTATCTATTTGATACAAAATATCTGACATGTATTTAAGATTGTAATAAATCATGTACTGTAACTTCATTTTTATGTTGTTATTGACAAGGCGTTCCCTCGTTTAAAGTCCCACAAATCCTTTCTCCTATCATGTAGAAGAATACGTATCAGCCTAAACTGAGGAAAAAAAATAGTATTTTTATATATTTTTGGGGGATATTTACTATAGCAAAAACGTAAAAAATATTGCCTGCAACATATCGCATGGTACAAAAGGACCAAGCGATCCTGTTGCAGCTGCGGCTTAAAAAAAAGGTGGCTGCACATCTTTGGTGCAATGTGGTGCGATTTGAAGCCCATGCAAAATGAATGAGCTCAAATCGCACCACACTGAGTTTCATGTGAATTGTGCAGAAATGCAGTACGGTTACTACTAAGGTTGAGCGAACCCGAACTGTAAAGTTCGGGTCCGTATTGAACATTTGAGTTTTTGGGTACCGGACTCGAACCCGAACAATTGCGTGTATGTTCGGGTTCAGGTCCGGTGTTCGGCGATGTAATGGCGCATTTAGAAAAGCTTCAGGGGGCAGCCAATCACCTTTTGTTTAACTGGTGTGCCCTTAGAAGCCATCATAGCCATGCCTACTAATGGCATGGCTGTGATTGGCCAGTGCAACATGTGACCCAGCTTCTATATAAGCTAGAGGCACACAGTACAGCACGTCACTCTGCTTTAGACAGGATAGGGAGAGGATCCTGGCTGCTGTTGCTTATTAGGGAGAGATTAAAATACTATGAGTGAAGCCTCGTACACACGAACGAGTTTCTCGGCAAAAACCAGCAAGAAACTTGCTGGCAGAGATTTCTTGCCGAGAAATTCGTTCGTGTGTATGGTTTCTCGTCAAGAAAAGCGACAAGAATCTCGACGAGAAAATAGAGAACCTGCTCTCTATTTTCTCGTCGAGATTCTCGTCAGCCTGTTTCTCGACAAGAAAATTGTGTGTGTGTGTACACTTACCTTTTCGCCGGGAAGCCTGCGCATGCTCGAAATGACTTAGACGCATGCGCGGTAGCTTCCTAGGCATAGGTAGGGTGAACAAAGATGGCGGCGACGGCATCGAATGTGACGAGCGCATGCTCGTCGTATTCGATGACGTCACCGCGTTCGCTCCATTCAAAGAACCGCGGGTTCTTTGTAAGGAGCGTGTGTACACTCGGCCGGGACAAGTTTCTTGTCCAAGAATCTCGTCGAAAAAAACGACATGTTTTTTTCGACGAGAATCTCGGCCGTGTGTACGAGGCATCAGTCCTGATTCTGCAATCTGAGAGAAAAGATAGAGAGACAGTTTAGGGCAAGGTTCCTGTTGGTGCTTTCAGGAATAGAGATTTATATAGGAGTCCAGATTCAGAGATCTAATAACTCAGCGATCTGCATAGGTTTACCTGTTTGTGTTGCAGTGCACAGTCTTCTTACACTGCCATGAGCCCAGTGTCAGAGAAAATTTAACCTTTATCTGCAAGCTCAGTGTACCAGCACTGCATATGTTACCTTGAGAGATACACCGTTTCCATACTGTGGGTGTATTGTGCTCTAGCAAAAAGACCCATTTAGGGCAAAAAAAACCATTTGCAGTGTTTTCTGCATATATGCAAGTGTGAGATTTACAATTTATTTATTTTTCTTGTATTGTGCTATTCCAAAAAAAAATTTTTAGGGCAAAAAATATTTTTTTTTAATAGCATTTTCTGTATTGCTGTAGGTGTGAGATACAGCTTTTACATACTGTGGTTCTGTTGTGTTCTTCCAAAAACACCCATTTAGGGCCACAAAAAATATTTTGCAGTGTTTTCTGCATAACTGGAGGTGTGTGAAATAAACAATTTATATATTTTTCTTCTACTGTGCCATCCTAAAAAAATAATTGTAGGACAAAAACATTTTTTTTTAATAGCATTTTCTGCAGTTCTGTAGCTGTGAGATACAGCGTTTACGTACTGTGGGTGTGTTTTGCTCTTCCAAAAACACCCATTTAGGGCAAGATCCTAAATTTGGAAAATATGAGGAGAACGTCAAAGGGACGTGGTGGCCCCGGTCGTGGTGCTGCTAGTGGAGCTACTGTTGCAGGGAGAGGACGTGGTCGATCTGTGTCAGCTACACGCACAAGTGAAACACCTTCCTCAGGTGCGAGTAGGCGACCGAGCCTGCGGCTGTATTTTGTCGCGCCTAATGAGGCTGTACGAATGTTGAGGCCAGGACAAGTACAGGCAATAGTAGATTGGGTTGCTGACAGTGCCTCCGGTTCCTTCACATTGTCTCCCACCCACTCTTCTAATGAAAGATCAGAGTTGGAACCTGCAGCCCATGTCCATCGGTCTTTCACCTCACCCCCTTGCAAATCAGCCAAGCAGTCTCAGCCCCAAATCATGCAGCAGTCTCTTCTGCTTTTCGATGACTCTGTTAGCAGGGTTTCCCAGGGCCATCCACCTAGCCCTGCCCCAGAAGTGGAAGAGATTGAGTGCACCGATGCCAAACCACTTATGTTTCATGATGAGTACATGGGAGGACCATCGCAGTACGTCTCGGATGATGACAAAACACAGGTGCCAACTGCTGCTGCTTTCGCAATTGTGCAGACAGACAAGGAGGGCAGGGGTGAAGACTGGGTGGAAGATGATGTGGAGGACGATGAGGTCCTTGACCCCACATGGAATCAACGTTATGCAGGTGACCAGTGTAGTTCGGAGGAAGAGGCGGGGGTCGCACAGAGCCACCAGCACAGCAGAAGAGGGAGCAGGGTGCAAAAGCGGAGCGTCCGTCCCCTAGACAGTACGTCTGCTACTGCCCAACGCAGCAAGGGACCGAGCACACCAAAGCCAGGTCCCAAGGAGTTGCCTAGCGTGGCAGTTCTTCAGACAATGTGCTGATGACAATACACGAGTGGTTTGCACGCTGTGCAATCAGAGCCTGAAGCGAGGCATAAACATTCTCAACCTGAGCACAACCTGCATGACCAGGCATCTAAGTGCAAAGCACGAGCTGCAGTGGAGTAGACACCTCCAAAACAAAGAAAGGTCTCTGGTTCCTCCTGCTTCCTCTTCTGCTGCAGTCTCGGCCTCTTCACCCACCCCTGTAGTGACAGTAGCACCTGCCAACCCGCAAACAGAGCATCTGCCAGCAACACTACCACCTGGGTCACCAACCATCTCCACAATGTCCCATGGAAGCGTTCAGTTCTATATCTCCCAAACACTGGAGCGGAAGAGGAAGTACCCCCCTAGCCACCCGCGATCCCTGGCCCTGAATGCCAGCATTTCAAAATTCCTCGCCTTTGAAATGCTGTCATTCCGTCTGGTGGAGACGCAGAGTTTTAAAAGCCTGATGGCATTGGCTGTCCCACAGTACATTGTGCCCAGCCGCCACTACTTTTCCAGGTGAGCCATCCCTTCCCTGCACAACCAAGTGGGGGACAAAATCAGGTGTGCACTGCGCACCGCCATCTGTGGCAAGGTCCACCTAACTATGGATGCGAGGACCAGTAAGCACGGTCAGGGACATTATATCTCCCTAACAGCACACTGGGTAAATGCAGTGGCGGCTGGGCCTGAGGCAGATAGCAGTTTGGCGCAACCGAGGATTGCAGGGCGCTTCAGTTTGCCTCCTGTTGCCAACTCCTCCTACTCCGCTTCCTCATCCTCTACCGCCTCCTCATCCGGTCAGCGTAAAACCTTCACCACCACCAACTTCAGCACAGCCAGGGGTAAACGACAGCAGGCAGTTTTAAAACTTTCCTGTTTGGGGGAAAAACCCCACACCGTGCAGGAGTTCACCACCAATAACTGGGCCTCCATGCGAGACCTGTGTGCCTTGTTGCGCTGTTTCGAGTACTCCACCAACATGGCCAGTGCCAATGATTCCGTTCTCAGCGTTACTATCCCAGTTCTATGCCTCCTTGAAAAAACGCTTCGGCGATGATGGAAGAGGATGTGGCACAGGAGGAGGAGGAGGAGGCGGCGGGATCATTTCAAAGGCTTTCAGGGCAGTCTTTCACAAGTGGCTACGAGGGTGGGTTTCTGCACCAACAAACGCCAGGTACACAATTGTCCGGCAGCAAGGGCACAGTTCTGGAGGATGACGAGGTGGAGGATGAGGAGGAGGAACCATGTTCACAGCAGGGTGGCACCCAGACCAGCTCATGGCCATCACTGGTGCATGGCTGGGGGGGATACAGAGGACACAGACGATACACCTCCCACAGAGGACAGCTTTTCTTTGCCTCTGGGCAGCCTGGCACACATGAGCGATTACATGCTGCAGTGTTTCCGCAATGACCGCCGAGTTGCCCACATTCTAACTGGTGCTGATTACTGGGTGGCCACCCTGCTGGATCCCTGTTACAAGGACAACGTACCGTCCTTAATTCCCTCACTGGAGCGGGATCGTAAGATGCGCGAGTACTAGCGCACGCTGGTAGACGCGCTGCTGGTGGCATTCCCACCTGACAGTACGGTGGAAGCACAAGGCAAAGGCAGAGGAGAAGGAAGAGGTCGCCAACGCAGCCGGGGCACCGCCAGCACCTCAGAAGGCAGGGTTAGCATGGCCGAAATCTGGAAAAGCTTTGTCAGCACGCCACAACAACCAGCACCACCAGCTGAGATGGAACGTCTTAGCAGGAGGCAGCATTTCACCAACATGGTTGAGCAGTATGTGTGCACAGGCCTACACATACTGGATGACGGGTCTGTCCCCTTCAACTTCTGGGTCTCCAAATTGGGCACATGGCCTGAGCTTGGCCTTTATGCCTTGGAGGTGCTGGCCTGCCCTGCAGCCAGTGTATTATCTGAACGTGTATTTAGCACGGCAGGGGGCGTTATCACAGACAAGCGCAGCCGCCTGTCCAGAGCCAATGTGGACAAGCTCACGTTCATTAAAATGAACCAGTCATGGATCCCACAGGACTTGTCCGTACCTTGTGCAGAATAGACATGTATACCGGTGTTCTGACAAAAACTGTCCGGCCATTGGATTGTGTCTGGCCCGTACTGCACAGGCGCAGCGCTTGTGCAGTACGGAGGACAAGGAGATTCACAAAATCTTCGAAGATGAACGGCGCCTGCGCCGTGAGTGCAGGTTCAAGCTCCACCATCCAAGTGGACATACGGTAGCACATAGTAACAGGGCCCCTCACAGGCTCGCTTTGATCGCCTCGCTTGGCTCGGCTTGAACCTCGGATGGTTCGTCTTGTCAGATTTTCGAAATCCCCTTGTCCTACGTACTGAGCAAGCGCAGTACAGGGCGGACACTATCTGACGGGGGACAGAATTCGACACATCACCGGCCTTACCCAGTCATTGTTTTATTTTTGAACCAGTGTTGGCTACCTCGTCCTCCTCCACCGCCGCTTCCACCTACACAGTCACATCCACCTCCACCTCAACCTCCTATTCCATATGGATCTCGTCCTCCTAGGTCAAGATTATAATTTTTATTTTATTTTTTTGTAGTGCACAGATCCTTTCCCCCTTACCTGCCTTTATGTTGTTGGCTCCTCGCAGGAGGGAGAAAGGCACACCGCACTACCAGCCCGTACCCTCCTGTATAAAGAGGTTGAGCGGTGTACTTGACGGGCCGTGTCCACAGCCGGAGTCAAAACTCCTCCAGAGGATGGTTCTCACCTCTACTGTAGGTAGAGGCAAGTCCTTGAATTCCCAGTAAAGTCAATGTCCACACCAGCTGAAACTCCAACTCTGAGTTTATTCTCTCATGGCAAAATAAACTGTACTCGGATAGAAAAAGTTAGAGCAAAGAAACAGGACACCTTAAGGTGTGGAGGAGGTCCAGGCACAAACGTAGCACATTCACTTCACTGCTTAGGTTTCTCAAACCGTTTTAGGCGCACGGTCTCTGTCACAGACCGTGAGGTTGGTCTATGCCACAGGCCCCTGCCACGGACCTGGAGAACTTTGGTCTCTGCCACAGACCAGGGTGTATAAGGCCCCTGCCACGGGCTGGGTGAATAAGGCCTCCGATACAGTCAGGATGACCTTGAGCTTTTCCTTCTAAGAACTAGCCCATATCAAGGGGAAGACATCTCTCCAGGGAGTCAACAGACCCTTCCTTCACCATGCCTCCAGCATCGGGCAATCGGAAGGTTCCTCCCTTCCCTGGAACAGGGTCCCCTACACGAGGCGGCACCCAAAGACTCCTGGACCCTTAGCGGACTCCAGACGAAGGCTCTGGACCCCAGGCTTTACTCCCGCCCCTAGGCCTCCATAACCAGGGCAGCAGGAACTCCAGGATAGTACCTCACCCCGGGCTAAAGGTGCCCGAGATGGAACAGGAACACGTGCACCCAGGCCGAAAGCACCTGGGCGCGGACCCCACTGGACATCAGCCCCCAGGCCGAAGGTGCCTGGGGCTCGGACCCTGATCAGGAGGCGTCTGCCCCTTTTTATATCCTCTTCCGGCATGCACAGCAGGTTCCCTGCCCCGCTGTACTACTGCCAAGAGGGGACACAAAAGGCACAGCACTGTATCGGCAGTTCAACCCTAGCCTACCATGGCAGCGCCACCTGTAGGCCGCAGGGAACTGCACACCAATACTGTCCCCCCAGGACGGACAAAATGGTCCATGAATCCTACAGAATTAGGGTGTTTGAGCCTATTTACCACTCAAACACTTCCCTTAAATTTAGCACCCCGCTACATTTTTATTTCAAAGTATTTTATTTTCCCACTAGCTTATCCATTAAATTGAATAATTTTTTACAGAAAGGGCGTATTCTGGGGCATTCCCACCATATGTGTGGCATCGTACCGTTGAGTTTCTGAGGTTCTTAATGACTTCCTGTACCTCATCTGCTGAAAAGGGGGCCTCCAGCATATTATTTTTATTTTTTATGTTATTTTAAGTTATTTCCCTATCCACATTTGCACTTCCCATGCTCTTAACAACATTTTGCTGCAATTTGCAGCCCTCTAGCCCTTTCCATTACTTTTTTAGAGCCTTTTTAGTCCTCAGAAGTTCGGGTCCCCATTGACTTCAATGGGGTTCGGGTTCGGGGTCAAGTTCGGGTCAAGTTCGGTCCCGAACTCAAACTTTTTTCCGAAGTTCGGCCGAACACGTCGAACCCGAATATCTAGGTGTCCTCTCAACTCTAGTTACTACGCGACTCACAAGTGGTTCATAGTGTGAGCCGAGGCTAAAACTAAAAAAAAAGTTATACTTTAAGGCCCCGTTCACACCTATGCGAATTGGTTGTGGCTTTCACCGCATCCAATCCGCATAACATTAAAAAATACATTCTTTTCAATGAGGCTGGTTCACATATGTGCGATGCATTCGCACTGCGCATTACCGAAAAACCGTGTGCGTTCTCTAGACCTTGCGGTGCGGCTCAGGTGCGAATTCAGGTTCATTATCTTCTATGGCCACGCATCTGAATCGCAGATGTGTTGCGGTGTGAACAGAATTTTTCTCCCCTCCTCCTCCACCTCCCCCTTTTCAAACTTCCTCCCCTGTCTGTTTCCTGCTGCTGAGGTGAGGAGCCATGTCGAAAAAAACGGAGCCAAAAAGTGACTGCCAAGGTGAAGGAGTCTGTGGATTGTGAGGAGCTGATCTTCCTTGTCAGGGAGAATCCACTGCTCTATGACACCCGGCATCCTAAATATAAGGACAACTTGCTGAAAAAGCGGACATGGGTTGAAATTGCCTGAACCCTCTTGCCAGAGTGGAGCATGTGCTCATCCCAAGTTCAGACTGACAAAGGTAAGTTAATTTATCTTATTCTCTATCTGTAGATTACTTGGGTACAAATCCATACCAGGCCCTTATCCAAGCATGCAGCCTGTCATGGCATGTTAAGTGTGCTTTAGGGCCCTCCCCCCTGACCTATACAATGCCCCATGCTTTCAACATAAGCATGGTGTTTGTGTCTCCCTACCAATGCATCTTGTCCCCATGTTGATGACCAGGGCCTCATTCCCACATCCTTGCTCATTGTTTTTAGGTGTCTGCGTGCATTTTTGTTTTACAAATCTGCAAACTAACTTTAACAAGGTTGTTCCCAGCTCCTTGGAGGAGTGTCTATATTTTTTAGTCAGCCCCTTTTAACGCTATGACCCATGATGGCCATACAAAGACGTCATAATGACAAGTGATTGTTTAACTTTGCCTAACCCCTTGATTTTGTGTACAAAGACCCTCACCCGAGCACATATAACGGCGTCACACTGCGACGTATGAGGACATCAATTAAGCTAACAAATCACGTTAAACTTAGTTTAGGATTCACAAATATTACAATACACAAATGTCCTACAATAATTTTTATTTATTCTTCATAAAAATTACACACAGTGACATTTTTTTTATGTAGCGCTACCCCCAGTTAAGAGAGCCTCTGGATTTGTTTCGGGCCCTGTGTACAGCACCGCCAACCCCCGGCAATCTACTCGACCCACTCTGGCACAGCTAGTCTAGGGATTGTTCTCGTATCACAATCTAACAGTATATGCACACAATCTATCTGTATTGCAAGGGTAACCTCTTTGCATGAAGATAACACACTGATAGCAAGTGATAAATTATAACGTTTCTTTACTTTGGATAAAAGGCACAAGGTTAACACATAACACATATATGTCGGCAGAGCCCTGCAGACAGAAAGTATAATACAGGCGATTACCCGCCAAGTGCAGCTATCTCTATCTATGCGCCCTTATGGCCACTCCCTGATGCACCTGCGACCTGTCCCACTCCTTCCTCAACAGGCGAGCTTCCTTGAAGGGTGACGTAGGAGTCTATTCGGATCCTGATTCTCCAGGGCCTCTAGAACCAATCTCCCCATGGGGTCTTCCAATTGGTCAGATCTCAACCCCTTTTTGGACAGTTTTGGCAAGTTATCTTCCCCCAGTTGGGTTACCCCACAGTACTGTTTGGGAACTCCTACTATGGTAACCCCTATTTCTTCTGCTCTTGAGCCGCCACTGGCTTGGAGTTCAGCCCCTTGACAGAGGGCCCGCACCCCGTCGGGTGCCACTTGTGTCCAATCTTCTGTACTGCAGGTGGGGACATGAGATCTTCTAGACAAGGCATCTGCATCTCGATTTCCAGCCCCAGGCCTGTACTTTAGGCTGAAATTGAAGGTAGACAGTGCCGGCAGCCATCTATGTCCTGTGGCATCCAGCTTTGCTGTGGTGAAAAGATAGGTGAGGGGGTTGTTGTCGGTTTTCACAGAGAATTCTGCCCCATACAGATAGTCTCTGAGTTTGTCAACTACCGCCCACTTAAGGACCAGGAACTCCAACTTATGGGTCAGACTTCTGCTCACATATGCAACGGGTCTCAGTTGCCCTTCATGCTCCTGGTAGAGCACTCCTCCCAAGCCATCATGACTGGCATCTACGTGAAGTTCATAAGGCTTCTTTGGGTCTGCGTAGGCCAGGACAGGGGCAGTGGTTAAGTTTTTTCTTCAACATCTGAAAGGCATCTTCACATTTCTCGTTCCACTGGTCCTTGACTGATTCCCCTGGCTTCCTGGGGCCCGAGTCATCCTCTTCCCCCTCCGTCTTGAGCAGCTCATTCAGAGGCCTGGCTATCCGAGCAAACCCCTCCACGAACCTCCTATAATAGGAACAGAACCCCAAGAAGGATCTGAGTTCTGTCACAGTGGTGGGCCTTGGCCAGGAGGTGACTGCCTCCAACTTCTCGGGGTCTGTGGCTACCCCATCCTCGGACACTATGTGTCCCAGATAGTTGACTGATGACTGATAGAACTGGCATTTTTCAGGTGAGAGCTTGAGTCCTTCCTCACGTAGTCTTCTCAAAACTTTCTCCAGCCTCTCTTCATGTTCTTCCAAGGTTCTCCCGAAGACAATGATGTCATCTAAGTATACAAGGACTTCGATGAGGTTCATGTCTCCCACAGTCTTCTCCATGAGACGTTGGAAGGTGGCTGGGGCTCCAGACAGACCTTGGGGCATCCAGCCAAATTCAAAGAACCCTCCTGGGGTTATGAAAGCCGTATTCTCTTTGTCTTCTGGATGCCTAGGGATTTGATAGTACCCGCTCTTGAGGTCCATAACACTGAACCACTTGGCTCCAGACAAGCTCTGTAGGGCATCCTGTAGTCTATGCACAGCCTCAATGACCCATTCTTCTTTCTGACTACCACTATCCGGGAGGCATAGGGGCTTCTAGATTCTCGAATCACACCGGTTCGCTTGAGCTCGGCAAGCTGTTCCCTCAAGTTCTCGAGGTCTGCTAACGGAACTCGCCTGACTCTCTTCCTGAAAGGCTTGTCTTCCTGGAGGCGGATTCGATGGGTGGCACTCCTTGCACACCCCACATCGAACTCATCTTGGGAGAAGATCTTTTTCCACCTGGTCAACTGGGCCCTGGCTCTCTCTTTCCAAGCCCTGGGCAGGTTTGGGTTCTCCATTCTCCCACACAGTGCTTTCTCCATCTGTCTTCTCCACATCCGACAAAGCAACTGGGGTAGCAGGGCTCACCTGGCCCAGCAACATCCTGGCTGGTATCTCCATGGGGCCATCCGTAGTATTCCTGACACTCACAGGTACCTTACAGTGGGCCTTCTTCAGGGCCCTCAATGGGACCACTTCTGGGACTACTTCTAAGCCCGAATGTTCTCCCCTTGGGTCGGGTTCCAACATAACAAAGGGCCCAGGCTGCTCCCAAGTGAGTTTCACAGTGGCTTTTAAACAGGCTACTTCACCGGGCTGCAGCACTATTCCTCTCCTTCCCAGTTTCCAGACCTTCCCTACCCCCTCTTCTGGGGCCTTCTGTTCTAAGATCAGTCGCTGGTAGGCTGTCTTCAACATTGGGTGGATCTCAGTGACTGTGGGGTCTTTTCCTTTTGTTAGAGGGGCCAAGAGTCTTTGGACCAGATCCGTGTTGGTCCCTATTATTAGGGAACTCTTGTTAGCTCCAGGCGGTCGGGGGCATACCACAGCCAAGGTATCGAACACTTCGGCCTTCCCGGCTATGGATGGGTCAAAAGTCAGTTTTATAGGCAGATAGCCATCATAGGGGAAACTCTCTGTCCCAATTTCCCATATCTCCAGCTCTTCAATCTTCTGGATGGGTAGGTGACTTGGATGCTTGTCATAAAAGTCCCGGTACAACGGGGTCACTTGTGCCCCAGTATCCAATATAGCTCTTGTGTAGACTCCCTCCACTTGGACAGGTACTATCGGGGAGGGACCTACCAGCTTCTCTGGATATCGCTTTCGAAGGGGTCTCTTTCCTTGGATCTTTGCCTTTTCCCTTTTGGACTTTCTTTCTTCCATTTCTCTTTGGACTTAAGTCTCTCTTGGGCCTGGTATGCATTGATCTCCCTCCTTTTTTAATGGGTGTAACTACCCGCTGAGGTACATTACTCTCTTTCTTTGGTGTATGTTCCCACTGAGGAACCTTGCGTTTCTTCTGAGGGGTCTTGTCCACTCTTTTTATGTGCTTCTCATTTAGTTTGGAGCTCACTGGAGATGATGGGCACCCGGTTGACTCCTTCACTGGGGCCCTCTGAAGTTTTCCGCCAGCTTGCGGTTATTCCGTTTTTTTTTTCTTGGGACTGGAACACACTTTGTCTGCATGGCCAACCCCTCCGCAGTTGAAAAAAGTCATGTCCCCCCAATCTTGTAGGGATGTGGGCGCTGAGGTGTTTGGGAACAGTTCCTTCCTTGGTCCTTCCCTCTCTGGTATCCCTGGATCCTTTTCCATCAGAGAGGTCAGTATCTCCAATACCTGGGACATCTGTGACTTCAAGGTATCCACCTCTGAGTCTCTTTCCAGGGTCATGGCGGTCCTGACCATCACCGGAGGAGGATTAACTGACTCAACTGGTTGGTTCCTCTTCTTCTCCTCAAGCATAGCTTCTTCCTCTCTGACCACTCGGATCAAGTCAGGGTACTCCAGGCTCTTCCCGTCCTGTCTTGTGCGTAGCGCCAATGCGATGGGGTCCAAGGGCTGAGATCCTCTCATTACCTGCTGAACACGGGCCTCATCCACCTTCCGCGGGTCGATCCCCTTCTTCAGGATCATCTTATGCAGGATCTTATCCAGGCGCCTCATGAACTCTGACAGTTTCTCTCCTGTCTTTTGGTAGCAGTGCTCCAGCTGGTAAGTGAGCTCAGTGATTTTCTCTGTTCCACCGAACACATTCTGTAGAATGTCCAGATAATCCTGCGCATCAGTCTGTCTTGCTCATCTTGAGGTTGCGTATGGCCTCTAGAGCAGGCCCCTTCAAGCTCTCAGCGATTCTCTGCTTCTTTCTGTGGTCTGGGACTTCCCATTCCTCTAAGGCCTGAGTGGCACCGTCTAACGACTCCTCAAACCCCTCTTCACCCGAAGGTACAGGTTTCCTTCCAGAGAATATTCTGAGTTTCCTGTATCCCGACATTTGGTAGTCTGTAGGATCTTTCTTACACTGGGCTACAATCTCCCCCAGGACCGTGCACAGCTCTGCGCTGAGGGTGGCCGGTGGTGACCCGGGACTCTCTTTAGCCTTCCGGTTTTCTGCTTTTGGGGACGGTGGTGGAGATATCTGTGGAGATGATGGTTTAGGTGTCTGAACCCATCCTCCTGGTATGAGTGGCAGCGCATGTATTAAGCTATAGGTCTGATCATCCATTGCTTTTATACTTGGACCCTTAAAATGTTCTGGGATTTCCTTCATCCAAGCTATTAGTGCGTGGGTCAGTGAGGCATTCATCCTGACATCCATCACCCATACCTTCTGTTGCGGGGACAGTGAGGTTACTAACCGCTTCACCGCTTCTTCTTGCCAGGTCCCTGGGAGTTCTAGGACTACTGCCGCGGCTGAATCTGTGTAGGCCGCCTTGCACCACTGTTCTACTTCCAGTGGGTCTATGCTGGTACTTTTGGCGCGTTACTTGCTGTAACAGGATCCCGGACTCAAGAGCCCCCACGTGTAGCGCTACCCCCAGTTAAGAGAGCCGCTGGATTTGTTTCGGGCCCTGTGTACAGCACCGCCAACCCCCAGCAATCTACTCGACCCACTCTGGCACAGCTAGTCTAGGGATTGTTCTCGTATCACAATCTAACAGTATATGCACACAATCTATCTGTATTGCAAGGGTAACCTCTTTGCATGAAGATAACACACTGATAGCAAGTGATAAAATATAACGTTTCTTTACTTTGGATAAAAGGCACAAGGTTAACACATAACACATATATGTCGGCAGAGCCCTGCGGACAGAAAGTATAATACAGGCGATTACCTGCCAAGTGCAGCTATCTCTATCTATGCGCCCTTATGGCGCAGCAACAAAAGTTCTACCTACGGATCAGGCCTGACCCAGCTTTAGACTCAGTCTCTGGAAGATCAATTTCTTTGCATGCAACTTGACTGGTGGTGCACAACAGGAACAGTAATTTGTAATCCAAAGGGTAGGAAAATTAAAAGGGAGAATGAACCACTCACAGGAGACTACTCAACTCAGTTCCGCCACTAGTCTCCTGTGGGACAGTAAATAGAACCTGGAGGGCCAAGGCAGTCTCTAGGTCTAAAGTACAGTTTATATGAATGAGCAGGTGCTCGCTCACCACTCTGGACGCGATCCCAGTCCGGGACTTCCACCTACTGTGTCTCCGCACACCGTGTCCGCAACGGCCGGGTCCCCGGTCCAACTGATGTCCAAACTCGACAAGTCAGGTGCCACCCAGGCTCTGCAGTGGGGTGGAAGACTCTCTGGAAGTTTGTGCAAGGCCCCTGGCTTCAGGCCCTGCACTGCAGCAGATCCGCACAGGAAGACCTGTTGATTGCAGCGCGGTGTCCCAAAGAGGCCGAGCTCTGCCTCGCCCTCTTCTTATATAGCCCCTCCCATGAGTCCCTGCGGTGGCTAAATGCACCCTGGGTGCCGAACGGGGTTCCGGGGTAACGTAGTCCCGGGGCCTTAAAGGAGACCCCGCTACATTTACATATGTTCTTTTTTGATTTTGTAAAGTGCCAGATATTGTTTGAGTTAAACGCAAAAAAAAGGTAACCTGAAAATGAACTCAAATCTATCTGCCAAGTTACCTCACCAGCTGGCGTCAAAAAGTAATTTAGAAATTGGTCTCGATCCTTTGAGCATGGGGAGCGGGCTGGTAAACTTCTGGCATATATGGTGCACTGCGAGGAGAGACCGCCGGTGGTGATATCACTTCGCTCCCCTGGAGGTGTGTTGATTACAGACCCTAGAAGCGTAACGTCACAATTGCGAGACTTTTTCGCCTCCCTGTACGCCACATGGGCCCCGGAGGACACATCCGCAATGGATCTGTTTCTCTCAGACTTACCTATGCCCAGACTGACTGAAGACCACGTAGGGGAGCTGGACGCACCGCTGACGGCGGACGGGATTTCTGAGGCTATAGCGGAGCTCCCTGGCTCCAAGGCCCCGGGTTCGGATGGCCTGCCAGCAGAATTATACTCCACCTATGCGGACCTCCTGGTTCCTAGACTGTTGTCACTCTACAACTCCATCTTTGAGACCTCCGAGCTCCCAGCGACTATGCGTGAAGCCACCATAGTGCTGATCCCCAAGCCGGGCAAGGACCCACATCTTCCTGAGTCATACCGTCCCATCTCCCTGTTGCAGGTGGATGTCAAGATCCTTGCAAAAGTGCTTGCCATCCGCCTAAACAAAGTTATACTTTCCCTAATCCATGGGGACCAGACAGGCTTCATGCCGGGTAAAAATACGTCCTTCAACTTACGTCGCCTATTTATGAACCTTCAGACTACGCACAATACCACGGGATCTAGAATAATAGTAGCCTTGGATACGGCTAAGGCCTTCGACTCCGTCGAGTGGGGGTATCTATGGACATGCCTGGGAAAATTTGGTCTAGGCCCAAACTTTGTAAAGTGGGTGCAACTCCTATACCAAGCCCCGGTGGCGCGGGTAGTGGCTAATGGGTGGTCCTCGGAGCGTTTTCAGCTCTTCAGAGGCACCAGGCAGGGATGTCCTCTGTCGCCACTGCTATATGCGCTGGCGGCGGAACCACTGGCAATCGCTATACGCACCCATCCTGGGATAGTGGGGCTCAGTAAGGGGGGCGTGACAGAAACCATCAGCACTTATGCTGACGATACCCTCTTATATTTGGACGACTCAATGAATTCTCTCCCGACAGCTCTGAACCTGATAGATCAGTTTGGCGTGTTCTCAGGACTTCGCATTAACTGGGATAAATCCCAAATACTACCTTTGGACAGCTTCCCGCCACCCACAGACAGAGCCCTGCTCCCCCTTCAGAGAGTAGACGCTATCAAATACCTAGGTATACAGACCATCCGAGACCCGGCAGACTATATCCAGCTCAATATAGTTCCTATTTACAACATGCTAAAACACAAGACTCAGATCTGGGCGAGACTCCCCTTGGGAGTGATGGGCCGGATAAACCTGGTAAAGATGGTACTTCTACCCAAAATCCTCTATATACTATGGCATACTCCTATCTACCTGATACTCAGACACTTTAAACAGATGGAATCACTGCTGAAGTCGTTTGTTTGGGGTAGAAGTAGACACAAACTCCCCTGGCAGAGGCTTAAAAATCCCACCGATCTAGCTGGTGCAGCCCTCCTGGACTTTAATCTTTACTACCTGGCAGCCCAATTGTCACAACTATTTCATATAGACAAGTCGGATATGGGGAGGTTCCTCTGCTTGCTATGTCCAGGGTGGGCCCAGATTCAGGGAGACCCTATGACGATTATCGCAGGCGGGGGGGGGGGGGGACATTCAAGGCCCTACTGAACGCAAATCCCTGATTTACCACTATAGAAAGATATGGGATATAGCCTCCACTAGGCTTAACATACCTACAATAAATGACTACACTCCCCTGTGGCATAATGTGGCCTTGTCGGAGTTTCTCTCCATTCCTGACTGTGAACTCTGGAGCTCTAGGGGGATACTCTACCTGAAACATATAGTGCACAATGGGTCGCTCAAAACCTTCAATGGGCTCAAAACTGAGTTTGATCTCCCAAACCACATGTCGTTTAGATATCTACAGCTCCGCCACGCCTATCGTGCGCAATTCTGGCCGGCTGCTACACCCATGACTGGTAACCCACTGATGGCGGCAGTGAAATGTCCGGACCCTAAAAGGTTGATCTCGCAATTTTACTGTATGCTTACACTCCTGCAGGCGACTGTTTCTGCCTACGCGGTAATGGCCAGGTGGGAGGAGGACCTGGGACCTGTGGGGGACGACGAGTGGAGTGATGCTCTGGACACCTGCAAGTTAGTTTCCCCTAAACTGTCAGATCGCCTAACACAAATTTTTGTAGCCAATAGGGCATACCTCACTCCGCTCGTGGTCTCCAGATATAGGCCGGAGCGGTCCGGTATGTGCCCCATGTGTGGCCTGGCCCCGGGCACCTTTTTCCATCTTCTCTGGCGCTGCCCCAAAATACAGGCATACTGGTCACAGGTTGTCAAGTTCCTACATGATGTCATGGGATCACCTGTCACGTTGGAACCTAAATTATGCCTATTGGGGATTTTCCCTGATCCGGACCTAAATAAATTCACGCAAATATTTCTCCATGAAACATTGTTCTCCGCAAGGAAGGTTATTGCTAGGGTGTGGATGAGGGCTGAACCTAGGGCTGGGCGATTTTCCCCCCAAAAAAAATCTGCGATTTTTTTATAAAAAACTCGATTTACGATTCGATTCGATTTTTTTTTAAATTATATTAATTAAAGTGCATCAACAAACAAAATTGCAAAGGCAAACCCTTTCTCTAACTGCAAAGTCAGTGTGCAACAAACACACAATATATTCCAGCGCTCATGGAACATACATTATTAACTATTGAAAACTCTTGAAACTCTGTGTGTGATTCCTTCTGTCCCAGCCTTGCTGTGATCCTGGCTCTGCATCCTTTTGGGTTGGAGGGCCCTCCACACGCTGGTCTGCCTGTTGTCCATCATTCAAGGTACTGTGCTCACACGGAGATCATGCCACAGGCTTTGTTTTGACTTTTTTAACCCCTCCTTGCTCCACGGATGTCACTGCAAGTTTAACAAGTTTGTCACCACTGGCAACTGGAGAGTTAAGATTAATTTGCCCTCTGCACATTTGGGATTGGATCCCTCTCTTTATTGTAATTAATAAATAGACTTAGCTTTTTTTATCAATTCTTCAAGAGTTTTCAATAGTTAATAATGTATGTTCCATGAGCGCTGGATTATATTGTGTGCATGTTGTGTATTTTGTACTTCTGGGTACGGATTTTTTCTTGCTGCGCTGGATCCTGTTTTTTCCCCCTTTTGGATACTTTGTACTTCCCAAAATATTTGGGATTTTTTTCTTATTATTATTATCATCCATTATATTTTTTTCTTTATCCACCAATTTAGCGCTTGTGACCTTTTGTTGTTTTTTGCAGTGTGCAACAAAGATTGTTAAACATCCAAATTATTAATACTGTATTTGGATTTAGCTAATAAAACAACAAAAAATCCTGAGGTTACTCTTAGTTGAATTGAACTGTGTCCATGCCTCACTGTGTCCATGCCTCACTGTGTCCAATGCCTCACTGTGTCCAATGCCTCACTGTGTCCAATGCCTCACTGTGTCCAATGCCTCACTGTGTCCAATGCCTCACTGTGTCCAATGCCTCACTGTGCCCAATGCTTCACTGTGCCCATGCTTCAATCACTGTGCCCGTGCCTCACTGTGCCTGTGTCTCACTGTGCCCATACCTGATGCAGATTTTCATGGTATACGGATTTTACTGCTACACCGGTGGCCATTCCAGTATTCAAAAGCCGCGCCTCCTTCTCGTCTGTGATAGGCGGAACACTCAATTTCCCAGCATTCAGTGTTCCGCCTATCATGGTCATCCTCATAACACAGACGAGGATGGGAGGATGTCCGTGATAGGCTGAATACTGCCTGCTGTGAAATTGAGTGTTCCGCCTATCACAGACGACGAGGACTCGGGAGGCGCGGCTTTTGAACACTGCAATGGCCGCCGTCTGTCTGCATGACACGCTGATCAGGTAGGCAGACGGCGGCTGCAGCGAGTAGATGTAATTGGGGTAACGCTGCTCAGTGCCATTCCGGATACGCCCCCTGCAGTCCTGCTACGGAAACTTTGAAGGGAAGGAAAAAAAAAAAAAAAAAAAAAAAAATCTAAAAAAATAGATTTTCTTCAAAACTGAATCGATTTGAGCTCAAAACTCGATTCAAGATTAAAATCGATTTTTTTTCCCAGCCCTAGCTGAACCACCGAAGCTTTCGCATTGGATGGCGGAGGTCAATGCTACTCTTCCTTATAAAAAACTGGTATACTCTCATAGAGGCTGCCCCGCAAAATACGAACAAATTTGGGATAGGTGGCCTCGGGCTTCTGAAACCATTGAATAATGTGGGAACACACGGTTATGGTTTGTCTACGATGTTAATGATACTGACCGTATTTTTATTCATTTTTTATTTTTCTATATGCTGCAATATACATGTGGGCCACTAGAGGGCCCCTTGACCCCAAGTACGTTGCATAAGAAAGTCATGCCAAGTTATCTTTATTGTCAATGACTGTAAGTTGTATACCTGCCATGTACAAATTTGAACGTGTATCTATGTTTTCTATCTAAATAAAACTTTGTTTGATAAAAAAAAGAAATTGGTCTCGAATTAAGTTGCAACTGCTAGTGCCCCTAATCACATTCCACTGTGCCGCCTCCATACTATGCATCAGTGAATCATCAAAATTGTAGCCATCACGTTCACGCACATAGTTGTGCAGTACACAGGCAGTTTTTACTGCAGATACAGCATGCTCCAGACTGATGTTCAGGGGAGTATGCAAAAAATCGCCATTTATTTGAAAGTATACCAAATGCACACTCTACCACTCGGCGTGCCCTAGTGAGCCAATAATTAAATATTTTTTTGTTGGTTGTCAGCGCTCTACTTGAAAAAGGTCTCATAAGATTTTTAGTAAGCGCAAATGCTTCATCCCCTACGAAAACATGGGGGAGGGCAGGCTCATTTATTCCTGGCAAGGCACAATCGTTCGGTAAATCCAGGGTATTGTCCCTCAACATTCTCCCAAATGAGGAATTCGAAAATACGCTGGAATCTGAGCTGCTGCCATAAGCCCCGACATCAATATAAATAAACTTAAAATTGGCATCTGCCACTGCCATTAATACAAACGAAAAATATTTTTTATAATTAAAAAACTGACTCCCACTCTCAAAAGGCTTCAGGATGCGTATGTGCTTGCCATCGATTGCTCCCAGACAATTTTGGGAAATTACACTGCTCCCAGAATTCATTGGATATCTGTAACCAATCTTCTTTGGTTGGCTTTTTGAAAACCAATTGCTTGAGTTCTTCCCAAATAATAAGGCAGGTTTCATGTACAATGCCACTTATTGTAGATTTGCCTACTTTGAACTCATAGTGTAGACTGGCAAATGAATTGCCTGTAGCTAGGTACCTTAAACAAGAAAGAAATAATACATTAGTATTAATTTTGGTTTCTTTCAGTTCTCTATATAAAGAGAAGGTGGAGAAGCATGCGGGATGCCTACAAGAAATATAATAGACACGTCAGAGAAGTGAAGAGTGGCTCTGGGGCAACAGCTAGGGTACCCTATATGTATGCCGGGAACCTTGAATTTCTCAAACCAATTATAGACATGAGAGAGTAAGTTATCATCTACATCATCAATGTATCGGGCATACATATTTTTGTTTTGTGGCATTACTAACTCAAACTCTCTATTTTACTACAGGACCGAAGCTAGTTGGGATGAACTAGACGTGTTAGAGGATCAACCTGAGAGCCATTCTGAGTCACAAGTGGAGGCACCAGTAAATCTAGTTTTTATGGAACCTAGTGATGATCTTGGCCAAATCCAAATAGCCTAAAAATCTGTGGCTAGAAAATACAGAAGAGCAATCTGTAGTGACAGAGGCGATCCCTGGGCCCTCCTCTGCTCCAGCAAACATTGGGCGGCCAACCAAAGTGGCACGTAAGCGAGAGCATGTATCGCAGCCGGACATAAGTGAGCGTCTACTGGAGATGTTACAAATAATGACTCAAAAGGTGGATGCTTTCTTATGTCCAGATACAATAATGGCACTCAATTTTGTACCTCTAATTAAAAAAGTAAAACCTGAGCGATATTTGGAAATGCGAACCACTAAAGAACATGTTCTGCAATCCTTCGCAATGCCACGTGAGGAAGCAACATTTGAAAGGCCATATGTGCCACAAGAAAAAAGTTACATTGAGTTCCCAAGGTCCGGCCCATACCCTGAACCACTACACCAACCTTACCCCTATATTCCTCCATCCTATCCTTCAAGTTTTCAAGAGGCAACTTCGATATATGATTTACCACACAGTAAAATTCCCTATCCTATTCCATCCCCAATTTCTTCAATAAGGCCATCCCACCCAAATCAGGGGTTGTATGGGCCACAGCAACATGGGGCTCAGCCACATGGGCCACAGCAACATGGGGCTCAGCAACATGGGGCTCAGCTACATGGGCCACAGCAACATGGGCCACAGCAACATGGGCCACAGCAACATGGGGCTCAGCAACATGGGGCTCAGACACATGGGCCACAGCAACATGGGGCTCAGCAACATGGCGAGTCTAGCCGTGATCCCAGCACTGGCAGTGTTGAAACTCATTATGCAAGTCACTACTCTACTGAGGCAGCTTTCAAAAGAACATACCATAATCTTTGAAATTTGAGCTCTGCACAAAGTTGAGGAGCATGTGTGCATTTTATGTTAGTAATTTTGTCAAAAGGTGTACTTGAAAGCACAGTTTATATTTTTGATATTTAAAAAAAAAAAATTATGTTGGCTATTTTAGCTATTATTTTTGAGAAGAAAAAATATTCAAAATCTGGAATAAAGATTTTTGAGGTCAACTTCAGTCTCGTTATTCATTTCTAATTACACATGTTTGACTGTTAAAACAAGTTAATATTCCATGCTCACAATTAACAATGCCAATGGACATAGGGGTTTGAAAGTACCTTAATGTGATTAATAATCGTTCTGCAGGCTGGATGCTTGCTCTGTAGCACGTATTCTGACGCTCCAAACGAGGGTATATTTTAACAAGCAATTCATCAAAACTTAAATATCAAAAAAAAAATTATATTACTTGGGTATTTTAAAATATTACCCAAAAAATAACTATGGAACAATGGAAGAAAGAAATGTATAGCAAGCCAAAAAAAATATATACCTATTGATTGACATCCGTGTATAATTAAAAAACTTCTCTTCATGCCCACGGAGATCTTCATATAATACCATGAACTGCTGCCCTCTTTCCTCCCTATTTGCAATTATGGGATGAACCCAGTATCTTCTCCTTCTCCTCCTCTCAACTTCAAGCAAGATTGCTGCTGTTGCTGCAACAACTGTGGGCATAATCATGGGCAGAGCAGCACACATTTTTTAACTGAAATCACAATCCAAATCCACAAAATACTTACTACTGGAGAACCAGGAAGAGTCCAAGAAAGGTCACTCCCTTTTATTACCAGCATCAGCACACGGCTAACAATGATTGGCCTTCACAAAAAACGCAGCTCTGAAGCTAAGAACTTAAAATTCGCTGCAGATCCGCATCTACAAACGCAATGGAACCGCTGAACGACTGATTGCGAACTTGGCAAAGACTCCAAGCTCAAAAACGCAACGCATAGGTGTGAACCCGGCCTCAAGCTGCCATACATGAATCGAAGCAGGAACCGGGCGAATTTCGATCTATGTATGAGCACTGAGGTCATACAGAAATCGATCTGTCGATCCGCCCTGTTAGATTTTACCCACTGTCAGAATACAAAAGACACATCGAGTGTGTGGATGGGGGAAAGGAGTTTTTTTTTTTCCCATTCAACCCTGGTTGAACAAAAATAAATAAAAATATACTATGAGCTGCCGATTAAATTTTTTAGACTAGCTTATTTTCACACCCTGGGACCTGGCAGAGACCTGTACATGTCTGCACATACACAGAGGATCTTGTGGGATCTGCGAGTCCCTGTCTGGACCTGGCAGAGAAACGTAGCATGTTTGCGCATGCGTGGGATCTTGTTTCAAGATGGCTGCGCAGAAGCAGAGTGCCAAAAGAGAACTTTAGCTGCAAAGTATACAGCTGTTGCCTCCAGGGTCAGTTATTAGATATTTGAAATTCAATTTAAAGAGGGTTGTAAACCCTCAGGCTGGGTTCACACCTATGGGAATTGGCATGACATTTTAAAATATGTTTATTTGAATGAGGCTGGTTCACATATCTGCGGTGCATTCGCACTCAGCATTGCCCAAAAAACGTGTGCGTTTTCTAGGCAGTGCGGTCCAGCTCAGGTGCGAATTGAGGCCCATTATCTTCTATGGGCACGCATCTGATTCACAGATGTGTTCCGTTGTGAACAGGATAAAATCCTGATGTGATCCTGATGTAAACCGACCTGATACTGATCCGGATCAAAAACTGACGTGAAACGCTGAACAACTGATTTTTCTCTTCGCAGGGAAAATGGAGCCGGAATTCGCACCGGACTGGTGTGAACCCAGTCTCAATGTTTTTCACCTTAATGCATTCTATGCATTAAGGTGAAAAACCTACTGTGATGCAGCAGCTCCCCAGAGCCCCCCCTTTTACTTACTGTACCTGAACCCCATGTTTTGTCAGATTAGGCGACCCGTCAGATTTTGTAACAGGAGTGACGTTCCGTCGCTGCCATCTTGCTACACCCCACACCCCTCCAAAGTAAGTGTAGCGGGGGTCCCAAATTTAGGGATTGCTATACAAAATTTAAGGGTGATTTGAGTGGTAGTTGGCTCGGATCTTTCAATTTGCTGGACTCTGCCTTGCTGCTGTTTTGCCTGGTGTGCAGTTCCACTTGGAGGTATGGGTGGCGCTGTCACTTGTACTCTGGGTTGAACCACAGGTGATGGGGTGGTGATTTGGTGTCCTCTCTCGGCAGCCGTGCAGTGGGTGTGGTCTACCTGCTGTGCATGCCGGGAGAGGATACATAAGGGGCAGACGCTGCCTGGGAGGTACTTCTTGGTTCCAGAGTCGGAGTCCTGGTGCGTGGCGCATGGCCCTCCAGGCCATGGGGCCACGTGCACTTCAGTCCCAGGCACCTTTAGTCCTGGGACTGCAACTTCAGCCCTGGGCCCAGCACCTTTATCTGGAAACCACTTCGGGAGGAGGAATCCCAGGGTGCCGCCTTGCGAGAGGACCCGTTTCTAGAAGAGGAGGCTGGGGGAGGACCGTTCCGAAGGACTGGTGAGAGATCACAGTGAAGGAAGGGGCCCAGTAACTCTCTGGAGGGATGTCATCCATCCGAAAACAGGGATATAAACAGGACCATTAGGAGGTTTGGGACACTATAGATTCTGTGGCAGAACGCATCCATTAGGGAATCTAATAGACTGTTCGAGTTACACGCTGGCCGCTAGTGCCTTTGGGTGACTATCCGGGTGAGTTATACCCACTCGGGATCGAGTGGCGAAGAAACAAGAGTGCCTGAATTGATCTGTCTTCCTAACACCTTTCTCTCTTCTCCTCATTTGTGGATGTTCATGCATAAAGAAATAAACTCTATGTTGGAGTTGACGCTGGTGTGGACCTTGGAGTTACTTGGGGTATAGAGACTTTGTCCTTACATTCTAGGGACGGAAGCCAACTCTGAGGGGGAGCCCTGCTGCAAAGACCCGTAAGTGAAAACAAGTGTGCTTAACCTCTGCAACCCAGGGGGTACGGGCATGGTGGAGACGGTGTGCCTTTTTCTCCTGTGAGCGAGCCAAAGAGTGGAGAAGGAGGGCCGGTTGCTACATAAGGATACAGTGAGAAGCGGACATCTTTCTTTTTCGTACATCACGGGACACAGAGCGACTTAGTCATTACTAATGGGTTATATAGTTTACCTTCAGGTGCTGGCACTGGCAACTTCCAAACCGGAAGTACCCTCCCCTATATAAGCCCCTCCCATCCGGGAGCACCTCAGTTTTTTGCCAGTGTCTAAGGTGTTGGCCAAAGAGTAACATGTGTTTTCCTGGGCTTGCGTACAGGTTCTTTTATGGGCCTTAGTAAGCTGTTCTGGATCCCACCAAAAAAGCTTCATAGCTAAACGGTCGGTACCCGGGCCTTGCAGCAGAAGAGCAAGGTTTTGCCTGTAATGCCTCTCTTAGGAGGGCTGGACCCTGGGATCCAGAGCTCTGGTCATACCCATGACCAAGATGTTGTCTGTGCAGGGTGCTATACAGGTCCAGGGGAGTGGAATCCTTGGGAACCCGGTCCCTGAAGGTTTAATTACAATGCCTGCCGTGATAGGTGAAGTTTGGGCCTCTGTGGACCAAACAGAGTCCTGCGGCGGGGAACAGGTAAGTGGGGGCCCCCAGGAACTTGGTTCTATTGGGGGACCCCCAAGCCTAATTTGTCTTTCTGTCTGTTACCTAACGGTATTCCCGCTAATATCTGTGTATGCCTGTAACTACTGAAAAATGTAAAATTTTAATAGTAGTCAAGAAAAAAAAAAAAAAAAAGGAGGACCGCGGTACCTGTGTTAAACCACTAGAGACCGCTGTGGTCCGTTTTTTCTTGTCATGTGGATCTTTGGTTTTCTCAAGTCAAAAGATCCAGGCAGTTGGTAAGTTTCTCTGTGGGAATCCACTTCCTCTGCCCTGTTGCTGCGCTCATCCACCGCACAGGCCCTCCGGCAAAAAGGGCCCTGGCTCCTAGTCCCTGTTTGATTTTCGAAAAGGGCGCCAATGGCGCGTGGGCGCGTGCACGCGCCTCCTATGAAAAAAAAGGGGCGGGGCGGGTGGATGACGCTCGATGCGCGCCACGGCGCTTCTGCGCATGTGCAGGCGTCCCAGCTTGTATAAAGACACAGTACAAGTGTCAGCTGGATGCAAACAGAGCTAGCAACAAACAGTGGCACACAGAGGCGGTTGATGCAGGCATCCCCATAGAAAGGCACTTTAGTGGACACCAGCTGGTATATAGCAGCAACTGTGTTAGACTATTACCAGCAAAATTGGTGTATGACGACGGGAATACCTCAGCTTTGTGCTTAAAGGATATGTCGTCCAGACGCTCCGGAAATAAGTCTTCCAGGAAGCCAAAGAGGTCTCCATCGGGCTCTGAGGATATTGGGCATGCTTGTACTGCACCAATCTCCCCTGAGAATTCAGAGGTCAGTAGCCGTAGAAACCCCGCAGGAGTGCCTGGTGCTGCGGCTGTCCCCAGTCCACCTGCTCCTGTATATATAACAGAGGAGGTTTTATCCTCAACTCTGGGAGGATTGGAAGAGAGATTAACAGCATTGATCGCTGCTTCCCTGTCACAGGGAAAGCGCGTCCGATCTCCGTCTCCTCCTTCAGAGTGCCTGTTAGTGGAGGAACAGCCCCACACAGAGATCTACCTACCTGAAGGGGATCAGGATGAGGTTGATTCAGTTATGGAGGAATCAACAGTGGAAGAACCTTTCTCAGCATCTCAGGCTGAAAGATTATGGGTTCAGTCTCTGACTAACATGGTCCGATCAGCATTTAAAATGCCTCTGGCGGAACCATCAACCACTACGGTTTCCTCGCTGGGGTCGCTAAAAGCTCCCCAGGCTGTCTGTTCCTTCCCAATCCACCCTTTATTAGAAGGGCTTATTTACCAGGATTGGGAGCATCCTGATAAAATATTTGCTCCCCCCAAGAGATTTCCGGTGATCTATCCCATGGAGGATAAGTTCCTAAAAAAATGGAGGGTCCCTACAGTGGACGCAGCCATCTCTTCTGTGAACAAATCACTGACATGTCCAGTAGATAATGTTCCAATGTTCAAAGACCCAATAGATAAAAAATTGGAGTCTTTACTAAAATCTGCTTTCTCTACAGCAAGCATGGTGACACAACCTGCGGTAGCAGCGATTGGAGTCTGCCAAGCAGTGAAAGATCAGTTGAAACAAGTCTTAAGGGACTTACCAGATCAGCAGGCTCTTGCCCTAGCTGACCTGCCTAGAGCCTTGTGTTTTGCGGTGGACGCCATAAAGGATACAATCCAACAGGCCTCCCGCTTTACGCTGTCTGTAGTACATATGCGTAGGCTTCTGTGGCTCAAAAACTGGTCTGCTGAAGCTCCCTGTAAGAAACTGCTGGTTAGCTTCCCATTTCATGGAGAACGCTTATTTGGGGAAGATCTGGACAAATATATCCAGAAAATTTCTGCCGGTAAAAGTTCACTCTTACCGGTTAAGAACAAGAGTAGAAGTCCTTCTTTTAAGAGGCCTACTTCTCCAGTCCCGGGCACATCGGCTGTGAAACAGTTCCGACGGCCTCCGCGGTCAAATTCAGGGGGCAGAAATCAGGGACAATCACAGGGTAACAAGAAGCCCTGGATCAAGAGAGGTACAAAACCTCCCCCCAAGTCATGAAGCGTTGCCCCCACTCAATCGGGTGGGGGGAAGGCTTCAGTTGTTCACAGAGACCTGGCGGGACACCATCAGAGACAGATGGGTGCTCTCCGCAGTAAGTCTGGGATACAAGCTGGAGTTAAAAGGCACTCCTCCTGCCCAATTTATGAGGTCAAACGTGCCAAGAGATCCCCAGAAGAGAGGATCCCTCCTTCTGGCACTAGAACAACTATTGCTCCAAGGTGTAATCATGAAGGTTCCCCTGGAAGAAAGCGGATTCGGGTTTTACTCGAACCTTTTCACAGTCCCCAAACCAAATGGGGACGTGAGGCCCATATTAAATCTAAAAGGGCTAAACAAGTTCCTAAATATCAGGACTTTTCGGATGGAGTCGATCCGATCGGTGGCCACCGCCCTACAAGGGCAGGAATGGTTAGCCTCGATCGACATAAGGGATGCTTATCTGCATATTCCCATCTTTCCGGCCCACCAGAAATTTCTACGCTTTGCAGTAGAAGGGCGCCATTTTCAGTTCAGAGCCTTACCTTTCAGTCTGGCCACAGCACCACGAGTGTTCACAAAAGTTCTGGCCCCACTATTGGCCAATCTGAGAACACAAGGTGTAACGATAATGGCATATCTAGACGACCTGCTACTAATAGACCACTCAGTGGAAAAGCTGGAAGTGGCTATTCACAAGACAATCAAGTATCTGGAATATCACAGTTGGATTATCAACCGGGACAAGTCAGCTCTAAGACCAGTCAAAAGTCTGGAATACTTAGGGCTAAGGCTGGATTCAAATCAGAGAAAGATTTTCTTACCTCCAGAGAAGGTGTCGTCTTTAAAAGATTTGACCCACTTAGTGGGTACAAAAAGAAAACCATCCATACGCCTGTGCATGAGGCTGCTGGGAAAAATGGTGGCTTCATTCGAAGCAGTACCCTACGGTCAATTCCATTCAAGGAATTTGCAAAGGGCCATACTGTCAGCCTGGAACAAAAAAGTTCAGGCTTTAGACTTACCAATGTCCCTGTCCCCTTCCGTTCGCAAGAGCCTCCATTGGTGGTTGGTGCCCCAGAATCTGGAAAAAGGGAAACCCTTCAGTCCGGTTTCTTGGAAGGTGGTCACTACAGATGCCAGCCTCATAGGCTGGGGGGCAGTACTGGAGCAATGGTCTCTCCAGGGCAAGTGGTCAGAAGCAGAAAAGGCCCTGCCCATCAATCTCTTAGAGATACGAGCAGCCCGGTATGCCCTAGTAGCATGGACATCCAAACTCCAAGGGTCCCCTGTCAGAATTCAATCAGACAATGCCACAGCAGTGGCATATATCAATCACCAGGGTGGCACCAGGAGTCGTGCAGCCCAGAGGGAAGCAAATTGCATCCTGGAATGGGCAGAAAGATATGTCCCAGCCATATCCGCGGTTTTCCTCCCAGGAGTGGAAAATTGGAGAGCGGACTTTTTAAGTCGCCAACAATTATGCCCGGGGGAATGGTCTCTTCACCCCGAGGTTTTCCAGGCAATATGCCAGCGGTGGGGAACACCGGATGTAGATCTGCTAGCATCCAGATTCAACGCAAAGGTGGACAGATTTGTGTCTCGCACAAGGGATCCCCTAGCTTGCGGCTCGGATGCCCTAGTGTTCCCTTGGGATCAGTTCAAGCTGATATATGCATTCCCACTGCCACAATTGTTACCGCGATTAATCCGCAGAATCAGGGTAGAAAAGAAACCAGTGATTCTGGTGGCTCCAGCGTGGCCCCGAAGGGCATGGTACGCGGAGATTGTAAAAATGTCAGTGAGGAGTCCTTGGACCCTCCCACATCGTCCGGACCTGCTGTCGCAAGGACCGATATACCACCCTTCCTTACCAGCCCTAGGTTTGACGGCCTGGCTATTGAAGCCCACATTCTGAAAAAGAGAGGGCTCTCTAATCCTGTGGTATCTACCATGATCAATGCCAGGAAGCCGGTATCCAGGCAGATCTATTATAGGATCTGGAAGGCGTACATTACGTGGTGTGAGGCCAAGAAATGGCATCCACGTAAGTATGTGATAGGTAGGATTTTGGACTTCCTACAGTGGGCTGTAGATAGGAAGCTGGCCTTGAGTACTATCAAGGGTCAGATTTCGGCCTTGTCAATATTTTTTCAAAGGCCCTTGGCTTCGCATTCACTAGTCAAAGCTTTCATACAAGGAGTGATGCGTATTAGCCCTCCGGTTAGTATTCCCATATGTCCATGGGACTTAAACCTGGTTCTGTCGGTTCTACAGAAACAACCGTTTGAACCATTGCAACACATTTCCTTGGTTCTTCTCACCAGGAAATTGATTTTCTTAGTAGCCATTTGTTCGGCTAAAAGAGTATCGGAATTAGCCGCCTTGTCCTGTAAGGAGCCATATCTGGTTGTCCATAAGGACAGAGTAGTATTACGTCCTCATCCAGCCTTTCTTCCTAAGGTGGTATCGAGGTTTCATTTGAACCAAGATGTGGTTCTTCCTTCTTTTTTCCCCAAACCTAGCTCGGTAGAGGAAAAGTTATTGCATTCTTTGGATGTAGTAAGAGCAGTTAAAGCTTATCTAAAAGCCACTGCTCAGATTCGCAGAACGGATACTTTGTTTATTCTGCCGGAAGGCCCTAGAAAGGGTCAGGCAGCATCAAAATCTACTTTAGCCAAGTGGATTCGACAGGTCATAATACAAGCCTATGGCTTGAGAAAGAGACCGCCTCCGTTCAAAGTTAGGGCGCACTCCACAAGAGCAGTTGGAACTTCATGGGCAGTGCATCACCAGGCCTCCCTGGCTCAAGTCTGTAAGGCCGCAACATGGTCTTCAGTACACACGTTTACTAGATTCTACCAGGTAGACGTTAGAAGTCAGGAGGATGTCGCCTTTGGGCGCAGTGTGTTGCAGGCCGCAAAAGATCCTCATGCCTGATGGCGCCCAGCTTATGTATCCCTCCCCTCATTTGGCATTGCTTTGGGACGTCCCATTAGTAATGACTAAGTCGCTCTGTGTCCCGTGATGTACGAAAAAGAAAAAGGGATTTTTATAACAGCTTACCTGTAAAATCCTTTTCTTTGAGTACATCACGGGACACAGAGCTCCCACCCCTCTTTTTGGGACACTTATTGCTTTGCTACAAAACTGAGGTGCTCCCGGATGGGAGGGGCTTATATAGGGGAGGGTACTTCCGGTTTGGAAGTTGCCAGTGCCAGCACCTGAAGGTAAACTATATAACCCATTAGTAATGACTAAGTCGCTCTGTGTCCCGTGATGTACTCCAAGAAAAGGATTTTACAGGTAAGCTGTTATAAAAATCCCTTTGTAACATCCACCGGAGTCTTGCATTTCACACTTCTTTTTAACAGTAAACTCAGCTTATATAGTGAAATTCAGTATTTTTAAATCTGTCAACTGTTTTGATGTTGTTTTTCAAAGCAGAGGTGTTCTGTCATATTAACCACTTCAGCCCCGGAAGATTTGGCTGCTTATTGACCAGGCCATTTTTTGCGATACGGCACTGCGTCACTTTAATTGACAATTGCGCAAACAAAATTGACCTTTTTTCCCCCCACAAATAGAGCTTTCTTTTGGTGGTATTTGATCATCTCTGCGGTTTTTATTTTTTTTGCGCTATAAATAAAATTAAAAAAAAACACAATATTTTGTACTTTTTGCTATAATAAGTATCCCCAATTAAATTTTTTTTTAATTGTTTCCTCAGTTTAGGCCGATATGTATTCTTCTACATATTTTTGGTAATAAAAATTGCAATAAGCTTATATTGATTGGTTTGCCCAAAAGTTATAGCGTCTACAAAATAGGGGACAGATTTATAGCATTTTTTTAATTTTTTTATATTGAGACTGTGTCAAATTCTGGCGGACAGATCGAATACTTTTGACACATTTTTGGGACCAGTGACAATTATACAGCGATCAATGCTATAAAAATGCACTGATTACTGTGTAAATGTCACTGGCAGGGATGGGTTAACACTAATGCGGCGTACACACAATCGTTTTTCATGCCATTTTTTAAACCAACGTTTTTCTCGTAGTTCTTTTTCATGTTTCCTCTCAAGCCTGTCTTGCGTACACACGATCATTTTAAAAAACGTTCAAGCAAAGCGCAGTGACGTACAACACGTACGATGGCACTATAAAGTGGAAGTTCTGTTCGGATGGCGCCACCCTTCATGTTAGTAAAGTTTGTTGAGCGACGATTCGCGCTTTTCAGCCTCGTGCTTTTCAGTCCGTTACAGCGTGACGAATGTGCTATCTCTATTACGAACACTAGTTTTACCAGAACGAGCGCTCCCGTCTCATACTTGATTCTGAGCATGCGCGTTTTTTTCACGTCGTTAAAGCATACACACTATTGTTTTTCACGTCGTTAAAAAAAATGACATGAAAAACAACGTGAAAAAATAGAGCATGTTCGAAATTTTTAATGGCCGTTTTTCACGTCGTTAAAAATGCTCTGGAGCATACACACGATCGGTTTTAATGCCCATTTTTAAAAATGGCATTTAAAACGATCGTGTGTATGGGGCATAAGGGGTTAACTGTGTTCCTTCATGTGTGTTCTACATGTAGGGGGGTGGGAATATGGGGGAAAAAGGGGATAGGAGTTTCAAGGCCCCCCTTTTCCTCATGGGATAACGGTGGCATGGAGGTTTCAAGTATCCCCCACAGGTCAGGGGGCTCGTGTTTTAGGGGGAGCCTTGTAACTGCCTGTGAGGGGAGCCTTGAAAATGAATGGAATGTTCTAGAACCCTCAGGGACCCCTATATAAAAGGAGGTCCGGACAGGGTCCGTGGCCAGTCACCGGTGGAAGGTATATCTGTAGGAGCTCAGGCAAAAGAGCTTCCATTTGAGCCCTCAGCTTCTTACCTCCTAAGGTGGCATGAAGAAATTGCTTCGGCAGCTCCTCGAGCGGGCTGAAGCAGAAGGTGGAGAAGGCTGGATCAGAAGATGCCTCTCCTTACCTCTGGTGGAAGAAGCTCCAGAAGTCGGTGACGGGAGTCCCCCTATGGAAGGGCCTGCGGCCGAAGAAGACGAAGTGGATGCCAGCGACATGGCTGAGGTGCCTCGGGAAGTGGAAGTGGAGACGTCAGAGTTCCTGGTTGCGGGTCAGCCTAGCGGAGTTGCGGGAGGAGGAGCCATAGAGATTGCAGGGCGTACCCATAGAAAGAGGGGCCAGAAGAGTCCATACAGTCCACTGGCTCCCTTTGAACGAAGAAAGGGGAGTGAAGAGGTGGCAGCATCCACTCGCAAGAGGAGAGCTGGCGACGTCAGCCCACAGAGGGCGGAGCTTCCTCCGAACAGGCCACGCCCGGCGGTGCGGATTGGACGCCCGTCGTCACGACAGCCTGCAACGCCAGGCCGGCGTTTTGAAGCGCCAGTAGAGCCGTGAGTTCTAACGAGTTGTTGGTCACAGCAGGGAAATCTTAAGCAGCAGTTTCTGCTGATGTTGGGCAAAGTCCTATGGTGTCTACTGTGCAAGGAGTCCGGGGCTTTTTCAGCATGTGGATGTAATGTTAGAGGCTTATAGGACTTTTGGGGGTTTTCATGGTATTTCTATGATGAATCTTTTAGACAAAAAATGGCGGTACACCCCTCTATTCAGTGGGTTAATAAAGACGTAGGGCTTTGGTTACATTTATTTGTACCTCAGAAACCTATGGCGCCTCGTTTGAACAATACATTACCTTCTGCTTCTACAGGCTCTTATAAAAAAGGCATTTGTTTTTCGACACGCAATGCAAATGGCCTAATTCATGTAGTTTCAGACATGAGTGCGCCTTTTGTTCAGGTCCTCATCCGGTCACTAAGTGTTTTAAAAAATCTTCCCTGGCTCCACAGCAATCGAGAAGGGATTCCTTTCTTAAGGGCTTCCACCCCGGTGATTCTGGGAAACATGGAACTGTGGCTACTTCTGTACCCAGACCGGGTGACGGCTCAATTAATCATTGAAGGTTTTAGGATGGGTTTTAAATGACCAAATTTAATGGTTCTGGTTGTACTTTCGTAAAAAAATTAAAAACAGTTGCTGAATTGGCCCCAATTGTTAGGGACAAAATTAGTAAAGAACTTCAGGAAGGTAGGATATCTGGTCCTTTTAATGCTCCTCCATTTGATGATTTCCGTTTGTCCCCTTTAGGGATTGTTCCAAAGTAAGATTCTGGAAGTTATAGGCTTATTCATCATTTGTCATACCCTCGTGATCATTCTCTTAATGATCAGATTGGGGATGATTTATGTTCAGTCTCTTATACATCTTTTGAGGAATCCATTGGTAAGTTACAGAAGCTTGGTTATGCAGCTTTAATCGCGAAAGCGGATATAAAATCAGCTTTCCGGTTCCTTCCTATTCACCCAGACAGTTTTAGTTCATTGGGATTTCAGTTTGAAGGTCAGTATTTTTTCAACAGGTGTTTACCAATGGGTTGCTCTCTTTCTTGTTTTTATTTTGAGAGTTTATCATCGTTTATTGAATGGGTAGTAGCTAAAGTAGCGCACACTGGATATTTTACATTATCTTGATTCCTTTTTGTTTTTGGGTCCAGCGGAGTCGGATCAGTGTTCATCTTTGTTAAATTCCTTTTTTTAAATCTGACGTCATTTTGGCATCCCTTTAGCACACGATAAGACAGTTTTCCCTACCACATGCCTAGAATTTTTAGATATCACTATTGATACCAGGGCTATGGAATGCCGGCTACCCCCGAAAAGATTGAAAAAATATGTATATTGATTTCTAGGATTCTTCAAGCTAAAAAAGTTTACTTAAAAACTATGCAGAATTTATTAGGCCTCCTTGCATTTGCCAGTAGAGTACTTCCTATGGGACGTAATTTTTCAAGAGGCTTTACTTGGCCATTTCAGGTTTTAAAAACCCTTTCTCACATATTAGGGTGTCGCAGGACATTAAAGAAGACTTGTTAGTCTGCCAACATTTTTTGTTAGACTTTAATGGGAGATCTGTGTGGCAGGAAGATTTTTATTTTAGATCAAGATTTTCAGTTATTTACAGATTCTGCAGGGTCTTTGGGTTTCGCTTCTATTTGGCAGACCCATTGGTGTGCAGAACCATGGCTTTTAGATTGGAAGTTAAAAGGTTTGTTAAAAAACATTGTTTTATTAGAATTGTTTACAATTATTGTGGCCATAGAGATCTGGGGAACACAGTTTCAGAATAAGAGGCTTTTATGTAGTACAGACAATAAGGGCGTTTTATATGCCATTAACTGCCTCTCTTCAAAGTCTAAGCCAGTTATAATCCTGTTACGTTATCTAGTTTATAAATGCTTGACCTTAAACTTATGAGTTAAAGCTAAATATGTCTCGGGTAAGGAAAATGTGGTAGCTGATGCTCTTTCCAGATTTCAAATGAATATTTTTTTCCAGCTATTTCCGAAGGTGGACGGGAGTGGATGGGCATGCCCCCAGCAGTTTTGGAACATGCTTTAGTCGGACAACATAATCAATTCCTTGGCACCCTCAACATGGTGTGGGTACAAGAATGCATGGTGGCTATGGCTGTCTTTCCTTAATTCATTACACCACAATATGTGGGATTTCTCTGAACAGTTAGTGTTATCCTTTTTAACCACTTCAATACCCGCCCATTGTCATATGACATCCGCAGATGGGATCTCCCATTCTGGGCGGACGTCATATGACGTCCTCGTCTTCCCGCCGCTACTGTGGGCCCCCAGGGATCCGGCGTGTCTCTCAGGACACAGCTGTTCCCCAATGAGGCAAATTACCGGGTGGCGGAGTCCAGTGGCAGCGTGACCGGCTATATCCAATCACAGCCGGTCACTATGCAGCGCGGCGATCGGGGTTGAGGCTTTTCCCTGTGACAAAGCCCAGCCCCGATCAGGGTAAAGAGCCAATGAAATGGCTCTTTACCATGTTACCGGCTGTGTCCAATCACAGACGGTCACAAATGTAAACAAACAGCGGTGTAACCGCTGTTGCTGGGCTCTCCTCCTCACACACCGTTCCAGTGTGAGGAGAAGAGCGATCTTACTGTGAGTTACTACTGTTACTGTAGTTTTACTGTGCCCAGATTGCCCCCCCAATAAAGAGTACCTGTCATCAGTACCCATCAGAGTACCTGTCATCAGTACCCATCAGAGTACCTGTCATCAGTACCCAAAGTACCCGCCATCAGTACCCGCCATCAGTAACCATCATCAGTAACCGCCATCAGTACCCGTCAGAGTACCTGCCATCAGTACCTGCCATCAGTACCCGCCATCAGTACCCATCAGAGTACCCGCCATCAGTACCTGCCATCAGTACCCGCCATCAGTACCCATCATAAGTACCTGTCCCGTGAGCCCATCAGAGTACCTGTCCCGTGAGCCCATCAGAGTACCTGTCCCGTGAGCCCATCAGAGTACCTGTCTGCAGCCAATTATTACTACCAAGGTGCAGCCCGTTAGTACCTGATGTGCAGCCCATCAGTGTCACCCGTCATACAGCCATGTCCAGAAAGCTATACACGCCAGAAGAGGCATACCAAATACTGAGTCTGACCGATGAGAGCAACAGGGACCTCTCACCGCCCAGGTACAGTTCTGATTCCGATTCTGGTTCGGAATATGAGCCCCCCGAAGGCAGCACATCAGGATCCGAATCAGAGGAGGAAGCAGTCCGTCCAAAAAGACGACGGTCTGAACACCAGGCAGCTACCAACAGTGCCAACGGCGCTAGACCCCAGGAGGAGAGGCCCAGTACATGTGCTTCTAGACCCCAGGAGGAGAGGCCCAGTACAAGCGCTGCTAGAGCCCAGGAGGAAAGTCCCAGAATTGCACGCCAAAGAAGTAGGGCCCAAACCCAGATACCAGATGCCTTGGCAAACCCATTGTGGCTGCCTTCTAGCACTGGGTCAGCCACGATCCCCCCCTTTCACAGCACAGCCAGGTGTGCAGGTCAACACTGAAGGTTTTTCAGAAAAAATTTTTTTTAATTTATTTTTCCCTGATGAATTGGTTCAAGGCATCGTGGACCAAACCAACCTTTTTGCCCAACAATTTATTGACAACAACCCCAGTTCAAGCTATGCCCGCCCTTTTGAATGGCGACCCCTAACAGTGGTGGAGTTTAAATTATTTTTAGGCCTAACGCTGAATATGGGGCTTACAAAAAAAACGAATTGCATAAATAAATCAAGAATCAATGATTCTTTTTGATGGGAATCATTGATGGGAATCAAGCAATATATCCCCAGTAAGTGGGCGAGGTACAGCTTGAAGCTCAACAAGCTCTGTGAAAGCGCCACCAGTTATGTGCACTCATTCCGCGTGTACGAAGGCAAAGATTCCCAGCTCCAGCCCCCTGAGTGTCCATCGTACATGGGAATAAGTGCAAAAATTGTTTGGGAGTTGGCATTCCCACTCCTCCAAAAGGGGTATCATATTTACATGGACAACTATTCCACCAGCCTGCCCCTTTTCCGCCACCTCTACCTAAAAAAAAACTCTGGCCTGTGGTACAACAAGAAAAAACAGAAAGGGCTTCCCACAGCGTCTTGTCACCACAACCATTCAAAGGGGGGAATCGGCAAGCTTGAGGAACGAGGAAGTGTTGGCTGTGAAGTGGAGGGATAGGAAAGATGTGTACATGTCCACCATCCACAATGACACCTCGGTGGAACTTCACAGAAGACGCAGTACTATTCGCAAGCCTTCCTGCATCAATGAGTACAATAAATTCATGGGGGGGTGGATTTAAATGATCAAATGTTACAGCCCTATCTTTCAACCCGAAAATCCCTCTTCTGGTATAAAAAAGTCGCAATTTACTTTTTTCATTTGGCCCTTTTAAATTCTTTCATCATCTATCAAAAATCAACTGAAAGACCCACCACCTTCATAAAGTTTATTGAAGACATTGTCACTGCCCTGATCTACCAACAAACATCCCCCCCAGAAAGCATTGGATCCGATTGTGTCAGCAGACTACATGAGCGCCATTTTCTGGACCATATTCCACCATCACAATTCGGAAGACGACGGCAAAAAAAAATGTTGGGTGTGCACCAAAAGGAGTCAGGAAAGACACCAGCTTCCATTGTCCCGACTGTCCCTCCCAACCTGGCCTTTGCATCGGACAATGTTTCAAGCGATATCACTCTCTCGAAAACTATTAGCCCATATTTCTAATACTGCCATTTCCCCGTTTTAAATTTCTGTCCTGAATATTTCCCTATTTCCCTGCCTCAACCAACCATATCATTGTCTTCCATGTGAACTGACCCTGGCTTGTTTCTCGACTATGCCTCTGCCTACCGTCTGCATTGTTTATCCGCCATGTTTCTGCCTTTCATGTGAACTGACCCTGAACTGTATCGACTATGCCTCTGCCTACCGTTTATTTCTGCCTTTTACCTGCACTGACCTTGGCCTGTTGACCATGTTTTTGCCTGCCCCCTTGGACTGATCTTTCACCCTGCTACACAGGGGTCTCACATATGTGAGGGGTTCCAGAATAGTGTTCTGAGTTCAGAAAAACAGTTTTTGGTTGTCTGTGTTCCCAGAACAGGGTCTGGTTGTCCGGAGGCTTCAAAGTGATTTGGGTGGGAGAAGCCTCTACCCCTTTCCCCATTCTTTCCTGACCGATGCCCTAAGCTTGATGGTCCTACCTGCTCCCTGGACAAATACTCTGGCTGTGCTGACCATACCTCTGCCTGCTGCATGTACTAACTATGGACAGTATTCCTGCCTGCTGCATGGACGATCCTTTGTTCCTTTTGCTGCTGCTGACCACATCCCTGCCTGCTATCTGGACCAATGCTTTGGCTGTGCTGACATCATCTCTACCTGTACTGACTATTCCTGCCTGCTGCCTGTTTTTCTGTCACTGTCCACGTTCCTGCCTGTTGCCTGGACCGATGCTCTCCTCTTTGGACCACTGCACTACTAAAACCGCAGGTAATCTTTTCTTTACCCTTTTCTCAGAAGAATGTATTTTGGTTTATAATTGGTATGTACAGTACATGCTATGTGTTAGAAATATGAAGGGCCTTCAACAATGTGATAGGTTGTCAGGAATTTGTGTGTGTAATTTATGCTCCTAGAACACGTGACGGTGCTACTTAGATGTTAGGCCTCTGTATGTGGCCAGGCTGTGTAAAAGTCTCACACATGTGGTATTGCCATACTCAGGAGGAGTAGCAGAATGTATTTCGGGGTGTCCTTTTTGCTATGTACATGCTATGTGTTGGTAATATCTTATAAAAATTGACAACTTTGTATAAAAAAAATGCGTTTGAATTTTTTCCCACATATTCCAAAAACTTCTGGAAAAAAATGAACCGTTCAAAAGACTCATTATGCCTCATAGATTATACGTTGGGGTGTTAGCTTTCCAAAATGGGGTAATTTCATGGGCTTTCCATTGTCCTGGTGCTCCAGGGTTTTCAAAACTGTAATAGGTGGTTGAGAAATGAGATGTGTAATTTATGCTCCTAGAATGCCCGAAGGTGCTATTTCAATGTTGGTCCTCTGTATTTGGCCAGGCTGTGTAAAAGTCTCACACATTTGGTATCGCCATGCTCAGGAGGAGTAGCAGAATGTATTTTGGGGTGTCATTTTTGCTATGTACATGCTGTGTGTTGGTAATATCTTATAAATGGACAACTTTGTGTAGCGGCCTCCTCTCTCTCCTCTCTTTTATCAGCTCGTCTGTCTCTTGTCTAGGGGTACTTTAGAGGAGAGAGAGCGGGGTCACCATGCCAAGCCCTCACCGCAGATGTTTGTGTGGTGGAAGCAAAGTTATTGTTTTACCTTCGGGTCAGTATTCTGCACCTGGAACCTCCAATGAGAGTTACCTTGAACAATGTCTGCCAGAAAATGAGCCCCACACCATTAAAGTCCAACACTCCTTTATTGTTCTTGAATGAACACAATCAGTTAGACTCCCTTGTAGAACAGAAAAGGAGGTGTGGATGCGAGTAGGCCCAGACACAATGAACTCTCCACTTTCCTCCCTGAAAGTGGGTTGCGGTCTCCGAGCGAGGGGGAATTTCCTTCCAGGCGGTCTCCGATGGGAGGCTCACCTGTCACTGGCAATATGCTGCACCGGGTCTTCTAGTATCTCCCACCGGTCCATTACGCCTTCCGGATTCGGGTACCCACTCCCGGGGTTCTCTAGGACCTCCTTCCCTCGCGGAACTTAGTGTTGGGCACTGAGCTCCAGACCTCCATTCCGAGTACCTCACCCCAGGCTAAAGGTGCCTGGGATGGAACACGACCTCCGAACGTCCTCTAGGCCTAGACCCGCCTAGGGGACCGACACGAACCACCGCCCTCAGGCTGAAGGTGCCCGGGCTCGACTCCCCCTACCAAAAATGGCCGCCCCCTTTATACCCCCTCCCAGCAAGCACGGCGGGTTCCCCACCCCACCATACAACCGCTGAGAGAGACCAAAAGAGGTACTCCACCGCAACGATGGCTCAACCCCTGGCCCAAAGCGACAGCGCCACCTGGTGGGCCCCAGGGAACCATACATCACAGTTTCCCCACCAGATTCAAAAATAGAAAGCATATACCCGCTACACTTGTATAAAAAAAATGTGTTTTAATTTTTTTTTCCCACATATTCCAAAAACTTCTGGAAAAAAATAAACCGTTCAAAAGACTCATTATGCCTCATAGATTATACGTTGGGGTGTTCGCTTTCCAAAATGGGGTCATTTTGTGGGTGTTTCCATTGTCCTGGTGCTCCAGGGCCTTCAAAAGTGTGATAGGTTGTCATCAAATGAGATGTGCAATTTATGCTCGTAGAACGCCTGACGGTGCTTCTTGGATGTTAGACCTCTATATGTGGTCAGGCTGTGTAAAAGTCTCACACATGTGGTATCACTATACTCAGGAGGAGTAGCATAATGTATTTTGGGGTGTCATTGCAAGTATGCATGTGCTGTGTGAGAGAAATAACTTGTTATTATGACAATTTTGTGCAAAAAAATAAAAATGTAAAAAAAAAATCCCAAGAATTGTGGGAAAAAAATTACAACTTCAAAAAACTCAGCATGCCTCTTACTAAATACATTGGAATGTCTTCTTTCCAAAAAGGCGTAATTTGGGTGGTATTTCTACTGTCCTGGCTTTTTAGGGTCTTGAGATAGGCCTTCAGTACATCAGGTGTGATCAGATAATTTTCAATGATTTGCACCATAGCTTGTAGACTCTATAACTTTCACAGAGACCAGATAATATACATTTTTGGGGTTATTTTTACTAAAGATATGTAACAGTATACATTTTGGCGCAATTATATGAATAAAAATGACTTATTTGCAAAATTTTACAATAGAAACTAAAAAAAAGTTTTTTTTTTTTTTAAATCTCAATTTTTTCGCTTATATTGCAAAAAATAAAAAACCCAGCGGTGATTAAATACCACCAAAAGAAAGCTCTGTTTGTGAGAAAAAAATGATAAAAAATTGGTTTGGGTACAGTGTAGCATGACTGAGTAATTGTCATTCAAAGTGTGAGCGCGCTGAAAGCTACAAATTGGTCTGGTAAGGAAGGGTGTATAAAAGCCCTTTATTGAAGTGGTTAAACAGTTTCATGGTTAAAAATGACTCTTGGTCTTATATAAACAAAACCTTATCTGGGGTATCCTTTTTTCTTAAAAGTAATTCTTTACCATCTTGTTTCAAACTCTTCTCTGTACGACAAGCTTTGAAGGGTTATAGAAAATCTAATTATTCAGTGGACAAGAGAAGACCCATCACTCCAGAAATCTTGTTGGACTTGTGTAATGTCTCAGATTTGATATGTTTTTCTCCTTATGAGGCCAGCCTTTTCAAAGCCGCATTTTCCATCTGTTTCTTTGCTGCTCTGAGGGTATCTGAATTAGTACCTAGGAATCCTTTTAGCAAGACAGGCCTTAAGATTCATGATTTCATTCTTAACCCCCAGAATATTCAGCTTTTTATTGGCCAATCCAAAACTGATCAGCTAGGTAAGGGCTCTTGGATCACGCTGGCTGCATGCTCCAATAAGCTCATCTATCCAGTTTTATTGTTAAAATATTATCTACATGGTAGACCAGCTGAGGGATAATTCTTGTTTCTACATCAGAATGGTTTTCCATTGACTATTTTTCAATTCGAGGCTGTTCTTTGTAAATCTTTGTGTCATCTTAATTTAGGTGATGCACACATATCATCTCATTCGTTTCATATTGGAGCGGCCACAGAAGCAGCTAGGATGGGTTTGGATTCTAGCAGTATTAAGATATTAGGTAGGTGGAAATCGGATGCAAAAAAGGAGAGAGATGTGGGGAATCGGGATTCCCCAACAGACAGTATTCTTCAAAAAGGCTCAATTAATTATATAAACTAAATGTAAGTAAACCGCAATTGTGAAAGTAAAGAAAACAAATTTAATGATAATGAAAATAACACCACATATTAAACACCTAATATAAAATGAGACTAGTCAAAAATTGAACATTAAACAGGGGTGGCCACCCAATCGACCATACACATCACAAACATGCATCCACTACTGATCTTGTATATACTACCGATGTTGGAAAAATCATGAATGCTCTTAGTTGTCAGTATATGACTGATGATGAACAAAGTTCATTCTATGTATAGAACATTTTGAGGAAACTGTTCATGAGTGGATCTGCTAATTGGACATAGATATGCCGGCGATATTGTACACAGATTGGTGTGGTGAGGGTGTCGCGGGGCTGGGTTTGAGCATATAAGCACTTCAACCGGTATGGTAGGCAAAGATTGATGTAATTATCGCTATTGATGCCTCACCGGGATAGTCTCTGTAAAATTGCTCAGCCTTGTATTTTTAAACAGCCAACTGATCTGTGGAGAGAACACTCACTCACCAGTTCCTTGTGTGTCCAGTCAGCACTTGGTTCAGAAAGTTTCTGCGAATATCACCAATGATGTATTGATTTTCACTCATTGAAGTCTGAACGGATTTGTTCAAGCAAATACACTCGGGAAGAAAATCTGTCCTCAGTAGTGAACTTTCGGTATGAGTAAGCCGCGGAGTTGATTACATATCAATACGGCGTGTTGAATGATCATTGCGGGTGCTTTTGGAGGTTAGTCCGGTGGGTAAGATACCCCTGTTTAAACACTACACGGAGTGTAGCTGCAAACTGCTTAACTGCTTACATGTTTCGCCTTGAATAAGGTTTCATCGGAGCATAGGTGGAAATCGGATGCCTTCAAGTTGTATGTGAGACCTGACAATATTTTTTGAATTGTTGTAGGTGGGCAGCGAATAGTATGGATAATTGGACACTCATTTATCTTTTGGGCACACAGAAGAGCATCATCCCGGATTTATACGGAATTTCTGGATCTGGATCCTAGCCTGTTTTCTATATGTTGGCATGGTAAAAGCGGCATGGTTTGGGGGGAACTTTTGTCCGAGTTGGGTGCTATGGCTTACGGTCATCCTCTCCCAGACATTTTGATCATTCATCTGGGAGGGAATGACATAGGAAAACAAAATACTTTAAATTAAATTTTTCAGATTAAACATTACATTCGGTTTATCAAGGCAATGTATCCCGTCTCGGTGGTGATTTTCTCTGAAATCATTCCTAGACTAAAATGGTTAAGATCTGCAGTTTTCCCCTATTGAAACTTCAATAAAAACATTTGACAAAGATCTACAGTTTTTCACTCTTTTGAAAAAACAAGAAAACTTATAAATAGGGTTGTGGAGAAGTTTATGGCCCTTGGATATAGTTTCTACTATCGTCATTTAGATTTGGAAGGGGGTGGTCCGGGCCTTTATCGACAGGATGGTGTCCATCTGTCTGATATCGGTTTGGATATAATGAAGAATAATGATCTCCAGACGTGTATTGAGCAGGCCGCGGTCTGGGTGTAGCCAGAAGGGCTTTCAGCCCTTTCTGTCTATTTGGGGACAGTTTAATAAATAGTGATGTGGTTTTGTAATACAGCTTGAGCTGTAATAGCTGAGTAAGTGGTCTTATTTATATTAAGTTGGTTTAAAATTCCTATGGTGAATGTTAAGTGAGTTGTTATATAATTGTTATTAAAATCAATAATAAAGGCCGCGGCCATATATTTATTCCAAATAAGCTTGAGTGATTTATTTATTAATTAACATGTATGGTGACCATTTTGTGTATTTGCTGCCTGTTATCCCATGACTAGAAGAGATGACAGATTGTCGTTTCTAGCTAGTAGGAACACACAATCTCTCTCTCAGCTCACAGAACAGGGATTTGTGTGTTTACACACACACACACACACACACGTACCTGTTCTGGCTCTCATGCGCGCGACCGCCGGCCACGCGTATTGGCACCCCCGCAGTGTAGCGGGCCCGTGTGCGCGTCCTCTATTCTGCTTAAAGAAGCCGACGTACAGCTACGACGGTTAGCGGGAATGCGCCGACCTACCGCAGTATAATGACGGCGGCTAGTCGGCAAGTGGGTAACAAACCTGTGAGATCAGCAGGCTTGCTGCTGCTTAAAAAATCCTTACTGTGTGGATGAGAGCGGGGCGTAGCAAGATGGAGGGAGAGCGGCTCTCCAACGGGGCACTCGAGAAGAGGAGGAACCAGGAGCGCCACTGTGGGACCCCAGAAGAGGAAGATCGGGGCCACTCTGTGCAAAACCAACTGCACAGAGGAGGTATGACATGTTTGTTTTTTTTAAAACACGAACCTTTACATATCCTTTAAACTAGGTAGAGTCCATCTTTGAAGTGGAGCTGCCAAAAGTAGAGTAGTACTTTGTACAGTCAGAGTCAACCCCCTTCACGTAAGAGCCTCGTCTTTCCCCCCGCTTCACAACTTTGATGCGATTTTAAATTCTGGAATATTCAGAGTGATATTTATAAAAGGTCAGGGTGGTTTTATGTGACAAGCGTGAGACATTTAATGCTGGTCATATGAAGCAACACAGTGGTTTGATACAGTGGCTATTTTGATGACCAAGATATTCATTTGAGAATCTGGGTGATCAGTGAATCTGTCTCAGGCGGCGGACTTCAGCATTGTGGTAACGTATGGTATGATGCATGTTTTACTGTGAGTTAGACAGTGCAACACAAGTAATGGTACTTGTGATGCCAATGCCATTCATTTAGAACCCCACTGCATGCATACAGTAGCTGTCAATGCACCTGAGCAACAGCACCCCATGATGCAAATAGCGAGTGTTGTAGTGTGCAGTGTGAAAATACTGCGGGTGTGGTTTTTCATGCGTTAAGGTGCACCGCCATCTTATTCAAAATAAATGGACTCCCTTAGGGCATGTTCATGCAATCTGTGGTCATTGGCATTTTTCTGAAGCTGATCTACCCCAATCACTGCAAAGGCACATATAAAGCAATTCTTTTCTAGCTGCCCCATTTCCCCTACAATAAGGTGACCAGAATTTTCAAATAAAAACCGGGAAAATATATATTTTTTTTACTAGTAATGGCGGCAATCAGTGACTCTCTGCCCACCTCACAGCCTGTCAAGTCTTACTCTCCGGGCTCCGGCTACTACTAGGTGGGGAGCGAATGAAGATCACTCCACCAGGGAAGGCAAGGAGATAAGCAGGCAGGCGGCTGGCCGGGACTTGAGCCAAGGCAGAAGAACATGCGAGCGGAGCTGAATGGGCATGCGCCCGAAACTGACGAAATGGTCCCTCCGCACTGACCAGCATATGATCATCAGAAAGGGGCACAGATAATGGAAAAAATACACCCCCCCAAGCTAGTAGGAGCGGCGGAGCACTGACTGTCTTTGAATTTGCCCCAGCCCCTGTTCAACTCCAATCCGGGGACAGACTTGGTCCAGGGACAGTGTCCTCAATCCCGGGACTGTCCCCGGAAACCGGGGATGTCTGGTCACCCTACCCTACAACTCTGGTGTGATGTACGGTGCAGTGTGGAGCCATGCAGACATGCTGCCTTTCTCCGCAGAGCATCGAATGGCTCTTCAGACCACTACACTGCAGTGGATTACACTGTGTTGCAGTGCACAGACATGACTGGACTGTATATTTGTACACCGTCACCTTCAATAATAAAAAATGAAATAAAAATGTAAACAGCACTATGCACTGAAACATCACATAGCACTGACACATTAATGCATGTCAAAATGGACACCAGCCCACTCTCGAAAATGGAGCATTTTAGCACGTGGGTAGTGTAAATGGGCCCTGATA